>JXTB01000084.1:970197-1038816 GCA_002914805.1 Parasponia andersonii
CCCCTTCCAAGAATCGACCAGCTTGTAGATGCGACGTCAGGGCATGAACTCTTAAGTTTCATGGACGCATATTCTGGATACAATCAAATCCCCATGTACGAACTAGATGAGGAGCATACCTTGTTCATCACTGATCGAGGATTATACTGTTACAAAAAAATGCCTTCGGACTCATCAATGTAGGAGCAACTTACCAGCGTCTTGTCAACATGATGTTTGTAAAACAAATTGGCAAGACAATGGAGGTATATGTTGATGACATACCGGTGAAGTCAAAAAAAGCCGAAGATCACATCAAATATTTTGATGAGATGTTCAAAATTCTCCGAAAGTATCAAATGAAGCTGAATCCTCAGAAGTGTGCATTCGAGGTGGGATCTGGAAAGTTTCTGGGTTTTATGGTCAATCAGCAAGGCATTGAAGCTAACCCTCAGAAGATACAAGCGCTGATTGATATGCAATCTCCTCGCAAACCCAAAGATGTGCAGAGCCTGGCAGGAAGAGTGACCACATTGAGTCGATTTGTATCCAAGTTGACGGATAAGTGCCAACCATTCTTCGAAGTATTGAAAGGTTCGAAGAGGGTCGAGTGGACGGGAGAATGTGAGCAGATGTTCCAAGAATTAATAATACACTTGGGTTCTTCTCCACTCTTGTCGAAGCCAAATCCAGGGGAAGAATTATATTTATACCTCGCTGTTTCTAAATATGCGACAAGCGCTGCGTTAATTCGAGAATATGAAAAGATACAGTGACCAGTGTACTGCGTAAGTAAAAGATTACTCGATGCCGAAACAAGATATCCAGAGAAGGAGAAATTGGCATTAGCACTCATTGTCGCATCCAGGAAACTTCGACCTTATTTTCATGCGCGCACCATCAAAGTTTTCACGAGCTTTCTATTAAAGCAGGTTCTGCAAAAACCCGAGGCTTCTGGACGACTACTTAAGTAGGCAGTTGAGTTGAGTCAGTTCAACATCGATTTTCAACCTCGCACGACGATCAAAGGGCTAGCCATCACAGATTTCATTGCGGAATTCACATATAATGTCGATCTTCCCACAGAAGTAATCGAAAAGCCTGTTACAGATTTATCCAGATTGTGGAAGCTTTATGTCGATGGATCATCAAATGAGAATGGAGCTGGTGCGAGCTTAGTACTAATCAGTCCTGAAGGGCACAATATTCATTGTACACTTCGCTTCAAATTTCTAGTATTGAATAATGAGGCAGAATATGAAGCACTGACAGCCGGGCTAAAGCTTGCACAAGAAATGAAGGTCGAAGTAATTGAGGTATACAATGATTCTCAGCTGGTCGTTTGTCAAGTGAATGGCGAATATCAAGCAAGAGGAAAGAGAATGATGGCTTATTTACAGGAGGTACAAAGATTATTCTCGACATTCACTGCCTATAATATTCAACTTCTTCCTCGCATTAAGAATACTCAGGCAGATGCCCTAGCTAAACTCGCCTCAACAAAAGATGTCGAATTACTAATGGTGGTCCCTGTCGAGTTTCTTACAAAACCTAGTATCGAAGCAGATCCCCAAATAGCTATGACGGTTAATAAAAAATCATCGTGGGTAGATCCTATAATGAAATATATACAAATGGCGATCTCCCCGAAAACAAAGACGACGCAAAGCGACTTCGAATGAAAGCAGCTCGCTATGTCATCTATGACGAGAAGCTTTATCGAAGGAGTTTTAGTGCGCCGCTATTGTTATGTGTCGATGAAGAAAAAACGAACTACATTATGAGGGAAATTCACGACGGAATATTCGGAAATCATTCAGGGGGGCAGGCACTTGCGAACAAGATTCTAAGACAAGGGTATTTTTGGCCGACCATGAAGAAGGATACGATGGAATTTACTAGGAGGTGTAGCAAATGCCAGCGATTTACAACTGTTCGTAGAATGCCATCCGTTCCTCTCACTCCAATGACCAGTCCATGGCCATTTGCAGTATGGAGAATTGATATTATCGGAACACTTCCATTGGCGCGAGGTGGGTTGAAGTATGCAGTGGTCGCAGTTGATTATTTCACCAAGTGGACAGAAGCTGAAGCTTTGAGTACCATTTCCGCAAAAAAGATGATAGATTTTGTTTATAAATCTATAATCTGCCGTTATGGTATACCACATATCATAATTTCTGATAATGGGAAACAATTTGATTGCGACGAGTTCCGTAACTTCTGCAACAACTTAGGCATCAAGAAGAATTTCTCCGCTGTTGTTCATCCACAAGCCAATGGACAGGTCGAAGCGATAAATAAAATACTTAAACACAATATAAAGACAAAGTTGGAAGAGCATAAGGAACTTGGCCAGAGGTACTCCTTGAAGTTTTATGGGCTTATCGCACCACTCAATGAACAACTACTGGAGAGAGTCCATTCTCTTTAACTTACAGATATGAAGCAATGGTGCTGATTGAAATTGGTGCGAGCTCTCTACGACGATCAACCTATGAGCAAGATTGCAACAAAACACTAATGAGGATTGAGCTCGATCTTTTAGAAGAAAGGCGCGAGCAGTCTCAGCTTTGAATCACATCATATCAACAGCGCACTGCTCGATATTATAACTCTAAAGTCAGACAGAGAGGATTTGAAGTTGGTGACCTTGTTCTTCGGCAAGTCCTACCTAATAATAAAGAGTACGATACTGGAGTATTTGGACCCTCTTGGGAAGGACCATATGTTATTGATGCCATCATTCGACCTGGGACATATAAGTTAGCTCGCACTGGCGAACAAAAGATCGAGCATGCCTAGAATGCATAGCAACTTCGTCGCTATTATCAGTAAATTTTCATGTAAATCTTCATGTTTTCATCATTCATCAATAAAGATATCTACTTATTCGTCATTCGTTGTTCATCTGATCGTCATTCGTTGATCGTCATTCGTTAATCATCATTCGTTGATCGTCATTCGTCATCATCAATAAGGTTGTCTCCTCATCGATCATTCGATTTGGTACTTTTTATAGTTTTATGGCAGTCTTCGAACACTATAAGACTCGGGGGGCAGTGAGATCAGAATATTATCTCCTACTTGCTTCCTAAGGGACTATGCAAAACGTCCATTTAGAGGGATCGGAATTTTAGATCGTCGAAATATCTAAAATTCCTTAAAATCTTAGGATTTTCTCCTCGCTTCATGCCTTAGCATGTCGTATTACGCAATTTCCCTCCTCGAACGACAAAGTAACTAAGCAAAACGTTCATTGTTCAATGTGATATATTGCTATATTTACATTTTACCATGGAACTTTTGAAAAACAGTATTAAGTTTGCATCACTCATACTTGATGTTTTCTTAAGCGACCTAACCTATCCTAACACAACCATTTTAAGTGTGTTGGATTCAAATCGCAATAGCGTACCGATCAGTCACTTAATGATTGACTACTTGGTTAAATTAATTATCTTTTATATTATGACTTAGTGTGTTGATTGTTTTGCAGGAATAAACGTCTAATAAAGAAAACATTCATTCATTGATAAAAGATCGCACCTGTATGCAAGCAAAGAAATACAAATAAGAGGGGACCAAGCCCGTATTGTTCTGAAGTAAAAAAATAATAAAAGAACATTATTATTATATAGACATGCTCGCTCTACCATCTCTTATTTTGGTAGCTTCATCTTCCCTCCAACTCTGGACATGCTCGACCACGTCTTCGCCAAGGATGGAAAAATCGAAGTCCGGATGCTCACAGAAGATGTTATATATAATGGTCGACAAGGTGATGACACTGGCTTTGTCTTCGAGCTCCTTGACTTCAGTAGCCTTGAACTCTTCAATAGCCTTGCGAACCGCCTCTATTGTCGCCTCCTTCATGCGATCCGGATGCTCGGAGATAGTCTTTTCAAGCTCTTTAATTTTTTTCTCGAGCTTCTCCTTTTCGAACTTCTCCTTGGCCAGACCTTCGAGCAGCTGCTGCCTCTCTAAATCGAAGGCTTTTTTCTCCTCCTCGCAAGCCTTCTCCGAGTCCTCGAATGCTTAGGTTATCTCTTCGACTTTTTCGGCCTTCTCCAAACACTCGAGGACTGGGTCATGCACCAGGACAGCAGCTGCAGCAGTCTGAAAATATAACACATCAATACTAAAAAAATACGTTGAAAAGAGAAAATAGAAGATGCTTACATTTGCCAACATCCTTATCGCAGAACCAAAAGCAACCTTGGCAGATTGTCGCTTCATCCTCTCCCAGCCATCTTCGGAAATGATGTGATCAATGAAGACTACGCTCATACCAGCCTTCTCCGGTAATTGATTAAGGAGTGTGAAGAGCTCCTCGTCCTTATCAACCTGGTTTGGTTCCGAAGAAGTGGCAGTCTCCTTGGATAGTTCGGGATGGCTCATAGTTTGAGGCTGTGGAGGAGGCGAGCTTGTCAAGATATCCTCGAAGGTGACTTTTCATTTCTTGGAAGTGTCGACCTTCTCTTTCCCTTTTGATGTCGATGGAAGTGTGCTCTCTGGCGTCTTGGACTTTGTCATGGACCCCAGAGTGGAAGGTGGCGCTCGCAGTCCGCTACCAATAACCATTTCTGTAAAGATGTGTCAGCAAGCGAGGTAACATAATACGATGATGATGAAAATATATATATGTATATATATAATTACCCTCTTGTTGTTGAAAAGCTGGCAGTGATGTTGTTTCTGGGGATGATGGTTCCGAGGTTGTAGGGGTGATAAGTGCTTTTCGTTTCCTAGGTTTGGAAGACGACGCACTCTTTTCCGTCTGCTTCCTTGACTTCTTCTTCTTCGAGCTCGAGGGTCTGGTCGAACGGACGGTGGGATAAGGAACGCGGCTCCCCTTGGAAGCAAACCGGAAGCGACTAAGTTCTTGGAAGTCCAAGCTTCTTCCAATCGAATTCCTCAATCGGAAGGTCGTTGATTCCGTACACCCTTGCGAGTTGTTCTCTGGAAAGTCCAGGCCGTTCCCTGTTGTCTGCGATGACATATGAGTACAATCAGAATAAATATGATTATACAAAAAAGGCGATAAACTGAAAGCTACCTACCAGGATTCTGAAAGAAGCCGTTACCCGCATAGTCAAAGTGGAAAAATGGATTTTTCTATTTTCGCATGTTGTTGCGAACCCTGTAGATAGTTTTTATTACTTGGTTCGACCACTTGCTCGCATAAAAGAAGCCGAAGTCTGATGGGTTTGATTTCACTTAGTAAAACCAAGCGAACTCTTGAGAAGTGAGGGTTTCTAAGCCTAGTTTATGGTATAATATGTACAGACCTACCATGTATCTATAAGTGTTTGGAGTTAGTTGAAAAGAAACAATTCCGTAATAGTCGACGATGGATTTTATGTAAGGATGAAGTGGAAGGTGGACCCGCATTTGAGAACTACTTCAGAGAATGAGGCAATTCCGCGAGATGGTGTATGTGGTCGATTGAACTCCATGGAAAAGTGAAGAAGGATGACGATCTTGTAGTTGCATATAATCTTGCTGAACCTGTTCGTGGTGCAGTTCGTCCTTATATTGGTACATGACCAGTCTCCCTCTACATATTGATAACCCGTTGCGAACGCAAGGGCATCTCGGATATGCCGGGGACATTGGTCTTGAGGAAGGTTGCCTATACGAGGACTACCTTGCCTGACCCTGGTTATCTCAACTTTAGGTTCTGGCTCAAGATAATCTTCGAGGTTTATGGAACTAACACTGGTATTGGAAGATTCTCCTGAGAATGCATTCCCTTTCCTAAAATCCTCACTACTAGATATCTGAAAAAAAAAATATGGATGGATTTAGTCCTATGCGAGCATCAGAGACCTTAGCTATATGCGAGCAATTTTGGGGTCTCATCCTAGGATTGCATCAACAAGCTACTCATCGAATTTTTTCTAATCGATCTACGGATTCATAAAAATCATTCGAACAGTTCGTTAAAAATAAAAAATAAAAAAATTCTTTCACGAGTTCATCTCTGACAATCATCTAAAAGAATCTATAAACCAATGAAGGGGATTTAAAAATTTCCATTTTACAGTCCATTCGAATACGGGATGGGTTTATGTTCAGAATATTTAGGCTCTACGGTATTTAGGCTCTACAGTTTGTTCCTATTTTCTAGAAATATGATCTGTAAATAAGAGTTCTGGAAAGATCGAAGAACAAGAGAGGGAGAGGATATATACTAACCTTTCTTCAAAGACGGAGGGACCAAGATGACGTTTGAAGGATTGTGATGATAACTTCGTCGGAGAAGATGACAAAGTTGTGCGAGCTGAGAAACAGAACGACACTGGAAGGATTGCTCTGTGAAAACTTCGGGTTTCGAAAGAAATAGCAGACGATAGGTTTTTTGAAGAGGAGGCTGATTAGTTTTCGATATATATGCATCGAGCGTCGTCAAATCACAACCGTAGATCAAGGTATTTAATTTTCAGATCCAAATGCCGAAGTTCACGCGAGATTTGATTTTTCCGAAATTAAATCAGTATCTTTTCAAAATTTGAAATGATTCAATTTAATACAACAACTGGCATCATCGCTATCATTGTGTCTGTTTAAAAAGGAAAAAGAAGGGAAAAGTCTCCTCGAGTTTTGCTATTCTTCTTAAAAAATGTGACATGTAGTTTCAACTGTTAGAAAAAGGTGCGCATGATCTTAAAAATGTGAGATTTGAGATCTGGCGACTCTTTGACTCTTCAGGGGTCTCAAATCTAGGTCATGACATCGTATTTTTAAGCTCGCACTTATAGTAGAAGGAATCTCCATTTTGTCCTAAAGAACTAATGGAGCTGGGGTGCAGTTGTTGTGCGGTCTAAAATCCTATATGTTGGTCAATACCATAAAGGGAAAAGTTGACCAAGTGAGTGTCAGGTCGCATGAGTAAGATTAAGTGCGACCTCTTCCAAAAGAATTACGTGCGACCTCCACCGCATAAGTTAGTGCGACCTGCTCTGAACGAGTTTAGTACGACCTCCTCCGAACGAGTTAAGTGCGACCAGAATGAAAAGGAAACTAGACTAAACTTTATCAAACGGGTAACCTACAAAGAAAGGGAAACAAAAATTTCTCTTTAAAGATCGACCAGCCATCTCATTTAAGTGATTACCCAGTTATATTATTACTAAAATTGTATTGCCCGATTATACAGTTACCCATTCTCACAATTGGGAAACATTGCGTTATCCTTACCTATATAAAGGGAGTTCAATGTTTCAATCTTTTGGGAGCTTTTTAAACTCTTGCTTCTTTCTTCCGGACAACACATTGTAATTCTAAGCTCTTGTAATTATCCAGAAAATAGTAAAAAAATAGTAGATATAGGCTCATCTTTTTTGGGGCTGAATCACTATAAAATTCTTGTCTCTTTGTTTGTTTTAGTTAATTAACTATTTTTACACACAAACCACATTTTACAATTTTCCTAAATTTATTGTTGACAAAACCTCCGTCAACAATTACCTCGACACTTCACTTCCTATTTTAACGTACGTGTCAAAGAATTAAGGAAAAACTATAGGGGAATTTCAACCCAAAGCACGATAAAATACATAGATCCTTCTTCGCCTCATATAACGTAAAAACTCAAATATTACACGAGAAAGCAAACCCCATGTCTTTAGTGTGAAACCCAAAATGATATTGATGAAAGGTGAACGACCAGCAAAACTCCAAAATATCAGATAAACGTGGTCTTACTTGATTCATTAAATGCTCACTAGGGATTTTTTGCTCGCCTCATATCTTATTTCTCCGGAACCAATATCCGGATCTCAAATCCAGGGCCTATTCTAAGTCAGTTCGAAAATACTGGAAACTACCATATGTATGCGTCACACTTCCAGAATAAAGATAGAAAACTTATAACTGTCCAAATTGGAATAAATACTTTGTATCACTTGATACTAACAAAATTAAAATGTAAAACAATTTTAATTTTGTCTCCAGTAAAATATGTAAATCTGATCTACCAATCAAGTACCCATAAAAAAGCACTAATCTTTAAGACAATAGATTCTATCCCAAATATATTTTAAAAAAAAAAAAGAAAAAAACCTTAAAGATGTAGGCAATCTGAATAAGACCCATCACCTAGTGAGACTAGCATCAATCTGAATACGACCCATCACCTTTCAATTTGCAAACACTACTTGCAGTGTCCATGAATTCAATTACCAAAAAATCAGATACTAATCCAACATATCTTAGCAACTAACCCTTATCGAAACACACTAGGACCTTTACATACCATGAACCCAGAAGCATAAACTATGACGTGCAAAAAGAAATTTCTTTTTTCAATAATATTTATTAGGAAAAAAAAAATATCTTCGTTGAAACGATTCTAAGCAATTTAAAACGAAACTTCGGTTGGGTTTTCGAATTCAAAAACTTGAAATTGATCAAGATGTTAATTTGTAACATACAACAGAGTAATCTAACTAAAGCCAGCTTAATTTCGTAACAATTTGTAGTATGGTGGTCTGAGAGTGAGTGAGAGAGAGAGAGAGAGAGAGAGATTAACATACCTCCAGCTTCGACAACGACGCCTTACTGCGATCAGCGGAGATTTGCAACCCAGTCTTCACGCAGCGATTGATGAGTTAGAGTCATGGCTCAATTTGTGATACTAGAAGGAAGGCTTGGGGTCAATCGACGTGCCTCTTGAGGAATTGGCGACTTGATGATATGAAGACTAAGAAGATAACCAAGAGACATGCTTACAGCCTACAACTTAAACAGAGATGGAGATAGACAACAGAGAGAGGAAGATATTGAGTTGGTGATACTACGAAATTTAGGGTTCAAATAGAGAAAAAATAAGTAAGGGATCGGATGAAGCGAGAGACAGAAGAACTCATGGGAGAGAGAGAGAGAGAGAGAGAGTAACAGTCATGAGTTTAGACGGGTACAAACCGGGTATTGTGCGGGTCAATCAAGTGCAGGCCATCTCTAATTTAGCAAGTTGACTTAGGCCGATCACTGCCGCTAATCTAAAATCTCACGGCTCCGATTTCGTGGCCTTACTTAGGGTCATTTAATGGGAGGCCTACATTAGACGCGCCCTATCTATATAAATGATAAGAAAGTTTATCTATACGTGAAAAAGAAAAATCCTAAACAATACTAAAACGATTAAAATATCAGAAGTACTAAATTAAAAAACAAAACAAAATACATGCCAAGTGTTTTACCTCATCTCATATCAACCATCTTGAAATTGTTTTTAACAGTCGCATCATTTTTTTCTGGGCCTCAAAAAGATAGCCTTTTTCTAGAATTAGATTATTTCAAAATGGATTCCCGCCCAGCAATACATCCCCAACAGTAGTCTAAGCTAGATTTATCATTTCTTGCCTCCCGACATCTGGAGAGTCCATGAGATTAAGGGCAAATTCTGGATTCATAAAAGCATTTGAACAGAATGGTATAAAGGGGCGCCATCTGTCTCTTTCATTTACTTCTAGTGACATTCACAAGAGCCTAATCCGTCTCTTCAAATCTCTAGTAACACTTTCCCACTCAAACTACTTAGCAGTCAGCTTCTTGACAAACACTAGATATTCCGAGGTTCTTAATACTGCCTATTGGCGTACTTAGAATTGTTCACAAAGAAGCAGAATGCAATTTCCAATTTTCGATTAGAATCACAGACAACAAATACAACTCGAGAAAAAGCGCCACCTAACTCGAACCAAATTACAACTTAGAACTTTCTTGATCTTCCTTGCTTTTCGCAAGGTCTCTTTTCACTCCATTTACTCACCTTTGCATACAATTTAGATTACAGTACATAGTTCACGCTACTGAAAGGATCAAATTCAACTAGTTGCCTAGCAAAAGGCCGAAATCTCACATTTTCCTATATCCCCATGAGTCCAAGATCGTTACATGAGAGACCCTCATTCACCTTCCTTGGATAATCATTTTCTTCATTAATCAAACCTCCATGGACACAAGCACACGACGTGCGCAAAAAATGTTATAGCATTATGTAGCAGTAGTTCTCGCCCATTGCTTTTATATTTCAGCAAGCCAGTCAAGACGTTCCCTGGCATAGTGGCATGTCAATGCACGCGAAGTCCAGAGATGATTGCCATCCAGGCCATCGCATCCCTATTATTGAATACCCATTTCTCTTATTGAATGCTCCCAAGATTTTGCAAACATGTCTACAAACGCAGTTACGATCGCAATTCCCATACGACATTTATCACAGTAAGCATCTATCGATTTTCCATGCACAAATGCACTTAATTCTCCACAAGAGGCAAACCGAAAGCACACTCGGCATGGTGCAACTGGTGCGCACGGGACTTTCCGCTTTCGAAATTTGCACAACCCGAAGCAAAGCCAGTGCTTATCAGGCAATGCCACGATATCGCATTGCTACAAGGCATTTTGTCGAACAGGATCCTGTGAAACATCCACACAATGTTATTGCATCAGCGTGTTACCATAAAATTCCAGAATGCCTAATCAGTTTCGGAAATTTCATCTAACACCTGGCAGGCAAGCATCAAAAGCCGGGACGAGTCAAAATGCGGGAGTCCAAACAAACGTGTCCTCGCCAACTTGATGTAGATATTTCCAGGTAGCATTTTGAATCACCCTTAACAAATCTAAGCAAAAACAAAAGCCACCCTTACCAAAATTTTCAAATCGCTCACTGATAACTAATACTGATGCACTTCACGAAAATCTACAACAGCCAATAAGTACCTAATTATTATCACTTACTTAGGCCGTGGGGAATGAAATAAAACATAATTTTCTAAGAAACTAAAGTATTTAAGAATCATTAAAAAAAGCAACTACCAACTAGCATGAATATCGGCAAAACCCCGGAATTAAGCATACATTGCATTACCCACCTGAGTACTTAGACAGCGAAATTTTAATTATAAGTGCAAAAACTTGAATTTCTCTTCGAGTAAACAATCACAAAACAGCCCCAACAAAGGTTAAAGTGCTGAAAAAGGAAAAGAATAATATAAAGAAACTCTTTCAAGCAACTAAGAGCCTAAGGGATAATGCCTCCACAACTAAAATCCTTAGTCTTCTTCCTCGCCCTCGTTTTCGGCAATGTTGAAGTATCTCAATTCGTAAACATTCCTGTCCTTGTTGGAAGCAATCACCCTTAGCCAATCCCTCACATTANTGAGAAACAAAAATTAAGTGATGTCAATTGTCAAAGTTAAATTCTTGAAGCAGACTCGGGCAATAACAAGAAGAAAACCAGTCTTGTTACCTCTTCTTTGGCCACATACCAGCATTTCAGAATGAAAACACAGCAGGTGTAATATATCCATCGTGCATCAATGATGAAACATGAAACATTCAAATCGAACAAAACTAGATCCAACCGCAGACCACGGACAAGAAGGAACCAATTTCAGTATAAAAAGCTACAAAGACACAATACAAGCTAAGGGCTTGCTTAGATGCATTTTTCTTTTCTCTTTGGTTTTTCATGAAATGAATGGTAGAGATTTTATAACATTTCCAGAACATTTGTTTGCCTTTTTTAGTCGAAACAGAACCTCCAGCTCACGCTAAACCCTGATTGTACGCAGGAAACTCTAGCGTAGCCATTCCTCATAACGAATTGAATCCAAAACTCATGAGAGTAAACCAAGAACCTGACCACTTGACCAATCCCTAATGTTTACATTTCTAGAACATCTTAACCATTTAATTCCCTTCCCTAAACGAAATCCTAAAAACAAAAAAGACGCCAAAAGACAAAGCAATAAGCCTAATGGTCACAACAATCAAATCTCTAATGTAGGCTGGTAAATAACCTATTCATACATTGAATTCAAACCTACATCCACCTCAAACCAAGCAGAATCACTTTCTTTCCCAAAACAGGGTTTCGGAAACCAATTTCCAGATCAAACTACACGCAAAATGAGTCTCTTCCTCTTTTTGTTTGTACTGAAATTATAATGCAAAAAAAAAATGCCCAAGTTTTACAAACAAAAAACAACCCAGAATTGAATTGAAGGTACAAATGAAGGCAACGACAAAGAAAGAAGAGAATAAATAGTACTAATAACAATACCGCTTGGAGAAGTTGCTGTCGGAGGTGACGGTGATCTTGCTCTTCTCGCGGGTGACTGTGACGGAGTCGCCGAGAGCACCGGCCTTGCCGCCGACCTTGATCCGCTCCTGAAGGAACTTTTCCAGTGAGGCGATGTCCATGATCTTATCCTCCACTGGCTTCCCACAGTCGATCACGAACGTGGCTCCCTTCTTCTTCCCCTTGGTACCCACTGCTGCTGCCCCGCGACTCATTTTCACTCCCTCTTCTGCCATTTTCAACCAAATCATAAACAAATACTCCATACCCATATACATATACATATATATATATATACATATAGACAGAAACAGAGTTACAGAGATAAGGGGGGTACGTACCGAAGCTCCGAAAGGTGCAAGAGAAGGTTTTGGACTAGGGTATGAGCGAGCTGCAACTTTAGGGTTAGCCAAATGCAGTCGACACTGGCATAAAAAGGGCCTAGGGTTTTTCTGGCCTTTTTTGTTTAATTTTAATTATTAAATTATTTTTAGAATTGGCCTAAAAAAAAAACATTACCGTCGTCGTTTCGAATGTTCACACTAGCGTAGCGTCTCTTTCCCAAGATAAACCTTTTCCTGGCCCAATACGTTGTGGGCCTAGTGTGGTGAAGCCCATTAAGTGTCAACTTCTGAACATTCTGCTATTGCTGGCCCAAATACGCTCCTCCTCCTCTTTAGAATCTCCAGCTCCCAAAAGCTTCTAGCCAGTGCGCTTTCGAAACAGAACACTAATTGTGTTTAGTTTGCCACAATGAACCGTGAAGGTAGATAAAGATAGAAGAAGAAAAGTCGTCAATGGAAGAAGAGCTGGACCGGGTCGCTCCTTGCTCTTCTCTAGCTGTTGACTCTGTTATCCGGGTCGGAGCGGTAATAAATTCTGCCTTATAATATATATATATATATATATAATATATATATATATATGTATATCTTTTTCTGGATTTCGAAGTCGCAATCTATGATTTTCTGTATCTATCTGTAAAAATTCTTTGTTAACCCCAAAATTAAACGAACCCATTTCAGGCAGGTGCAATCTGGGGTTTCTGTGCTGCTCCTTACGACGCTCGTAAACAAGGTATATAAGATGAATTGCATTGTTTTTTAGTTTTTATTTTTAAGTTTGGGAAACGAACGCACAAATTAGAAGTTAAATCTAAGTTTGAGTGACTGATGGTTTTTTTTTCCCCTTGTAATGCAGGCGTGACTGGGTTTTCTCGTGCTGCATTTGTGGTACTAAATTTTCCTACTATAATTTGAGATTATTTATTTATTAAATCATTTTATGGGATTCATGCATTGAAATTAATTTTTGCTGCGTTGTGTTTGTAATGATGGACAGGCAAGGTCGATTGGCGGGTTTGGCTTTCAATGTGGTAATTTGCCCTTTGTAATTTTAATGTGATTTTTGCTAAATGGCTTGCTTGACAACGTTTTATTTTTCCCTTTTTTTTGGAAGTTAAAAATGAAGAAGAAAATTAAAAATAAAATTGTTACCAAGCTAAGCCTAAGTTGTCAGTGCTTTGTTTGTTGACTTGATTGTCAAAGTTGGGGTTTAGGACTTGTTGCTGGCATTTTTACTTCCACTCGTTGCGGGCTTCAAAGATACAGAAGAAAGGATGATTTGGTTAGTTTTATATAATACATTTGGTTAGTTTTCTATAATACCTCTTTTGCTACTATCAGTTTTTCTTTAAATGTTTTGGTTCGTTAAGCTTGCTCGAATAGTACTTTCTTGAAAAATTCCTTTGCTGATTCCCATTTGTTGTAAGACTGTTATTTCTTTCAATCTTCATCATTCTTGTACACTCAGACACAGTGATGATATTTCTCCGAATGTAGTATTATTGAGTTGAGTTCTGTAAAGTTGCATAGACACATAAATTGTTAGGCAGAGCCACACGTTTAATGAGGTAGGGAAGTGAGTGATGCTAGTCCAGTGACATTATCTGGATGTTTTCTGTATATCTTCCTACACCATGAAATAGCGGCTTTATCCGCAGTGTTGTTCATGATGTGCTGCTAACTGCTCACACTCTAGCACTTAGGAGCTCAAACATACGCAAGTTGATTATTGCAATGGCACTATTGAAGCAAGAAGGCCAGACCTGCTTCAAAAGAACATTAGGATGTTTTGACGATGTTCCATGTAGAAAGGGATAGGCTAAAATTTGCAATATGTTTGTTATCTCTTCGCTGTTTCTGATTGGCCTGGCCAATGCTGGGTAAAACCTGTGATAAAGTAAGTTCATGGGCCTAAGATCTCCATGTAAAAAATAAGGGCTAATAGAGTTTTGATGTTCTTCGAGTTTGCTTTTAGTGCAACTCACGATTCATGAGGTGGTGTATATATAAATATATGAATAGCTTTGTTTGTTTGTGTCTCAATACTTGCAATCCTAAGAATTGGGATTGCATTATATTGTACAAAAATTTATGTGTTGTACTCACAGTACGAGGGCCTGCTGACTGGTTATGTTTAATTTTCTTCTTCTGAAAGGTGAATGCTCTCATTGCGGGTGCTGTAGCAGGGGCCACTGTTGCTGCTGGGACACGAAGCTGGAAGCAAGTAGTGGGAACAACTTGTCTAGTATCTGCCTTTAGTACTGCTGCTGACTACTTCAGAACAAGTTGAAAATACCTCTCTAGGCGGAAGCCGAAAGGTACCAAAAGGTTCCTCCTTTCTGTTTGTTATGCATCAAACACCAGTCTAGATTTCTTTCATTACTCGTTTCATTCATCTTATGACTAAGATGAATATCATTACGATGAAAATGTCTATTGGAATGCAGACATTATTATTGTTGTCTTTTTTTTTTTTGCAGTCAATTAAATGGTCAATCTCAGACCCAATAATGAAAGTTAGATGACCCGTAGGATCATTATAAACCGACGAGTATAACCAACAACATAGTTAATGACTTCAATTTGTTATCGTCTCTTTGCAAGCAGACCATCTTTGACAGAGACTTCCTTTTTTCTAATTTGTATCACATTCTTCTTAACAAAGTTTTTCTTGATTGACCAGCATTTAGATCATTGCCAGCTTGGAATATTCGTTAACATGTGGTTTTGCTAAGAAAGCTTTTCTTCTGAAGAGATATTTGAATTCCGTAAGCATTACCGATTTGATAACCAGCGGTGGGGCCATAAACGACATTATGGTAATGAATTTTGAAAGATCATAATATTACAGGATTGATGATTGTTTCAGCTGATATGTTCTGTTCATTTTTCTCTTCACTGTGGGAAAAAAAAAATACAATACACTCTACCTCTTAAGAGTCGAAGTTGGGTGCTCATGGAATTAATTACAAGAAGACAATTATGATTGTCATGATTGGTGGTTAGGAACTAGTTACTTATATTAAATTGCATACATGACATGAATAAATAAATAAATAAACGAATAATGATGATGAAAATGAAATCAATGTGAGATGCGTCCCAGTCCTTTCTTGCCAACTAACAAAGTAGTATTGTTGAAAATTCTCACTTGTGTACGAATGGTTTTTTTTTTTTTTTCTTGTTCTTTTCCTTTTTAAAGAAAAGTTGGGAAACTGATTACTAATGACTAATGAAGAAGTCAATGATTTAGGTTTGAAGTTATCATAATTATCAGTCTATTATTGGTATGTCTGTAGAATTGGTTAATCGGAAAACGATGGCTTGTAACTTGTAACTGTAATTGGCCTCCTTCGAGAATACAAAACATTGTTCGTTTCACTCCTTATGATAGTGTAATTTGCAGAAAATTACGTACTGAAAGTGCATTTCTTTTTTTTCTTTTTTTTTTAGGACGTCATGATCTAAAACGTTGTTCACTGTAAAACCAACGAAGGTGGGATACTTTTTCTTTCTTCTTTTTTTTTTTTTAATTTTTCTTTTTTGGCTCCCGCAACGAAAGTGGGATTTGATTTTGTTTTTTTTTTTCTTTTGTCAAAAATATACCACCATAAAAATACTTAAAAAATAAACGAATCAAAAGAGTGCAGGAACGTATTTCATTTTATGAGTGCCACTTTCAGAAACGTATTATTCGGTTTAAAAGCGTAATACATAAGTAATTGTTTAATTTCGTAACGAAAAATTGGAACAATCTCTGTCAGAGTGCCACATTTATCATCTACACCATTAAAGTGGAGTACACCGTATATGTCTACACGTGTTCCATCAATCAGTCTACAGAGAATTTGACGCGTGTTATTATAGTTTAGACTCTCTGTGGTTCTAAAACATCGGGTACTGGCCCCCACCGCAACTACCAGTGTGGTATCCTTTATTAATCTTTCCAGAAGATTGTGTAATGTAGCAAAAGTATACAGGAGAACGACACACGAAGAAAGTCACACCATTGGTTCGCTCAAAAATACTGGAATGATAGGTATAAAGAATTCTCTGATGCTAAAAAACAAAAAAATAATAATAATTAAAAAAAAAAATGAAAGCTCCGAAGTTTCATTGATAAGCTAATCTAAATAGCCACTAGAGCTTTACATGAATCTTAAATACGCAAAACCTTGAAGAAAATAACAGAATACAATGGAACTAATAAAATAGTTTCAAAAATGCGGGAAAAAAATTGAGACAATGGCTTCCGGAATCAACCCGCAAGAAAAAGCGCTTATTTTTAGATTTTCTATGCAAAGCAATAAATAAACAAAATAAGGATAGTATCAAATCTCTCCTGGTTTATCATTTTTTAATACTATTTGATGTGTTGTCATACCGATGAAGTGAAATTTTTCACAGATAAGTTGAATTCTATTCATTACTTGTTTGGCGAAAAATTATTTGTCACACAGATAGTATAAAAAAAATGGAATATAAGATAAGATGTTTAACATTAGTCAACAAAATAATTGTTTCAAATATTAATAAAAATTTTAACTGAAGTAAGAGTGATTATCCTTTTTTTATATTTCGTTTTGGCGAAATATACAACTTGGTATATCAGATATATATATAGGTTGCCAATCCAATACGTATTTCTTTTCTTTACTTATATAGGTACATGAAAAGACGTGCACTATTAATGCTCTTTTTCTCTCTTATTTTTTACAATAAAAAATGTGCATGCTAAATTTTCATTGGTCAAATTGATACCTATTCTTATATAAAAAAAAAAAAAAAACATACTGAAATTGTGTTCATATATATATATATATATATATATATATATATATATATATATATATATATATATATATATATATATATATATAACCTTTAAATTTATATATTGAATATATTAGTTTTTATACTGAGTACATCATATTTGATCCTTGATACTAGAGAAATTAATGTGGGTAAAATTTTTTTGTAGGTAGACATAGACACGACCCACTTAAGCTCACTTAAAATATAGGTTGATCATGTGAACCGTGCTGAACCCCTTAATAAGAATATGATTTGGGTTAGATCAATTCATAGTTTAAGTGGGTCGGCCTATATCCTGTACAAAGTCCTTGTGAGTTTATCAAATATGGTCCGATCCGACTTACTTTACATCTTTACACATTTAGTATACCAACTATTTTGCTATATACTTGAAAAATAGACATTTAATCCAAATTCGATCATTTTGTTATAAAACCCAAATATTAATTATTATGAAAAGCTAAAATAGAAGGAATTTGACCAAAAAATTGACGTACGTCACGAGTAAAGTTAATGAGCATTGATTGTTGGGCTGTATCCGTATAAACATGACTAAAATCTGACAACAAACATTCTTCTAAAAATTTTAAAATCCTGGAAAGAGTACATTAGAATCCCTTAGGTTGGTCTCATTGTTTCATGAATACCCATAGTTTGTGGTATCCTTCACAATCGTGATTAAATAAACATGTTTGTCAATTATCCTTAGTGTTATACATTACAATCGTGCTTAAATAAACATGTTTGTCAATTATCCTTAGTGTTATCGCACGAAAGGGTAAATCGGGTTTAAAATCTTTTTGCAACCTGTTTGTACTTATCAACCAAGAAACCGCAATTTTCAATTATATTGGAGGATATTAGTAAATCAACCAAACAATCAATCACAGCCACAACATTATTATAAGTAAATAAAAAATAAATGATTAGAGAGATTATAAATATAATTTTTATGAGATTTGACAAATTTGATGATTTACTTATATTCCTCACTTTAGGTAATTTATTTCGAAATTTCCATTAATGGATTAAATTTATGGGTTTAATCATTTTTTTTACAATCGGAGTAAATTCTTTTTATGACTCACCAAAACCTTTTTAGATAGAATTGACTCCAACTCTATCAAACCTAATTCGAATTATTGCGAATTTAATAACAATCACTCCAAAATCAGATTTTTTGACACTAGTATCTCACTGCAACTCAAATAATTTTCGTATAGAGAGTGAATAATCAGTTAGGAATTCTCTTTATAATGGTCATAGATAAAATTTTAGGTTAAAAGATTTGAGAATAATATACTATAAATGCTTTGAGATTGGCTCAATGTATTTTGATAGGAAATTGAATGTACAAGAAAATTCTTGACACTTTGAAAGTAGTCAGATATCAATGTAAGTTTATGTATGAGTGTTAAATTGTATCATTAGATAGTATTCTATTTATAGATTTCTTGAAAAACTAGTTGTTTTGAACCGTTATTAGCTTTCTACTAAAAATTTGGTCAACCAAAAATAAATGTGTCGAGAAATGATACTTTCTGTAAGAAATTGCAAAAAGCTAAAATTTGGCTAATCTTTAATCTTGTTCGACTGCTCGTCAAATTTTGGCCAATCATTAATCTTGTTCAACCAAGAGTGGTCAACCAAAAATTCTATTAATCTTGTTCAACCAAGAGTGGTCAACCAAAAATTCTAATTATCTAAGATTGGTAGACCAAAATATTGTTAAAAGCAGAACTTTGTTTTAGACCTCGTCTTTTAATCCAATTTAAACATAAGACCTTTATAAACATTGATAAATATAATTTTGAGATTTTGAAAAAGGTCTTTTGGCTATTTTAAAAATATGATATTGATTAATTTTCAAACTTCTAAAATAAAATTATCTGTATAAAGAAAACACAAGTTAACATGAAGATAAAATGTGTGTAATATAATAAATCAAAATACAAAACTAAAAATAAGGATATATATTATCTAGACATGGTCTTATGTTTTAATTGTTCATCTTCGAATTTAATTTTTTATTTAGTACATATGCAACATCTTGATAGACTTGAGTTAGATCAATTTAAAAACTGATTTGCTACACACTTAATAAATGAGATTAAAGCCTTGATAGGTCACAATTATTAATTAGATAGTATACTTATTCATGTCTTTACCTCTTAGTACGCTAAAACATATATGTCCCCCTTAAAACTCACATTTTGTTTATTTATATGGAGTGCTTTCACCAATAGTAATTGATATAAATTTTTTTACATTTGTTTAAGAAAAAATCATTTTCGCGTTTTTTAATCTTCTTTACATGTATACTGAAATATGATAGATGTTAAAAAAAAATGATGTTTAGATTATGCATGTGAAAAACAAAACTCACGTTTTTTAATCTTCTTTACATGTATACTGAAATACGATAGACGTTAAAAAAAAAAAAAAGAAAAAAAAAACAAGAAGAGAAAAACAAAACCAAAATGTTTAGTCTCTTCCAGGGAAAAACAAAACTCACACATTTTTTTTAAGGATAATATTACTTTTATATTTTATATTTTAATACTTTGTTCAATTTGTATTTTGTGTTTTAGTTATTATCAATATTGACTTTTAAATTTAAAATTTGCTACAAATTTATACCATAACACTAATTTAGAATAGTTAATTTTCCAAAATAATTTAATAAACTTATTATAGGATTAGTTTTTATATAGTTTATTTTTAGTTTTTTAAACGACATATTGGTAAATTAACTGCTCTAAATTAGTATCAGTGTAAAAATTTGTAACAGATTTCAAAACTCACACATTTTTTAAGGATAATATTACTTTTATATTTTATATTTTAACACTTTGTTTAATTTGTATTTTGTGCTTTGGTTATTAATAATATTGATCTTTTAATTTAAAATCTGCTATAAATTTATACCTTAACACTAATTAAGAATAGTTAATTTTCTAAAATAATTTAATAAACTTATTATAGGATCAGTTTTTATATAGTTTATTTTCAATTTTTTAAACAGCATATTGGTAAATTAACTGCTCTAAATTAGTATCAGTGTAAAAATTTGTAACGGATTTCAAATTTAAAGATCAGTATTGGTAATAACCAAAGCATAAAGTATAATTTGAAGAAACATCTTTACTCTTTAAAGTTGTCCATTGATATCTAAATAAATAGCCCAAAAGATAACCTTTAAACTAATGATTGACATGTAACCTTTAAAATTCTAACGGTAACAGTCTTCAAATACTTGAAACTTTTTTTTATGAATTCTGCTCTCTAATTTTAAAAATTAAAAACATTCGTCTTCGACAGTTTTTACTCCAATTTTGACTATATATATAGATCATGCGAAGTTTGATAAAAAAACACAAAAGGAAAGTTTTATTCAATATTAGTAAAAAAAAATCTGTATTTCTTTTTTTTTTTTAACAAAAAAGTATAAACATTTCTTTTACCCCTATCAGGTAATTCTTGCCGGATTATCATGAAAGATTAAAATCCCATGTCCAAACATTCCCGGAAGCCAAATATTTCTTGATAACGAAGATGTGATAGGTATGCATATGAATTCTGATCTTGCTAGCTCTATTTAATTTCAGGGAAAAATATGCCAACGATTAATGTCCTTTGTTTTTAACTGAAGGAGGATAATGTATTATGTCATGTTAAACCAGTGCTAAAAATACTCCCCTGCCCATTCGTTTTCTCAAAACCAGAATCACTCTAAGCCAAAAACGTGCAGGTAAAATGATAAGTACGTCTTTCAAAAAAAAAATTGATTAATACAAAATATCCCTCTTTCTTGCTTTAACATTTTAATTATGACCCTTCCATGCATCGAATAGTCATTACATGCCATGCATTAAATTTATTTACCTTGGACCAATTATGGACCTAAAGAAGTTACGAACTACCGACTAGTCGACCACACACATAGCAAACTTCTGTTTTTTTTTTTAAAAAAAAAAGAAAGATACGTAACTAATCTCCAAAAAAAAAAAAGTCTATCGCTAAAATGTTGGATGTATTATAAACTATGGGCAAATTATAGAATAGAAAATATATAAAATTAAAATAAGAAGATACAAGAGTAATATAAAGAGAATTTTTTTTATTATTTTATTCTTCTTCATGTAGATAATATATACTCGTCTACATGCTCAATGGCATATTTATAGGTTTACATCCATAAATGCTACAATACTAAAAGATTATATATAAGTTAAAATATAAAATACTACTAAATAGAATTTAAATAGGGGTTGGAAAAACTAAAAGTTAGGGATTATAGTATATGAACATCCACATATAAATTAATATATTCATAACACTCCCCTTTAGATGTTTATTAGAATATGCCTCATTAAAACCTTACTAGGTAAAATCTATTGGGACAAAATCCTAGTAGAGGAAAAAGAGTGCAATATTTTTATTATTTGCTAAATTTATCTCATTAAAAACTTTGCTAGGAAAACTCAGTGGGACAAAACCTCAACTAAGGGAAAAAGAGTACAACATACATCCTTCAGCTATTGCATACGATACCTCATTAAAACCTTTAGTTAATAAAAATCCTATGAGATAAAAATTTAACTAAGGAAAAAAAGTACAGCTATATATTGATTTGCTCCCCCTGATAAAAAAATAATACTATTGATCAATGCATACTAACCAATAAGATAAAATGTTTATAAACACGTAGTCGTACATTGCATCGTTCATATATCTTAATTTTCATAAGAATTTATAGAATCAATCTTTTCCAAAATTACTACAATCTATGCAAAATTTTTGCAATTCAATTAAATATATGTTGCATGTTTATCTTTATTATCTCTACTCCTTCTAGGATTTTCATACGAATATTACTGTCTAGTTTTAATATGACATCCATGAGGCTCATATCAAATCTCTCATTAACTGTCATACTAATTAGATAACAGAATATGATTATATTTATAAAAAGGAGAATAAGTTTCCTTCTAGTTAATGTCTAATCTTTATGAGAAAATCCTTGGCAACTAGTCTTACTTTATATTTTATTATCTTATTATTCTCGTTACGTTTTCGAACAAATACCTATATATATACAATCAATTTCATATTGTGAGGAGTCAACACAACAAGTCCGACTACATTATTTTTAGAAAACGATACTAGCTTGGCCTGAGTTGCCTCTTTCCATAATGGCTAATCATATTTATACTGACATTTAACTATACTCATGAGTTTTGGATCCAGATTTATCTTAAGACAACAAGAGTAACTATAAGGCAAATATATCATCGACGATCATAATTTCTATTCAATTTTTCTCCTATATTTATAAAATATATTGAGTTCTCGAAATTATTTGGAGGATTTAATTGTCTGTTATCTCAGTCTATTTCTCAACATTGGTTATAGCTCTTTTTCTTCTGGAGATTTCTTTTCAGGAGATTCTTTAAGTGACACTACTTTTCTTTTCTGCAGATTCTTATCTTAAGCACCAATTTGCCATCCATGCTTCTTGTGTTTTTTCAAGCTCTATTGGTCATGTGTTGTTAATAGGGATCATAACTATTATTAGGGTATTAGCAGTAGTAATTTGAGATCTTTTATCATTCTTATAGCATCTATAAATATCTTTGACAGTTGAGTTTCAATCTGTATTAACTATATTATTTTTTGAAAACTTTTATTTTATTTTAATTTGTACAAGAAAAATACTTAACTAACCTTCCTTCTAGGAAATTTCTTGACATTCACACTACAAGTGTCATTTTTTTCCCCTAATATCGAGAAATGTGTCTTGTCTAATTAGTAAATGTACAGTTAATAAATTACCCATCAAATGTATTTAAAAATACTTATAATCAAGGTAGTTGAATAGTAAATATGTAGCACAACCATAAATTTGCAGATAATAATAATTTTTAGGCTCATGCTTATGTACAAGTTATAATGGGGGGTACATGTGATATGCAGATAACCGAATCTGAATCAGGGCTATTGTGTGCCTAATATCAGGTCCTCAAACAATGAAAGACAATTTTGATTTTAATTTACAATCAGCTTTTTGCTTTAATAAATGACTCTAATAGACCATCTTGTGTTTAAGTGTGGGTCACATGATGCCCAACTTTTATCCTATTTTCCAAGAAATAATCACTCTAATATTGAAATACGGATTTACTAATATTATCAAGTCTTCTAAACTTATCAGGATAATATGAAAATCGCACTTAATTATAAGCTAATAATTTGAGTGAACAGTTTGTCAAAGGTCAAATTATAGAGAGACAATAGGCTAACATAAGACCAATACATTTACACATATGTCAAAATTATAATTTATAGAAATGACCCTCATATATTTTGTTGGATTTATTGTAAATTACAGTGGTATCAGCGACGATCTTTTAACTAATTTTTCTTAAGCACATGTATTACAAATTAATGTGAAAGGTATTTCTGATTCTTGAATAGATGTCAATCATAATTCTCAATACTTTAGTTCATTGTACTATACGTAGGATAACCTAATCGATCATACCAATCCTTCAGAATTTGATTATTGAACTACAGGTTCAACACAATATGTCTTACAACTTTTGATATGAAAGTGCAATATAATCTTGTGGAGAGGCTTATTTAGTGCCATCTATTTATTTAACAATGCCTGAAATGGTAATATACCCCTTTTTTAATAAAACATATCTATAAGGTATTTACTATCCCATAGGATAATGTGCGTAATTGCACTATCTACTAAACATACTTCTAATTTATTTCTCCACAAATATTACTTTTTGTATTATATCAATTAATACTCAGAAAAAAATAATAATAAGAGGACAATATATTATAATATAGAAAAATAAAATAAAAACATAATAAAGTATAATATAATTCAATAAATAATAAAAAATTATCTAAACATATCTGAAAAACTAATAATAATAATAAACAACTATAATAATATTTAAGTTCAATTACTCTTTTTTAAAGTCCACATAAAAAATATTGATATTTAACAAAGTTACTTCCTCTGGGTACTTCCTTTTAGGAATGTGTCATTTTCTCAAATAGACCTAACATTTAGATTTGTACTTCTGATATAAGTCAACTAGATATTTTAGAAGTACTACATGTACATCTCAAATAATAGACATGCTCTACATTCCGAGTTTACTCGCTTTTTAAAACTCCCCCTCTTCTGGTGAGTATTTTTGAATATTTTTCAATGAGTATATTCACAATCATTTATTTTTCTTACGTTGTTCATAACTATCACACTTATGATTAATACAACATTCACTTTAGAGACGGTTAAAATGCTATTATACCTAGTCTGATGATTTTTCATCAAGAACCCATTATTCTTCTTTGCTACCAAAAGGCAAGTAATATATATAGAGTACTTTTAAAACTCTCTCTCTTTGTACTATTACTACAGGATCATATTAAAAATGATTAAACTGTACTCTAAAATGGGCTTAAAGTCTTATAGGTGTTAGTGTGATTAATAAAATTATTTGGTAGGATTTACAAATTTTTGGTGATCGGATTGGTTCTTAATTAAGGTTATTTCAGAGAACAGTAAGATTTTTAATAGCGAGGTATTCAACCTTCAAATTCTCACTTAAATAATACCTCAATAGTATCATAACTTTCATTATATTTTGTCCCAATGCCTTATTTTTCTTCCTTATTAGTCTCACCGAATTTGTTGGTATCCATATTCACTTCGACATCAAGGGCATTGAACTCTAATTTAGATAAATTTGTAATTTGAATATTTATATCTAAAATTAATCTTTTACCAAATTCTAATTACAATAAAATATACACATTCATATAAAAATTAAATAGTTAATAATTTAAAGTATGACAAATCACTACCTGCAACATATAATTTTAAAGATCTCATAAGTCACTAGGTCATTACAAACGAATCTAAATATTACTTTTATATATATGACATATATATACGAACTAAATTTAACCAAGAGAGATATACGAGCAAAAATCCAAACTAATCTAGTATGTTTTACAATGAGGAACAAATAAATCAAAAAAATAAATTGTAAGTCAAATATATCATATATTCACATAAAAGGTAGATTGAGTATTATCTCGATATTTTATTTGAATATATATGCCAAATTGAGTATAAAGTTCATGACAAAATAGTAAGAATCAGCATAAAATAAAGTACTATAGTATTATTAAAGGCACCAACAAACAAAGATATTAACTAAAAATCAAAGACTCGTGAAATTTTCACAAACTTGGTAACATGACATAAAGGAAGAATATGCCAAAGAATAAAAATTATCAGCCCAAATATGTGTATGAGTATTCTATAAAGCATAAGAAATATCTCAAGCACGGATGGTCAAAGTGGATTATGTATTTACATAATAAAGAATTCTTTATGTAAAAATTTCATGGAGACATAGATTTTAATCACAGAATCATAGAAAAAAATATGATACTAAGAGAATCAACTAATTAAATAACAATACCAAACACGAAGAATTTTAAATAAATCACCATCCATTCTAAGATTGTTATACAGGTTTATAATGTAAAATACACAAATATTTATAAATGCTAAATAATAGCTTACAATGTTGTTATAAAGTAATAAATTACTATAAAAATAGTTGTAGTTTTACTTTATCTAATTCAATAGAAATAGTTTTGTTCTTAAAACAATCCATAGAAGTTCGGTCCTTCGTCCTTGATTCAAATACAAGGTATATTCTTCTTTTTTTTTTTTTTTGCAAAAAAATACAATTGTTTTACCTCAGGTGGCTATATGATATATTGGTCCACTTCATGTGGCTATAAAATTTGTTATACTTAAAGAAAAGACAATAATATCATTATTCATTTCAACTATATGGTAAATTCACAATTATTATTATGAAATATGCATGTTACTTCTAGGATCATGTAGAAGTATTTAAGCATAGAATTTTCACACATTGGAATTGGAATCTTACCCTTTGGTATATATATTAATATTATATGTATATATACATATATAACAAACCCATTAAACATGCCATATATTATATTTTTATCTATTGTGTTCTTGAAAAGTTCATTCAATGAACCTTTTTTTTTTTATTTGTATTTTCCACTTCTAGGGTGCAATACATGGCTTTGTTAGCATTTTTCACTTTTAGGATGTTATATATGGCATTGTTTGGCTATATAAGCATTGATTTCAAAGAATTATATATTTATCTCGTATTGTCAATACTTACATTAACTATAGTAAATTCACAACTTTAAAGTGCAACATTCTCTTTGGAAAATATGCAAAGCCAAATATGAGATATAATCCTCATAACTACAAGCTACTACTCATCATAAATAACAAATAATATTTAGAAATTTAAAGAGAATTAAAATTAACTAAGAAAAGGAGAGCATACCTCAACGGCAGCACCTCTTGATAATATCTAAAACTAGTGGCTAGAGACTCGTATTGATAATGTATTATTAACTAAGGGCAAATTATAGAATAGAAAATGTATAAAATTAAAAGAAGAAGATACAATAGAAGTATAGAGAGAATTTTCTTATTATTTCACTCTTCTTCATGTATACAATACATACTCAATGACATATTTATAGGCTTACAGTTAGAATACCAAAAGATTATATATAGGTTAAATATAAAACACTACTAAATAGGATTTAAATGGGGATTCAAAATCCTAAATGTTAGAGGATATAGAATATAAACATGCACGTATAAATTAATATAATGTATTAATTTGGAATAATGCTGGTGACTTTCTTTTTCTTTTTCTTTTTTTTTCCTTTTATTCACAATTTGATGTCAAATATACATTAGTTGGAAACTATCACTAGTAAAATTAAATAGATCTTGGTGACGGTTGAAAACATGTAATCAAATATTCTTTAGGTCTTAAAGCAATATATATATGGCACCAATACAGTGGGTATTTTTTTTTTTTTACCTATAGGTAAGTATCAATTTGACCAATGAAAATTTAGCATGCACATTTTTTTATTGTAAAAAGTAAAAGAGAGAAAGAGCATTAATGATGCACGTCTTTTCATGTACTTCATTATAGCCATTGGATCNATATATATATATATATATATATATATTAGGTCTCTTGGATACGTAGCCTACTAAAGTTCGATGCAATGCATTTCCAGGAGAAAAAGTAATAATATTTTGGTTAGAAAGAAGGATAAAGAGAGAAAAAGGGAAAGACTTTTGACTGCAATTGAAACCAGATATAAGGTCACCAGCAAATGATTTTTTTTTTTTTTACCTCGTTTAGTAAAATCGCTAAAAATAAAAGCATGTATAATAAACAAGAGTGGTCCTTAGATCATCTTATTTAGAAAATTTTGTTCAACACCAATAATTCTTTAAACACTTGTGTTTCGCTGAAAGAGTAATATATCATATCAAATTTAGGAAACAAAAAAAAATGATAAAAATGATAGTTGTTAAACCACTTAGCTTACACTAAAAGGCCATAAAATTGTAAAACGATCATACAAAAAAAAAAAAATGGAAGACATGCTTACTAAATCATAATAAAAAGAATTGTAAAGGGAAGGATTTGAAAATTAATGACAAGGAACAAAAAATTGAATTAATCCTTTCCCGTTTCACTAATTATGTGAGGGTTCCACTAAATTAATTTGTATTCTAAATGTTTAAATAAATATAAATAATAGTTAAGAAATGAAATTACTTTTTTTATTGTTATTCTCATAAGTACAGTAAGACATGCTTATGAGAGGGTTCCACTGAATTAATTTGTATCCTAAATGTGTAAATAAATATAAATAATAGATAAGAAATGAAATTACTTTTTTTATTGTTATTCTCATAAGTACAGTAAGACATGCTTACCAAATCATAATAAAAAAGAAGGATGAATTGTAAAAAAATATTATGAGGTGTAGGTGTTGTAATTTAAACACTAAAGTTTGAACTTTGTAAAATAATACTCTGAGATTAAGAATTTGTAAAAATTGATACCCTAGACCGACTTTTTGATCAATTAGTAACGAAAAGATTATAATATCTTCTACTAAAACTAGATTAGTCATTATTATTCTTATTAATTTTGAGGATATTATTATTTTTTACTTGTTAAAGTTATTTAAAAAGTCTATCCAAAGTATTAATTTTCAAAAAAAAAAATTATCTCAAAGTATTATTTTACAGAGTCCAAACTTCGGGATTTAAATTGCAGAATACTCAAATTTCAGTGTATTTTTTGTAATTTACCTAAAAAGGATTCTAAAGGGAAGGGTTTGAAAATTAATGGCAAGGAACAAATAATTGAGGGCTTGTTTGGCATTATTTTTTGTATTCTGTTTTTAGAGCAGTACATGCAGAAATGAAAACAAAAACTATTTTATAATATTTTCAAAAAAAATAGGTGTTTGGCAAATGTTTTCTAGAAACATTTTTTTAAGAAAAAAATTATATGAATAAAAAAAATTATATTTGTATTATAAAAAAATATTTAGAGAGAAAAAGTCAAGAGAAATTGACTAGAGATAAATTCAAGTAAAGAAATGAGGAGAGAGAAAGTCACAAGAGAAAATGTAATGAAAGATAATAATAAGAGAGAAAGTGATAAGAGAGAATAAGAAAATAAAAATTACTAAGAAAAATAGAAGGAAAAAAACTAATGACAACACACATAAAAAGAGAAAATGATAAAAATGTATGAGGATAGAAAATAAAGATTAAAAAAAATTATAAAAAACAAAGTAGAAATAGAGAATGAGGAGATATAATGTGATTAAAAACAATAAAATGATAGAAAATGAGGAGAGAGAAAGTAGTAGAATAAAATAAGAAGAGATAATGAGTAGAGAGATAGTGACGAGAGAGAATGAGAAGAGAGAGAATGATGAGAAAGAATGAAGATTGAAAAAATGAAGAGAGAGAGAGAGAGTAATGAGAGAGAAAAACATGTGTACATGAAAGCCATATGAAAAAAATTTTATTTTTATTTTTTTTTAAAAAAGATTAAGAAAAGATCTTAAAAATAACATTTTATTGTTCTTTGAATTTTTTATTTTTTTTAACTTTATTTTTAAAAATTATTTTCAGAGAACAATGCCAAACACTCTTATTTGTTATTAGAGAATAATTTTCTATTTTTGAAAACAAATAACTGTTTTTTAGTTAGGACGTTAATTATGCAAGTTTCTACCAAACTAATTTGTATCTTAAATGCATAAATAAAAATAAATAATAGAAATGAAATGAAATCACTTTCTTTATTGCCTTTCTCATAAGTACGTTCTATTATAATTTATTAAACATGGTCTTGGGCCTGTACCATGATATGGAATAATTCATCCACAATAAAATAACAACTATTCTTAACATGTGAAAGTGAATTACACTTCAATTAGGGTACAGTTGAATAGCAACAATCCTAACCCGTAGAACCATTGTTAACAATATTTTCTATACAAAGGACTTGAAATCATGTTAAGCTCGAAGAGCCATATTCTGGTTGTCTGTACAGGTACAATAATATATTGACTAATAATTAATTAATTTACAAATTTAAGGGTGTAGATTGATGAAAAATTCTGAGGTTAATTCATCCCACTAAATGAAACTTTAATCTCACTAAATGAAACTTTAATCTGCAATGTATAAAATGTTGGTGAAGACTTATTTAAGTCCATTGAAATTAGTTCAAATGTTTGATATGCAAATTAATAACTTGCTCAACAGAAACTCTATCTAACAACGTTAAGTCGGCGTTGGTTTTTGGTGGGTGACTAATAATTTTGCTACTACTAGAAGGTCAAGCCACAAAGCCTATCACTTACTACTTACGAGAAAACTTACAAATACAATAACCCAAGTTAGCAATCAATGAAAATAAATATTGCATATTAACTTACGAATATATATGTTGAGTTGAAACCTGAACTCTATTTTCATGTACAAACAATCCTCAATTTCCACTTTGGTTAAAATAAAAACAAACAAGTATAAGCGATTGTGAATGCGTTAAATTAAAGAATATGCACTTACACACAATTTTTAATCCGTAACGCCATAATTTATTTGTCTATTTATTTTCATTTTTTGAAATCGTAACGCCAATAATTTGGTCATTAATAATAGCATGTGCGATTAATCCATGCATGTACGGGAACTAAAACATGAATTCTCCATTCTACTAAATTTTCAGCCAAGTAAAAATAATGAGTCAGATGTGTTCTGTGCTTGGTGCAATACTTATCTCCTATACTATACAGGTAAGTAATTACCTGTATAAGTATACACACATATAAGTACATACAGATTATTTTTACTGGGCTAAATCATTAGTCAAGCCTACTTTTTCCGAAAAAAAAAAAATAGGTACAAATTATTTTTTAATAGACCAGTAGTCTCTAGAGGACGGTGAGTACATATTTATTTAATGCACACGAGGAATTGTGATGTGGACCGAGACGAGTGGATACTGGATGGGTGAGGTGAGGGCAGACTCAGAGGATTAGGAATTAGAATTCAGAAATAATTAGAACAACCCTGCTACACGGCATGGGCAAATTTCGAACACCACCTCCTTAGTTTTGGAGCTTTTCAATCCCAAAGCAATCCCAACTCATTTAAAAACTATACCTCTCTCTCTCTCTCTCTCTCTTTCTCTCTATCCTTCCTTCCTTCTAGACTTTCCTTCTTCTTCTACTTCGCCATTCTTTCTTCTCTAAAGGGTCTCTGCTCATTTCTGCTACCAGAAACTGCAGACTTTACTCTCTTTGATCCAATACCAAAACCTTCATCACCGACCTCTTGCTCAAGTCATCATCTTTTGAGTGTCAATAAAACTAGATCTTTTATCAGTTTGGTTAAAACCATGGCCGACTTTATTCTGTTTTCTTAGTAGCTATATCCAGTACCCTTTTCGGTCTCTCTGTTTTTTTATTTTTTCGCCTATAATTATATTGCAAATATGAACATGGAGGTTGAATACCAAGAAGTAAGTACTTCCATATATTCTAGTCAAGCTTCCTCATCTTTCTCTCTGTATTTCATTTTTTTCCCCCATATGTTCTGTTACAGAATATGCAATGTTTAGTCTTTTATTTTTGATTGGTTTTGTAATATATGAGTACTTGTGTGTTGAATATTGGGAAGGATTATATTAGAAACTCTAGAGGAGTACAGCTCTTTACTTGCAGATGGCTGCCCTTTTCTTCTCCAAAAGCTCTGGTTTTTCTTTGTCACGGTACTTACTTTCTCTCTTGCGTGTCCTTTACTTTCTTTCTTTGTCTCGGGTGAAGTTGTTGAACTCGCATTCATGGTGGGTTTTCACTTTGCAGGGTATGGCATGGAGTGCAGTGGATTCATGAGAGGTAATAAATATTCTTTAATGACTTCGATATCCTTTCCTTCTTTTAGTCCAGCTTCCAGTATTAGTTTTTTCCCCTTCTTGTTTTTCTATCCAATATTGGAATATTACAAACTCAGTGTCTAAACTCTAAACTTGTTTTCTAGCTTGTCCCTTGCTCAAGTACGAGTCAGTCGCACCTTGCTAGTGGGATTAATCTCATATTTTCTTGAAATAAAGATATTAATAAAAATAAAAAAGGGACAAGTTATCTTCATCTTGATTACTTTTTTCATATATCTTTTTTCATATATGGTTATACATAACATAATGACATTAAAAACAAAGATGAGAAAAATGAGTGAGTGGTACTCTTGCTTTTCTGATTTTTTCTCTAACTTTATTTTCAAGTCATTTTCTTTACTAATGTTTTCTTGCCTGTTTTCTCTGTTATAGTTCTTGTATATCCGCGTGAACCTACAGAATCACTCGATGGTTGTTTTTTTTTCTTTCTTTCTTTTCTTTTGGGAACACTAAAAGTTTGTACACTTGATGACAAGCTTCATTCTATATTATCACAGTTTATTTTGCTTGCCTTGTTCTTATACTTGACCATTTGCATATACATAAATTGATTTGACAAATGTTTATAAGTTGGTATGTCTACAGTATTCTCAATAATTTTTCTGGGGCCATTGTACCACTACCTGTGATTTAGAAAAAATGTTCAATTATTGATACCCCTTAAAGACTTCGATCCATCTCCTCTCTGAATTTTTTTCCTTGTCCGTCACTAATTTCACCCTTCAATTAGTGGTGTTATCTTCCTATATATTTATTGCATTTACATTTCACTCGGGGATTTTCTTCTATGACTAATTAAAAACCAAAAATGTTCAATTATTGATACCCCTTTAAGAATTCCATCCATCTCCTCTCTGATTTTTTTCCTTGTCCGTCACTAATTTCACCCTTCAATTAATGGTGTTATCTTCCTATATATTTATTGCATTTACATTTCACTCGGGGATTTTCTTCTTTGACTAATTAAAAACCACATATATTTCAGCTTTAATCCATACAAGTACCAAAATGTAACATTTTACTACAATTCAACATTATCTCCTTTCTGAATCAGACAAGAAGCATTTTGGCATATAGCAAAAACAATCAGCAAGCCTCTATTGTATGTTCAATTCAAACAAATTAGACGCAGGATAAAGTTTACCACTTTTTCTGGGATATAGGTCTCCTTTGTCATTCTATTATACTTATCTACTTCTCAATATGACGTCTTACTTTATATCTTCTTCTTTTTTCCCGGCTCCAAATGGGGTATAATTTTCTCGATGAACCTTCTTTTTTTTAACTTTTCTTCAGGAAAAAATAGGAAGAAATATTTATATATATCTCGAAGGCCAGTCAATAATGACAAGCTTTTCTATCTGCCTTTATTTTAGACTGGTGGCACGTTTTGTTCTTTTAAAGCCCTTCTAATGCAAGCCCATAAAAACAATACATATAAAGTAGGGAATAAAATAAAAACTTAATTCCCTGAGATTTAAAAACATTATAATTAGATAATAATTGAGAAAAAAATAATTTATATTAGTTGATCTAATTACCTACACGGTTTGATGTGTCCCATTGGCCAACTACCCACCTGTGTTTTCATTTTCTATTCTATTTCTGGATCACAGGGCATTTTTTCCTTAGTGAAACAAAATAGAAGTGTCATTATATTTACATGTGGACCAGTTTCTGATGTAAAAAGTAAAAAATAAAAAATAAAAACGTGCGTTTGCTGGGTTTGATTTGGACACTTGACCCAAAAAACCCAACTAAAAACCCGATAATGGTGACAAAACAAAGTTACAATTTACTTGACCAAAAAGATATCATCAGTCTTCTTGGTTGGGCGGGTAGTTGATAAAGTAGTTTCAGTTGGTCCAAGGATAATTAAGACAGTGACTTTTTTTTTTTGGTCTGGATATCAGGCAAGTGACAATTAATTATTTAAGATCGATTCAAAAAATGTAATTAATCAAATAATTCACAGGTTGTGGAATCAAACTCGCTTTTGCTGGGTTTGCAGTGTTTGGGATCGATTACGAGGGTCACGGACGGTCGAGAGGGGCCAGGTGTTACATCAAGAAGTTCGAGAACATTATTGACGATTGCATAGATTTTTTCAAGACAATTTGTGGTATACATATATACCTTCTCTACTTTTGATCTTGAGTTTAGTCCTGTTTATTTTTAATTTTTTTTTTGACGTCAAACATTAAAATTTTAATTCTGACTGAATATATCTGAGGTGGGTATTTGCAATAATAAAAATTAACGATGACGTGGCTCGCAGCGCAGGAAGAGTACAGGGACAAGGCCAGGTTCTTGTATGGGGAGTCCATGGGAGGAGCTGTGGCCCTTTTACTTCACAAGAAGGATCCTTCCTTTTGGGATGGTGCTGTTCTTGTAGCCCCCATGTGTAAGGTAACACATTCTAGGACCTCGTATTGTTATACTCTGTCCACCAAATAAATTCTATGTGCATCACTTTAAAATAAGACACTCTACTAAAAAATATTTGTTAATATATATTTTTCTTAAAAAACATCTATTTAATTAAATGATATCGTGAAATGTGATTGAGTGGACAGAGAATAAAACACAAAATAGATAGACCGAATTGCCTGACAATCGTTGCCTTACTCTTGAGTTTGAGCTAGGTTATTATAAGAATAATACTTTACTGATAGTTAATGAATGTATTTTACTAACTACCATATAAAGCATACTATGACATATTTATTCGAGAAAATTTTAGTCATGTAAAACTCAAATTGGTTCTAGTTGTGGGCTTTAACTCTACTTTCTTTTTCTGACTTTGCTATTAGATATCAGAGAAAGTGAAGCCACACCCTTTGGTGGTGAATTTACTGACGAAAGTGGAAGAGATTATACCAAAATGGAAGATAGTTCCCACAAGGGACGTTATTGATTCAGCTTTCAAGGACCCTATAAAGCGTGAAGAGGTGAGGTGAAATTCTCTGAAAAATTAGATACATAAGGTCGAATATCAGTACTTTACTCGGCACTATTTACTTATGTAGCAATTATTGGATGATGCAGATAAGGAGCAACAAACTCATATACCAAGACAAGCCTAGGCTAAAAACAGCACTAGAAATGCTCAGAACGAGTATGAGCCTTGAAGAAAGCTTGCACGAGGTTTTTTTTTCCCAAATTTCAATACATGTTACGTATAGTTATTAAACGACATTGTTTAAGCTATGTAATTAGACATGAACTTGCAAATATGGACTCCTTGTTTTTTTTTTTTTTTTGGGGTTCCCCCACTTTGTAGGTGACGCTGCCGTTCTTTGTGTTACATGGGGAGGCAGACACAGTAACAGACCCGGAAGTGAGCAGGGTATTGTATGAGAAAGCCAGCAGCAGAGACAAGACCATAAAGTTGTACCCTGGAATGTGGCATGGTTTGACGTCTGGTGAGCCCGACGAGAACGTTGAGATCGTCTTCGCCGACATCATAACATGGCTTGACAAGCACACCAACGAACGAGATCATATCAGTAGTATTCACCGCCCGAATCACTCGCTCAACAATAGCGTAGTGAGTGTGGCAGCAGCGGCAGCTGTATTGCCAGAGAAAGTAAGCAGGAAGCCGCGGACGCAGTGGCATGGGAGCTATTTGTGTGGATTGAAAGGCCGACGCTTGCAGCATCACTCCGCTATGTAGCTCTCTGTATCGGGTACTGTATACTCTGGTTTATATATATATATACTGGACTTGAATTATCTTCCCAATGGAAAATGAATCTTGAAATGAGGGAAAGTCTAATGAGAATTTGATTCATATTGATGGGATACATATGGAAGTTGAGTTCAGTTCGAGCTAGTTTGAGAAAAGAACTAAGTAGCTTAACCAACATCTAAAGAACCTTTCTTCCTTATTTATTTATTTATTTTTTTTTTGGATGACAATTAGATTTCATTGAAACGAGCAAAACTTACAAAAGACTGCAAAATAGAGTACCGAAGGCCCACGGCCTGGCTTAGTCCATACAAAACAGTGAAAGTGGTAAATTGGCTTACATTGAGACAACCCAGAACACACAAATCAGAGCACCATTTGGCAGACCTGGAAACTAAGGATGACTCCCACGTGTTGACCTTCTCAAGAAGCTTGCAGCAGTCCAACAGCAGCTCACCATTTTCCCAACTAACGTACCCCATATTACCGCTAATTCCATTAAAAACCAGAGCACAATCACACCTTCTAGAATTACAAACTTGTATCCTTGGTGAACTGCCACCCTTATCCCATCTAGTAGTGCAGCAGCTTCAACCACCGCAGGGTCAGTAAAATGCACCACTCCCGAATAAGCCAATACCACCAATCCTCTGTTATCACGAACCAAAATAGAGGTTATCGAGTTTTCACCTCAGATGCACACATCAGTATTAATTTTCACCCAGCCCAAGGCGGAGGCGGCCATACTGTTGGAGCAATATTCTGATTTGGAGGTAATAAAATGGCATCAGCCATCTCCAAGTAACCTTCCATAACTCGGCTGTAGTGCGCAAGTGAATTAAAGGTGGCTGACTCAAAACACCATTGTGTTTCTCGTTTTCCAGATGGTGTCGATGAAGCAAGAGGCGTAGAGGAGCAATTTAGGTCGACACCCCTACCATGATCCTTGAGAAGGTGAGCAACATCTAAAGAACTTGAACATAAAAAAAGGGTTTACGAAACTCAATTATTTTTCGAAAAGTACTTGAACACCACATAGTTGTAGAGACTACGGGTTCAGATGTAAATTTCATAGTGAGTCTCACGCCGTTAATAGCATGTGTTGTAGGTACAAGCAACATAGTGCCCATTCATGACTCTTTACTTAAATACGTAAAACAATTTCACTCACATGATGAAATAATCCGCCTAAGACCGACCTTTCTTTAACGAAAGTTCTGTATTTTCAGAGGTCGCAAGTTTATTTGGATTTGAAAACTATGGTCAAACCATGAAAAGCTCTTCTAGCAAAACAAGAAAAAGGGGGAAAAAAGAAGGGGCTGGGAAAAAGAGTCATTTTATAACTCAAGTCATGAACTTTCTTTTTGTTCTCCTCCTTTTTATTCTCTTCCACTGACTTCTTAACTACTACTTAAGTAGACAATGTTTCACTCATTCCGTTTGTTGAACCTCAAACTTTTAATCCCGTCTTTGTTCACAAGCCAGAGTTATAACCGCTATACAATACGATGAATGTGTAATCTAATACCATAGCAAGAAAATTTAAAAATTGCAAAGCTTATTGTCTATTGAAGCTTAAAGAGGATAATGAGACAAAGTCACAAAGATGGACATAAAAACAAATGGCAGGTGGGAGCTAAGAATCTATTCCAAAGAGAACGAATATAGCTGCTACTTCTGCTGCTGCTGTTAATGTATCGTTTGGAAGCAGGGACAGCTAGGAGTACTCGTTTTCTCACAAGCAAGAATTTTCTTTCCCGGGTACCACTATAAAGTATAAATTTCCCTCAAATATGGGGATTACGCGGTGGTGGAAGAACCACTTTCCTTGTGGTCACCAAAAATGCGTTGACGGAAGTCTTGGACCATAAGAGGAAGGCCCTTGCGAAGGGATACCTTTGGTTCCCAGCCCAGTAGTTCTTTAGCCCTGGTAATGTCTGGTTTCCTTTTGTGGGGGTCATCCTCCGTGTTGGGTCTGTGCTCAATCTTAGCATCTGGGTCAATGGTTTCCTGGACAACCTGTGACGGTGAACATAGAACATGGTGCTCAGATTACAGGAAACAAATCCCAAACTAACGTCATATATGTTTATTGATTATTGAACTATGAAAGTCAATACTATCCTCATCTAAAAAACAGATCCAGAACTAGACAAGTTGGGTATTAGATTAATGCCTGGGGAGCCAGGTCTATCAATAGCTGGCATAATAATAGTAATTTTATGAGTGATTTAGTCATAATATGATTACCAGTCAACTGTGGTACGAGATTTTTTTTTTTTTTTTTGATAAACTGTGGTTCGAGATAAAACAGTAAAGATCCAACCGTCTACCAACTTTTATAATAAGGTTTTATTTTCTATGAATTCAAACAATAAATATGCATCACTGATGAAAATGACAGATACACCACCAATTAAAGAAGTTGCATAAAGAGAAGACCCACAAAAACGATATGAGACCTGGTCAACACGAGTAATGCATTTACCTTGGCAAGTTCAAGCATGGTGAATTCACCCGGGTTTCCAAGATTGAAAGGTCCTACATGTTCTCCTTCCATAAGGCGCATAAGACCCTCCACCTATTATGACACATAAAAGACAACCTTTTAATAAAATTCAGCAACGAACTTCAATAAGACAGAAAAATAACATTGCTAATTAATTTATCAATGACAATAGCAGAGAGAAGACAACTAGAATCACTTGTCCAGTTATTATTTCTTCCAGTAGACTATATAAAACAGATAAAACTCTATAAAACAGATAAAACTCTACCTACATACCAAACAATGAAAATATTCCTCTAGAGCCTACCCAAAATGGGCAAGCCTACCCTCTACAACACGCCAGTAAACAGAAGCCACCAAGTTGCTCCTCATCAATGTCCAATCATATCAAAGAACCCTTTATTTTCAGCACTAACTTGGAAATAAACACAGGTTTCTGTTTTGGGGGGGAGGGGAAGATGGGGGAAGTCAATTACTGAAAAAGAAATTTATTTCTACCAGTTCAAAAACAACTTTGTACCTTATGGTATCTACCAACCTAAGGTACAATAAATATGGCTGGTCCATCCTCATTGCTGGACTATACATCTTTGTGAAACTTTTGGCACCAATTTACCACTAGCAGCCAATGAAAACCTTATTCTTCAAGCTAGGTAGTTTAGTTTTTTAAATTCACTATTCTCATCAACCGAACATGATATGAAAGAACAAAACTGGATTAAAAGAAAGAAAGCAACTAGGATATGTTTTTCCATTTATTGAAAAGGTTCTCATAAAAAAAATAATAATAATAAGAAAGATGTAAAGTTGTATAACTTGCCAGATCAGAAACATATTGGAAACTCCTAGTCTGCTTCCCATCACCATAAACAGTCAGAGGCTCCTTCCTCAATGCCTGCAAAGTCGCCAATAATAAGTGTTTAATTAACCACTAAAATATTGCTCCTCCTTTTTCCCTTAATACAATAGAAAACATATAAAACATAAATAATGTACCTGGGCAACAAAGTTACTAACAACACGACCATCATCAATGCACATTCTTGGTCCATAAGTGTTAAAAATCCTGGCAATCCTAACCTGCACCAAATGAGAAACAGAAAAGCTAATTATTTATTTATTTATTTTTCTCCCTGAAAAACAGACCCTTTTACATTCATGTGAAGGTGTGGACTGGACAAAGCACAATCCAGGTTGGTTGTTGATCTAAAAACTGTATAAGTACTTACATTTGCATTTCCCAATAAAATATGGTCAGTAGCAAAATAACACCACTTGTGCCTTTTCGTTTTAATTTATTAATTCTGATGTTATAGCGAGATTTACGTAATCTTTGCATGATAGTACTGGGCATAAAGTTAAAGCACTCGAATACAAACAGTGAAATACATATATATACATATGTGCACTTTTTACTTATAAGTAACTAATGAAAATTTATAATACATATTTTTTTTATAATAAAAAATGTTATAAAAAAAATAATAGTGAAACAGCATGTCTATCTCATTATAGGAAAAAAAATTTATTTAGGCGATGATTCAACGATTAAAATAGATTAAAAAAAATATCTAAACAATATATATATATCATAAAAATAAAAAACCTAACCTCAACATCAGCACCTCTGTGGTAGTCCATAGTCAACGTTTCGGCCGTACGCTTTCCCTCATCGTAACAACTTCGGACACCTGTCATTCATTTAGACAACCAACGAAACTCTGTCAGGTAACCGACGAATACTCTGTCAGTCAGCTACACTCAGATTCACACCACCCTCTTCGTAATTACAAAACTGCCCCTCCTTCCATTGCCTTCTCTTTATATTTTTATTTTTACTTTTTTACCTGAACTTTTCTCTCTTTTTTTCTTTTTTAACCACGGCCCTTGCACATCTGGTGCAAGTGCCATATTGCAAGAAGTGTTCATCAGCGCCACATGACGCAAAGTGCGTGTCAACCGTCGGATCAGTGGACCCGACAATCACGGTTTCCTCGTTGACTGTGGAAAATCCGACCGGATCTAAAAGGGGATTTGGCTGCATGGGTCCCATCACTGTGGGACCCACGTGGTCCGCCTCGCCGGAGTAAGGCACAACCTCAGTTTACCCCTACCAACTATTAAACTACGCCAACCCCGCCCCGCACATGTTAACGCGGAAAAGTGCTACACTTGCTAAATTGCGCCACCCGAAAAAAAAAAAAAAAAGGCCGTTTGACTCCTCCGAATTCGATCTCCACGGAGATTAGTATAAAATAAATGGAACAAAAAAATAAAAAACAGTGGGAGAGAAAACTGACCAATGGGATTGACGTTTCCCCAGTAGGTTTCAACCTGAGGGTGCTGCAGAGGATCACCGTACACCTCACTCGTGCTCGTCAGCAGGAACCGGGCACCCACCCGTTTCGCTAACCCGAGCATGTTCAGAGTCCCCACCACATTGGTTTTGTGAGAACCCAAAAAAAATCCCACGAATTAAGGACTTTCCAAAATCAAAAAGCAACATTTTCAAATCCCGGAAGAACAGAAAAAACAGATTCAAATTTCAAAAACACAGGAATATATTTTTTTTGGGAAAAAAAAAGTAAAAAGTAAATGTAACAATTATTGAAGGAAAAAAAAAAAAAAAAGAAAAAAGAAGGATATAATAGTCTTGACGGGGTTGAATTTGTAATGGACCGGTGAGGCGGGGCAAGCCAAGTGGTAGATCTGGTCGACCTCGAGGAGAAGTGGCTCGACGACGTCGTGTCGGATGAGCTCGAACCTGGGGTTCCCGAAATGATGCATCACGTTCTCTTTCCTCCCGGTGAAGAAATTATCGACGACGATCACGCTGTCACCCCGCTCGATCAGACGGTCCACGAGGTGCGACCCGACGAAACCCGCCCCGCCCGTGACCACGATCCGCTTCCCCTTTCTCTTGAGCCCCAGCGGGATCTTCCCGCCCGAATTCCAGCTCTGAATCCCGAAGCGGCGCTCGTTGAAGACCGGGCGGTGGCTCAGGTGGTTCGACCCGAGCTCGGCCGGGAACGAGTCGAAGATCGAGTCGTGGCGGTACCCCTGGGGAGATCGGGGGGAGGACGGGAGGAGCGTGAAGCCCACGGTCGCGATGGCAATGCCGATGAGGACGAATACCAGCCGTTGCTCCCGGAGGATGTAGCGGATCGGACGGGTCACGACGAACCACGGCTTGAGCGGCTTTGGCGAGTAGGTGTCGGTCACGGGTTGGGCCTCGTGACCCCTGAAAATCAGCTCCGAACTCATCGAAACGCTTGTCTTCTTCGCCGAAACGTTTCGATTCGGAAGAATGGGTTTCTTGAGAAGACTATGTTTGATCTTTCTTTCTCAAAGTTACCGAGTGATTTGGTACAGAGAAATAGCAAAGGGCTTATAATATTCGTGTATATATAGGAGAAGAAAGCTTTAGTGAAATTAATATAAAAAGTTGAAAAATCGCCGGGAACTCGCTCTCGGCGCGTGGATTTGGCTTTGGCCTGGTTCAATCTGGTTTTTGTGCTGTGGTAATTACATTGGGTTTTAAACTGTGCGAGGCCCTGGAATAAGTCTTGGTTTTTTGAGTTTATTACGAAATACCCCCCTCTTTTGTGTGGTTTTTTGTTTATATTCTTTTATATATTCATTCGTTCGTTTGGTGAAAAATGTCAAATGATTGCTTCGAACTTCCAAATTTTGTCGATTTCTATTTCTCTCTTAAGGTTAATGAAAATAATTATTTTGCTAAGTAGGGGCGGCGCTGGCACTAAACCCTTCAAAGTTGTTCAGTTAGCTATTTTTGATTTTTGATTTTTTTTTTTGACTTGGTTATCTGCTTTGGGTCAAAAATCAAAATCCTTCTGGTGTAGTCTCGATGTGACACCTGAGTACCTTACCCTATTATATAAGCTCACCACAAAGCCACAGCAATGCCGCAAGATTTTCTTTTAATATATAACAATATAAAGTTATATATATATTTCTTTTGGCAATGAACAGTATAAAGTTATATAATTCCCACATTAATGGACAGTGGACACTGAATAAACAAACAGGTCTAATTCTAGGAAAAAGAATTAAGTAATTGTTTATTGGGCATCTCAACTTCGCTCTACATGAAATGAAATTATTAACCATGTAACAGTAACAGCATCACAGCATATACACAAAAAAGAAACAGTTTCACCCATGTATTCTTCGTTGTTTACTATTTGCTTAAATAGTTCAGATTGAGATTATTATTAATTTTTTTAATAAAACATATTGAGGGTACTTTTGTGATGTAGTTGAAGTTATTACCAAAAATGACGTGCGTTTAATAATACAATCATTTTAAGATTTTCATCACTGATTTGGTTATTAGAATTTGAAAATTTTGCTTTGCTAGCTGTTTCTATAATGTTACAGTCTGAAGATTCTATTACCCGTTCTGCATTTGATGCTCCTACCTACCAACCGAGTTCTTGTTTTGTTTTGTTGATTGATCATTAACATATCCAATAATTAACATGTCCCATATATTATTATTTTTCTTTGTTTTGGGTTGTATATTTTCATATATTACAATAGTCCATTTATCAAAGGTCTATAATTGAGCCCTCGGATGTCATAAGAAAGCATAAATTGATATTAATAAATAGGAAGCCTGTCTTTTGTGCCCCTTCCACTATATTTAATTTTCCAAACATGTGGGACATTTTATCTTACATAAATTTGGTGAGCAATAAAACCTCCTCTCCCCTATGAGATTAAAAATGAAATATAATTATTCCTTAAAAAAATGAACTATAATTAAAACTAATGAAATAAGTGACAGCAAAAGTAGAGTTTGCATCACCATAGACTTGGGCAATGATGAAGCGTAAATGTACAATTTTAGGAGTTGATTGGACATAGTGTTGCAGCGAGTTTTCGGAAAGTTTATAGATATGAGTAGACCCAATTATGAAGTTCAAAATTCAGATTCTGATAGAATAGATATAACAACTTTATCTACTCCAAATGATTTTTTTTTTTAAATGTAAAAACCTTTTTTCCATTCCTATCTTTCATCATACTGTTATTAAGCGAAGTCTTGATTCGAATTCAAGACACGTTTTATTTCTTTATACGGTTATACCTATCCACGCTTCTTTCAGCTTACAATTATAAGTTTTTTTTTTTTTTTGAAACGTACAATTATAAGAATTAAGCACTACATCCCAAAAAAAAGTATTAGCACTATGAGTCCATTTAGCATATTTTTTAATTTTTGACGTAAAAATTTTAGAATGTCTTTCTAGAAAAAATGATGATCCCGTCTCACGTACATATTCATACATTTGGGGCAGGAGGAGCTGTTTTTAATTGCATGTACAAATATTGTAGTAAAAAATTGCCCCGTACGCTACCAAAAGTGGGCTAGCTTTCAAATTTATTTAAATAAATGAGTAAATGAGAAATGAAGGATATTTAATCAGATTTTCCAAAAATGAATTGGTTGGCCTCCTTGAATCATAAACAATTTGGTATTACTTTTTTTTAATATTTCGTCTGGCACATCGCAATTGATGATAACCGACACTAATATCATATTAGTATATGCTTTATAAATATTAACTACCAAGTATTAATACAACTTTGCTTATTTGAGAAAAAACAAAAAAGGAAAAAAAAAAAGCACAACTTAATACAATCTGTTGTTAAATAATTTTTTTTTTTTTAAAGTGGAGCTTAACTAATAACCACCACTTACTACAAATTTAAAAGAAAATAACACACACTCTACTAAAGTTTGAAACTTGACCTCCTAAACTCACACACACATCCCTCAAACCTTGGACTAACTGAGCTTAGGCTGACAATTTTCTACACGACACGACGATACGACTCGAAAATGACACGAAATGAATGGGTTTGGATGACTCGAAAACGACACGAAATGAACGGGTTTGGATGACTCATTTAATTTTCGTATCAATTTCGGGTTGACACGTGTAACACGTATAATAAACGGGTGAGTTTCAGATCAACCCGCTTAACCCAAAAATGACCCGTATAACCCGTTTAATTAAACGTGTCATGTCAACACGACACTAATACAATACATTTATTAATATTTTAATATATTAAACGTGATTTTGATTAATTCTAAGCATATTTATAGAAGTAAAATTAAATTAAGTAATGCATAATCTTGTTAAATTAGAATAATCGTGTTAATTTTGAATAATCGTGTCAAATGAGTCATAATATGATACATGATACGTTTATTAAACGGGTTACACATGTCGTGTCGTGTTACACGTATATTAATCGTGTCGTGTTCAGATTTAAATTTTTGACACGTTTATTAATCGTGTCGTGTTCGGGTTGGGTGTTATCGTGTCGTGTCGTAATCATGTCGACCCGAACACGATATGATAACACGAATTGCCAACCTTAACTAAGCTAACCCCTGTTGGCATTGTTAAATAAAATCTAAAATATTAAATATTCTTACACAAGACATGGACTACTTATTGCTAGTGTGAAAAGGGTTATATGTCTTTTTTTTTTCCAGTTTTAATTTTATTCTTTGAATTAAACTAAATAATACTTACGTATTAAAAATATATGCAAATGTCTAACCCTCAACGTAGAATTTGAATTGAGGATATTATATCTATTGACGAACATTTAAAAATTTATTAAAAATAATTTTAAACAATCAGTACAAATTACCTAATTTTGCACACAAATTATATATTTACATATATTTTAAGCTTGAAGTATAATTTTATAAAAATTAAAAAACACAATGAACTTTGTCTTTGTAGCTAGCCCAGTATCAAAAATAACAAACATAATAAACTTTGTTTTGTAGTTAGCCCAGTATCAAAAATAGCAATTGATATGTTTTGTTTTCGATTGCATAGACCGGAGAAAATGAAGATGTAAGAGCTACACTACCTTCTTTTTTGGTATAAATGGAAAGAAATAAAATCAAAAGTCTCTCTATTACTTGATAGAAAATTAGGTGACATATACCTTTGAGATTTAGAAAATACACCACTCTCAATCATTTTTAGATGAAATACACTTCTTTTAAAAAAAGAGGTACAAAAAAACTTATATACCTTTAAGTCGAGAGCGCTATATATAGATATCGAAAGCTAGGCACAATATTTAGGAACTTGACAGGTAAAAAAAAATATATTTGAGTGTTTAGCAGCAAATAGAGTGTCAAAAGTGCTAGACATGATATCGAGCCGTGCTAGATAGAGTATCGAGTAGCAATAGACAATGTGTCTAGTAAGTTGAAAGAGATATATATGTATACATATTTGAATTTTGCACTAGAGAACGGTATTGGGAGTGTTAGACATAGTGTCAAGAGACATTAGACAAGATATTTAATAATTCGACCTATTTTGTCTAACTAGAATGTAGATCATTGATGAGATAAATACTAAGGATATTTTAGTATTTAAAATAATTTAAAACTTAAAATGTGTACTCATAAAAAATTTATTAAAAAAGTGTACTAAAATACATCATGACAAAGGTATATTTTGCGAAAAAAAACCCAGTGGAATGAAAAAATGGAAAGAATGATATTGTTTTATCAATATAATACTACTTGTTGTACACAAATTTTCACCTTGTCAAATTCTAGACTAGCTTGTTCAAAATGGTCATGTCGAATAGTTAATCAATTAAGCAAGTAGCTTGATCCGTATAAGGTATAAGCATACCACCAAATTATCCTTTTATTTAAACTGAGATTTAGTTAATATAATCCTGAGACTTGGGGATACAAAACTTAGGCTAATTTGAGATATTCTGATGGTATCAATTTGAATTCAAATAATTGTAATTAGCATATAAATACTAAATTTAGGGGACAAAGGGATTCAGACTCTCATACATATAAATATAATAATATTAGTAACTCTAATAAATGTAGACTCTTTAATCGAAAAACTTAACCATTCTAAAAAGAAGTGTCGTTTATAGATTTTCATTATCGTTTTATTATTTCGTAGTTGAACTAATTTTTGGTATCAACACTACTCTATTATTTGAATGTAAATTTTTTTCATAAATGTTTCCAATTTTAAACGAAATTAAAAACTGACAAAAAAAAAATTAAAGATTTGAAATATATTGCCAAATCAATTTCTTTTTGGAATTTTTCCTTCCAAACAACTGTCCAAACCGAAATCCATCCGTTAATCCTATATTCTTTTCCTTCCATTTCTTCTTTTTACCAGACGCACTAAGATGGTGTAGCCCCAGACCTCTAATGTCAATTATAAGGCTTACTCAAAATTCCTAGAATCATTGTAAAAGCTGGACACCAACAAAAAAGGCAATTTCTTAAATCATCATTAGGACACATATTTTTAAAAAATAACATAAGAACATATGAATGTTTACATCAAATATAATTTTTTGGTGAAATTCGCCAATTGCTTACATCAGATATATGTTCTCTATATAAACATCTCCTTAAATAGGGATATATAGTCCGACACCCTTAAAATTATGATTTGACTACTTGGGTGGAAAATACAAATGTTCATCTATCGAAATGAACCAACCCCTTCCCCTCCCCCCCCAACAAAAAAAAAAGAAAAAAAAAAAAGAAAAAAGAGAAAAGAGGACCTGTCGTGGAATAAGATAATTAGAAATGTGTTTGAATGGTCACCATCAATGATCATCATGCTTGCAGCCATTCCCCACCGCGAGATCATTAAGGTTATACATCATATAATCTCCAAGCATATTCTGTAGTACTAAACTTACTAGCATCTTTTATCACTGTTTATTATCTTAAAAAAAAAAAAAACGATCTGTTGTAGTTGTCCCATCAACCGAGAACAAAGTTGATTGCCATCAATATTGAAACGACAAGAAAAAGTTCTTTTTTTCTGATCGAGAACGACAAGAAACAAGTTTAATTATATGTTCCAAACGACTTAATTATATCATGGCAATGTAAAGGAGTTCGTTAGCAAAGTCGTTTGAATATATCCCACAATTTTGAGACTATTCACACATTGGTTTACCACCGTATCCCTCCACAAACAAATTGTGGATCTATTAGAAGAAGAAATTTCTCCAATTAAAGTAGCTTATTTTATACTTCCAATAGGAACTTAGTTAAATCATGGGTAACTTGATCACGTACACAAATTTAGTAATGACACTAGGAAAAAAAAAAGTGAAGTACACTATATATTCAACTAACAATTAAACAAATTACTAATTGGTAGGTTACGTCATAAATGAGAGATTGATAAACCACATAATGCATCTAACTCTATTGGTTAAAGATATACTATAACTAAATACTCTACACCATGCACCTGATCGAGTAGATTCATTATATTAATGATATGATGATAGTTCTTATGTATAACATTTAAAACTTGAAAGATTCAACTTTATAAGAAAACCATACACTGATACAGAAAAACAATAAAAATAAATTAACTCACCTGAATCTAGAATCAAGCCAAACAAAATGATTATATGTCTAAATTTATGATAACAACAACCTTCACACAAAACGAAACAAAGGATTAAGGAATATTAAAGAGAAAATGAAAAGGAAACTCACCACCCATTTTTTTTTTTTAAAAAAACAATTGTGCGCTAATATTCAAAATCTTTTTTACTACTTTCGTTTAATTAGCAACTGATATGATAATGTTTCCGGTGTATGTAATCCATCAAAATGAGACTTAATGCGTCACAAACGCAATTTCCCAACAATAATGGGAAAATTATGTGCTGCTTGATAGTTTGAACCAAAATAGTCATCCTTAATTATTAAATGATGTCAGTTTAATGTTTCTTGTAAGGGACGTCAATTAAAACTGGTTGCTAATTTCTAATAAAAGAGTAATGTGTGTAAGAGGCACTTAATTGTTCTTACATGTGCAATATTGAAGATCACCCAAAAGAAACCGCCTCCAATAGCCCCAGTACTACTTAAAGGCAATTTGTTGAAACTTTGGAGTGATTTAGAAGCTGAACTTATTATTGTTATTTAAAATAATTTATTTAATCTTCTGAAGAATAGCTTTTTGACTAACATGAAATCCCCATCATAAAAACTTCCACTGGTTAGCTTGTTCTTCATTACAGAGAAGTGGTTTATTCTTTTAATGCTAAAATCCCTGTCACTTAATCAAGCAAAAAGAGTACACTCCTTTATATGAATGTGGGCATTTCAATTATATTTCCTTTGTTTTTTTTTCTTTTAAAAAAAAAAAAGAAAATTTCTCTTTGCCCCCACTTTGACATACACTTTACAACTAATACAGAGAATAAAAGTCGAAAGATTAAGATTTGCGTGTTAGTAAAAAATCAACGGATGAACAAGAGATTTGTAAGCGTTGAGAAAATCGGGGGGGGGACACATGATGCACATGCATTTAATTAAATAAAAACAAAAAGCCATTCCTAAGCAACTAGCTTTTTTCTATTTATCCCTTAAAAAAGAAAAGATTTATAAAAAAAAGTATAATGTATTTCTTAATTGTTTTCGTGTGTAGAGAGGTATAGTTCTTAGGGCAGGGGAAAGTTCCATTTATTTGTATTATATTCCATATAAGTTAGCTGACGCAGACCTCTAACCTTATACTTTATACAAAAAAAACAGATGGGGCACCACCTCATTGCCAGTACTACCAATATTTTTTTGACCTTTTTGTTTAATATTTCTGGGCATATAAATACCTACTTATACAGATAAAAAGACAAAACTTATTATTCAGTGCAAATAATTGAACTTTTTTTCCCCAGTATCCCCCAGCTAATCTCTAACATGATATTTTAAAAAAAATAAAAGAAAAAGAAAAGAAGTAGTAATCTCTAACATGCGGAGACTTTTTGACCAATAGCGCGAACATTTTAGTTAGTTTTAAACATTTATCGTCTCACCTATTTTATGTTATTCTAAATTCTTTATGACCTTACCTATGTTGTATGACCCATTTATACTTTATTTCCATTCCTAGGATTGGAGTAATTCATGATGTATGGGATGTTTCTATTTGCTTCAGAAATTTTTACTTTTTTTGTAGCTAAATTTGGCTAATTATCAATTTAATTCCCTTGAGGAATCCTTTCAAAAAAAAAAAAAAGAAAAATGTTTTTAACCATACATACATACACACCTACACATACCAAAAATTGGGATTTAATTCTCAATTTACTAGTTGATCTACTTAGAAAAATGATTTTGGACACTCCTAAATATTTTCTCGTCTTTTCGTTACCACTTAAAAGGGCCTTTGTACATTATTATAGCTTTTTAGGGTCCACAATTTGGGGATTGTATTACGTATATACCGGACCAGTGAGTACCGGACATAATGTAATAACCTGCCTTTTTTAGATTTTAGTTGCAGTAATTAGTACAGTAGCAGGCAAAACAGAGAAAGTGAATTATGTGGGATTTTCCTTATAGTCCATTTTCTTCCCTTTTTAATTTTTTATTTATTAAAAAAAGTAAGAAAAAAGTACCAGGGAGAGAGAGAGAGAGAGGGGGAGGGGTGAATATGGAAGGAAAGTGAGAACAGAGATCCAATAGAATAGGAACTTGGGCCCACTTAATAGACCGGACTTGATTTGCACGTCGTAGGAGCTTTGATAATTAAGCAACGTTGACCCTTCTCCATACACGTGGCGCTTAATGATTTCGCACGTTTTGGGCTTATATTAGGCACCAAACTCCATAATTGGTGAGCGAGCCTTCCATTCTATATGAACTCTATTTGGCATCACTTTTTCAATTCCAAAGATACAGATTCCTTGTACCAAATTTCATTTTAATTCTTTTGGCAAAAAAGAAAAGAACAGATTCTTTAACCTTACGGGTTAATTACTTGCTTATATTTATTATGAAGGTATCATCAAGTACTAACCAAAACAGGGGGAAAAAAAAACACGCACACAAAAAAAAAAACTACGAAATATAATGAGCCGGCTGAGCCTTTTTAAACCCTGCCCACTGAATCGGGACCAGGCACCCAGCCAGAACCAGTATAGGGCACTATTTAGTAACAGTAACACGGTAAATAGACCTTACTAGTAATAATTCAGACTAAAATGATTTTTAGGTATTTTGAAAAATAATTTTTCTAATAGTATTTTACAAGGAGGTTATATAATTTATTAATTTGATTTGTTATAGAAAAGTAATGATTTCATTATTATAGATTATGACACCCTGTCACATAATATTGTTGCATGACTAAAAATGTCTTTTTTTTTTCAATACTCCTGAAAATAATTATCTTAGTCTAAATTACTATTATTCATGTCAAATTCCCAATAATAAGTATTTACATTTATATGATGATTGAAAACAACAATACTACGTAACTTGCTACTTGCCAAACCAATCGACCATTTATTTTGAAAAAAGAAAACCGAATAAGGAAGCTACGAGTTTTATTATTTATTATCAAGAAAAGAAAAGTATATTTAAAAAAGGATGCCGCATCTAGATGAAATATTTTCTTGAAATTTTCTATTTTTGATTTTGCCTATATTTAAGTATTTGATAACTAATAAGTGAGTAAATATTTTCGTAAGTTGTAACAACCAAACAATCTCATCATTGACACTGCTAGTGCGGATTGTTGGATAAATATGGAACCAATTTTGTAGAGCTATAGATTACAAAAGTAACAATTTTACCTGTGCTGAGAGAAACATTTGTTACAGTATAAAGTAGCTAAGTATTTAACAAAATGTAATTTTAAAGTGTTGTAATTTAGAAAAGTTGTATTAAAGTGTTTGGTATTATTACGTAGTTGAGAAGTTGCGTAAATATAAAATGTTCAAAATAGACATAATTGTATAATTGTATATAATTTGGAAAGAGCTTATTAATATTTTGTATTATTATGTATATTTTGTACAAACTAATATATATATATATATATATATATATATATATATATATATATTGTTAACAACAAAATTTTTTATACATTAACTTCTTTTTTTTTTTATTTTAATAAGAAAATAAAAGCTGGTAAATTTCCAATTTTGGAAATATATTTCTTATTTAAGCTCCTATTGTTAAGCATTAATTGCTCTCTTGTGGAAAACAAACATGTTTCTAACAATTTTACTTATAAAAATAAAAAAGAATTACAAAAGTACGGTGGATAATTTCCTTTTTTTTTTTCCAATTTCTGTTCTACATTTTTCATCTTGAAAATATCACTTTTTAAATTTTTTTTTATAAAAATGTCATTTTAAAAATAATTGCTAGTTACCAATATTTGAAAATTGGTTATTGGTTACCAATTATGAGTTATGTATTAGTTATAAATATTTTTATAAATACCTTTGATTATTAGTTACCAGTGTTCCAAAATTGGTTACCAATTACTAATTACTATTTTATAAACTTGACCCATTATATATTTCCAATTCTTTTCTAGAAAGCCATAGATGGCCTAATTTCGTATATATATATATATAAAAAGAAGCTCTAAATTAACAATGTATATGATAAAGATAAACCATTTACATCGTTCATACCAAGTCTATTGTAAGATTTTTTGTTAAAAAAAAAATTATCTCCAAGATAAAAGGGTATTCAAAGACGACCAATCAATTGCTTTTTAACAAAGTAAGTAGGTAAAAATAACGTTTCTCTAATACATGAGATGGAACTAGTGTGTTCAGTTCCTCCCAAGCTTTTGAATTCTGAATAGTCAAGACCTAAAAAAGTCGAGCTTTGTGATAGAGAAATATAGGCCAAAAGCTTTCTTTTTGATTGCTAACTGGGGTTTACTTAGTAGGTCATTTGCGATCATTTTGGTGTTGTAGCAAGGTTTCATACATTTGGCACTACAAATCAAGCCAATAACAATCAAGTTTGAAGACTAATAATGACATGCTAAATACTAAATATGAATCAAATTGAGAAAATATCAGGACAACATAGTTTGAAGTCTACCCTGTTTGTTGCTTTTCTTTCTAACTTAGAGTTAGAGAACCCGAAATAACCCTCCCTATGACAAAAGAAGCTAACAAATAGCTCTAAGCCCCAATTTACAAATACAGTAATTTTTGAGTATTTGATCATGATTTTTCTCTCACTCAAATCAGAGTTCATGGAATAAATGTATGTTTCCTTTAAATAATTCTGCAAGAGCGGCATATGGTGTAGCAAAATGATTTCAAACACCCATTCCCACTTAAAATCCAAGCACTAGTTTATTTCAAAAAAAAAAAAAAAATCCAAGTTCTAGTAGTAAACGATTTAGCTATAACAATTTAAAGGGAGCGACTAACAATTAAGCAACCAATTTCTAATAGAAAACATGAAAAATTTCTTATGGGTATCAATACGAAGGAATAAATCCACACAAAATTCTTTTTTCACAAGGAAAAAAAAAACAAAGAAATGGCATGGTTTGATTCAGTGCTACCATATATATCCATCGAAGAACCCTAGCGAAAGTGCAGTATAAGGTTGTAATTGCACAATTTTCAGATATGTAACTAATATGGCCAATAAAGTCAAAATTAGCCAGAAAAATACCATTCCATAATGATAATAAGAATTTAAACCAGAAAATATATTCATACTTACCAGAAAAATTCTTCGGTGAAAATAAACTTTCGTTGTCGTCCAAAGTGGTATCGAAGACATGGTTTACTAAATACAAAAAGAATGAAAATGACTCAAGATAAGCATGCATGTGTCATATCAAGCATTTTATAATAGAATGATTTTGGACTTGGAGGGTCTTCAAAGCTTTTAAAACCCCCCAAAAAAACCTCTTTAAAGGGCACAAATTTTACGTTTTAAACTATGCTTGGAATTTAGATTTTAGTACGACTAAAAATAACGAGAAAAAAATTAAAGAAGAAGAAGGAAAGATATTTTCTTAAAATCTTAGATTTTATTTTCATAATTTTCTCGTTCATAATCTTTTATGTTATATTCCAAATCTTTTAAAATAATTTTAAATATCCCTCGAAATTTCTTCATAAATTTTTCTTTCAGTTTTTTACAAAATTCAAACAAGAAAAAATAATATTCATCAGAAATTGTTTGTTTTTTCTCGCTAAAATCCAAATTTCAATCAGAGCTAATGTATGATGTTATATACTATACGTGTCTCCATAACAGTATTCCAAGCAAAGCGGTGGATGACTTATGTTCCATCTCAAATTTCTGTCCTACAACATCTGACTTCCACGAAAAAGGAAAAAGAACAGGTGACTAAAAATCAAAACTACCAGATCAGAATCACCCAAACTTTATCCTCCGTTTGATACGCCAATTCTAGTGATGAGTAATGACTAAAATAGGAGGTGAATTAGAATTTGGACACTTGACTAACAAATATATATATATATATATATCCGCCAATTCTTCCAAAATTAACGTTTGTCTGAATTTTTGAAAACTGTCCTACTACAATAGTCAAAGACGGCAGGAAATCAAAATTAGGATGTTGATGTAAGTCTTTCCTTTTGTTTTTAACATGTTATATGCTTCAGCACTATATGACATTAATCTTCAAGGGAAAAAAAAAAAAAAAACAAAACACACTATATGATATTAATATGACCAACGTGATTGATAGCCTCGAAATTCCCATAAAATTTTTCATAAAAATAGGACCTTGCCTGGTAATCTTCAAAAAATTAAAAAGCCTAGCCAATTAATGGGTATGTATAAAATGTGACCTTTTTTTACACTTCATTTTTTGTTTAAAGAAAAATGTCCACATTTTTGTTTGTATAACAAAATGGCAGTTTATATCAAACTTTTTTTTTTACATCGATGGCATGTTAAGCAAAAGGAATTGGAATCATATATATGAGGTAATGATTTCTATTCAATTGATTATTAGAATAATTATATTCTATACATTAAATTTTAAATGTTTGTTAAATTTTTATCTTGTATTTTGATTATTATCAAGGTTGATTTTCAAATTTATATATTATGAGTTAAACATTAATGTTGACCATAGAAATTACCAAAATATCCTTTTAAACATTGAACATATATATATTTTGAAAATAATTTAAATTAAAATTAACTAAAATCAATAACTAGAATAAGAAATATAAAAGACTTACAATAAAAAAAATACAAAACTTAATTCTTTTTAAATATTTGTTAAAAGAGTTATTAATATTAAATAAATATAAATTTGAATTTTTTAAAAATATATGTTTAAAGGTTTTAAGGGTGTTTTTAGTAAACTCAATAGTTAAATTGGTGTTTGACCCATATAAAGTATAAATTTGTTACAAGTTTTAAATTTGAATATCAATATAATAACCAAAATATAATATATAAATTTGATAAATAGTCCAAATCCAAGGTATAAAAATGTAACTAACCATTATTTACTGAAATTTGGGAATTTGAGAACTTTGTGGACCCTATTTAAATTTAGGGGAAAAGAATAACAATGTGACCTAAAGGATGTGATTAGCCGGAAACATTCATTTCTCTTTTTTTATTATTAAAAAATCCTAAATACACTTTTACCCCTAAAAAATTAATGAAATTTAGAACATGCATATCCCTAAAAGGACAAATTAGTAAATTTAAAATATTTCCATTACATTTCCTAGGGTTAATAAACCCATCAAATGGTGTTTTAATGATTCTAATTCTATTTTCTCAATACAAATTTTAAGTTAACAACATAATTAATGCAAATAACAATTCATATTTCCTCTATTTTATTCACATTTGCTTCTCTCTTTATTTATTCCGTTTACGATTACCACAAAAAAAAAATGTCCCAGGAGTGTATCAAGTATCAATATATCAGTTTTTATACTAATTATATTTTTCTTTTTATTTGGAATATCAATAAATCGGATTTACATGTATATTGATTTTTATACGAGTATATGTTGTAATAAAATTGATATAAATACATATTTATTCTGATTACGATTTCTGCAAAGTAAGTGTCCCATGAGTGTATCAAATATCAGTATATCGTTTTTTATATTAACTATAATTTTCTTTTATTTGGAATATCAATAAATCGGATTTACACTAATGTTTATTGATTCTTATACTAGTATATATTGTAATAAAATTGATATACATATATTGGAATCGATAGAGTCAGCCATCTTACTATAAAACATAAAACAAAAAGCATGTTTTATAATGAAGTGTAAAAACCTTTCTTTTTTTCAAAATTTCTGTGTTTTTTTTTTCAATGCGATCAACTCTTGCAGGATCCTATTATGGAAGAAACTTTTGGGCCTCATCATATACAGGGTGCAATGGGCACTTGCCAATTAGGATTTTACAAGGGAGTTTGACATGTAAGCTTAGTAATTTGGACTAAATTGACTATTTTAGGAGTATTTCAATTTTTTTTAATAGTGTCATAGTATTCTGTGACTGGAGCAACACTATCTACGACCATAAAATTATGACTCTTTTATGACCAGCCAATGATCACAAATTGTGTGAATACTGTCAAAAATGGCGTGACACTACTAGAAAATTTATTTTTCAAAATACTCATAGAAAAATCATTTTAGTCCAAATTACTATTATTCAAATAACTTGATTGGTTACGTTAAATAACCTGTTTGGTTATCTCAGGTACCTCTAAGAAAAATACCAATTTCTTTTTTTTTTTGGAAGGGGGCAGTGGAATATTTTTTAAAAGTGATATTTTTCTCAAAAATTATTTTAAAAAATGATATATTTCAAATCATATATGGGATTTTCAAAAAAATCATCCTATCATGGATTTTTCAATTTTTTGATTTTGGGTATGGATTTTTATAAGAAGCATAAAAAATAATGAGAAATTTAAACTTAGAACCCGTTTTGGCCCTCTATTTTTATAAAGAGACCAAAAAATAATAAGACATTTACACTTAGTTGTGCCTTATATTTCACAAATATCTTTATCGCATTTTATTTACAAAATATCCATTTTTTAGGTACACATTTTATGCCTTAAATATTTGTAGTATACATTTAAAATGTAAATTTATAACTATGATTTACTTTTATAATGTAAATTTATGCATGTGGTATATATATTTTAAAATGTATATTGATTTTTAGGTATAATTTTTATTCATATAATGTATACCTTGATATACATTTTATGTATAAAATATTTGTGCTATAAATTTCTCCCAAAAATGTATAAAATGGGTATTTGTGCAATAAAAATAAAAAAAGAGTATTTATGAAAATATACTTAAGAAAACGGGTATTTATATAATTCTCTAAAAAGTTTTTAGCATAATGGCTTTGGTTCGAGTTTAAGAAATGGCTAATGTCAAACATTATTAGAACATGGCCGAATTTGTTAAAAATTTTGCAAAATAACAAAGTTAATAAAAAAAATGCTAAAATATATCAGTTTATTAGTTTATGAACAAAACTCATATCCTAGTAAACTCAATATAAAATTGATATACTAATCCATAATTACTGATATACTGATATGAAATTGATATAATAATAATCAAAAATTAATTTATTGATATAAAGTTGATATAATAATACCTAGTGATTAACTAATAAAATAGATATAAAATATATACTAAAAAATGGTCATTTTACTGCAAATGATTAAAAAAATGAATATGTTTAAAATAACTCGTGAATTTCACTATTTTGCGTGTAACAAAGCGGTTCCGCACTGGAACCCGTTTTCGACAAATTTTATGTCTAACCAAACACTTTTAGGTGTTCTGAATTTAGTGGTGACCTCTGTTTCTCAATCTAAGGCTCCGTTTAGAAATTCACTTTTTTAAGAGAACATGTCGGGATCCGGAAACGACCGTCTGAACAACTAGCTGATCAATAGAAGACTTTTTTAGCGTTGTCAACTCAGCATAATTACTATTTCCAGGTAGGAGATTCAATTTCCTCGTTTTCTATTATTTTTTCATTAAAATTGGAATTTATTCTGAAAAATAAAATTTCGTGATTTTATTAAATTAAATTATTTAAATAAATATTTTAATGAACTGTGAATTTGTGAAATATTGTGGACTGCTCTAGATATTTTTTGTATGATTTTGTACCAGTTTTAATCTTAGGATTTAGTTAAATCTTAGGAACAACGTTTTTGGATTTTTTAAGTACAAAATATATTTTTATTTAAAAATTAGAGCATGTCTAGAATGCTAAATCCCTGTATGGTCATTTGAGACTTCACATATTGTACATTTTATATGATCATGCATGAGAGTCATCTTAGACATCACGGTGTTGTAGTAGGCAGACTGGTACACCTACCTTCGGTGAGAGCCCATAAACTCACGCGGGGTTTATTTTCTGACTATCTTTACTCAGTAGGTGTAAGCATTCGGTATCCCTCTGTCTCATTAGGATTAGACACACGGGTGTCCTTTCGGTTTTCAGAGATAGATGTTAGGTAGGGAGCACTTAATACATGTAGTATAAGTTACTCTAGTCATGATGAGATGGTGAGAACTCATGTGAGGTGTTGATTTATATGATGTGCTTTATGCTTGTTTATTATGATTTTCTATATGTTTTGACCTAAATATCTGGTTTTAGTTTTAGCATAGTTTTTTTATATATGTTTTGAAAGCTTAATATTTATAAAAAATGCTTTCTAGTATTACTAACTATGTAGGTGTTTTGAGAATTATAAAAGAACTTTCCAAAAAAAGATAAATTGGGTAACGTACTAGGTATTTTATGCTCATCTGCCTACTTTCTCCACAGATGATGTCCAGTTTGACATTGACGACCAACAAGTGAATTAAGGAGTTTTCTTTTACTCGTAGTTCGTGATTTAGTAATGTTAGGAGTGCGGTAAGACTTATATTTAAGTCTTCTTAAATAAATAGATTATGCTACTTGAATATGTCTGTAATATATATATATATATATATATATATATATATATATATATATATATATATATATCACACTAATTTGATATTAAGGTGTGAATGGTGATGCTCGATTAATTATTTGAATTTGGTTATTCTAAATTATGCAGTCTATGTTTATTGGTGACTATGAACTATGGGGTAGGCTCACTGATTGGAATTCCAAATATTTTTATTTATCTTACCGTTTTAAAAATTCAAAACTCTGAAAACATTTTCTTTATAAATTAAGGCATTTTCAATTCTAGCGAAATTTCTCTTCTGCTATTGCCCTAGGGTTTGGGTCATGATAAAAAGTTTTGGTATCAGAGCCAGAGATTTAAATACCCCAGACATAGCACCATTAAACTAGATTGAACTGTTTTTCTTACGATATGCATCATTACCTTACTAATAGTTTGGTATATCATTTCAAACTTTTAAAAATTCCTCTTAGGAGAGCTCTGAGGCGCCAACCTAGTGTTGAGCCCTCTTTAGTTCCATAAGACTTCAACTAGTTTTTCGAAGCAATGCGTCATGCTTTTCTTAGGATGCAAGGTCCTAACTATCAGTTTCACTCAGCCACAACAACAGTGTCAACCCAATCAAGTTGACCATCTTTAGAAATTTATGCATCTTCAGCCTAGACAGTATGATGGAACCCCAAACTCACTAGTTGCTAACGCGTGGTTGCATGAGATGACATGACACTTTCGGACCCTTGGTACTCCTAGAGAGTTCTGGGTTATATTTGCTATATCTCGTTTGACAGAAAATACTATCTATTGGTAGGAAACTATTGAGGTTATGTAGAATGTAGACAGCATAATGTGGAAAGAATTTGAAAGGCTTTTCATAGCATATTATGCAAATGATGATCAACAAGCTGAAGTGGTTGGTCATTTCGAGAGACTGACTTAGGGGAATAAAATAGTGAACCAATACATGATGAAGTTCATAGAAATGGTAAGCCTTGCCCTTAGTCCAGCGGTGAGTGACACTTACTGAATTACAAAGTTTAAGAATGGTCTGAATCGAAATATCCAATATCGTATCACTATTCACTCATTTGCCACTTTTTCTAAGATAGTGTTAGCTGCCCAACGAGCTGAAGCCATAGAAAATGAGCAGGGTGCAAGAAAGAATAAAAGCAATGATAAAAAAGTGAACAAGAGGAACCAAAGACAATGGTCTGCCTAAGGTTCACCATACAACGAAAGCTATACTAGTAGTAGATCATCAGGTAAAAGCAGGTTCAGTTCCTATACGTGTTACTACTATGGTCAGCGGGGCCATAAGAGGAATGAATGCCCAAAACGTCTGCAGGAATCCCTTCTTTCTCAAGGAGGACCACCTGGAAGCTATTCTGGTTCAGCATCTCACCATAATACTCAAGCTAGGTCTCAGCCATCTCAGGGTGTTTCCCAAGCTTTTTCATCTCTACCACTTTACCAGCACCAATACTGCCCCCCTAAGGTTACACTCAGAATTTTCAGACCCTTCAGGCTTCAGGGAGTTAAGGAGGGTGTGGATATGATAGCAGTGGACCCAAATCTAGCAGCAGCTATCCTGGACAAGGAAGAGGCAATAAGGGAAAAAGAAAAATCACTGGCCAAGCTTATGCAATTTCTGGAACTGATGGTACAAATAAAAATACTGGCCGAGGCATTGTTGACAGAATGGTTCTTATTTTACACTCTTGGGTACGTATTTTGTTTGAGACTAGTGCATCTCATTCATTTATATCCTTGTTATTTTTTCAATTTTTGAGGTTAGAATATTCTGAATTAGATTATGTCTTGACTTTAAGAACACCTATGGGTAGAGTAGCTGATGTGTCTAGTATGTGTAAATCTTATTGTGTAGTGATTAATGGTAAAGAATTACTTACTGATTTATTTATGTTGCCAATGAACCAATATGATGTAATACTCGGTATAGATTGGTTATTCAAGTATCGAGCTATTGTCGATTGTTATGATAAATGAGTGACACTTTATTTGGACGATGGATAACTTATAATATATCAAGCTCAAATGAATTCATTGAAACCAAGTTCTATTCTGAAAGCCTATTTGGGTGGTAGGAAGAAACTTGAGTATTATGGGAACTTATTTACCATTGATGGCGAGATGAGAACTAATGATCAAGACCCATGGATACCGGTGGTGAGCATATATCCAGAGATATTTCTAAAAGATTTACCAGAGCTACCACCATATAGAGAGATCGAGTTCTGCATTGACCCTGTTCCTGGGGATCAGCCAGTTTTTATTTCAGCCTACCGCATGTCTCCTGCAGAAATGAACGAATTAAGAGAACAGTTTGATGATTTGATATCCAAGGGTTTCATTCAGAGTAGCACTTCCCTTTAGGGTGCTCTTGTTTTGTTTGCTAAGAAAGTTGACGGTACTTTAAGGCTTTGTGTGGACTACAAGAAGTTAAACCAATTGACAATAAAGAACAAGTATCATTTGCCAAGGATTAATGAACTGTTTGATCAACTTGGTAGTTCAAGATTATTCTCCAAGATTAACTTGAGGTCAAGTTATTATCAGTTGAAGATAAGAGAGGAGGATATACCAAAAATAGCATTCAGAACTCGTTACGATTACTTTGAATTTTTGGTAATGTCTTTTGGTTTGACGAATGGACCTACAGCTTTTATGGATCTCATGAACTAGATTTTCAGGCTGTACTTGGATCGTTTTGTAGTTATTTTTATTGATGATATCCTGGTGTATTCCAAGACCTAGGAAGATCATGTCGAACATTTGAGGATAATGACTGAAGTTTTGAGAAGTCAACGGTCATATGCCAAGCGATCAAAATGTGCCTTCTAGATCTCAGAAGTTAAATTTTTGGGGCATGTAATTTCACAAGAAGGTATCTCAATCGATTCTACTAAAGTAGAAGCTATTCTAAAGTGGGAAAGACCAAAGAATATGACAGAGATAAGAAGTTTCCTCAATTTAATAGCCTATTATCATCATTTTTTCCAGAATTTCTCAAAGGTTACATTACCAGTGATAAGGTTGAATAGGAAAGATGTCAAGTTTGTTTGGAATAGTAATTGTGAAGAAGCTTTCAAGAAACTGAAGCACAGTTTGATAACTACACCAGTTCTTACTATACTTGAGATCAGTAAACCTTACGTGGTATATACCGATGCTTTTAAGACAGGATTATGATTTGTTCTGATGTAAAATGGTCGAATTGTAGCATATACTTCTCATCAATTAAAGCCATATGAGAGAAACTATCCTCTCCATGACTTAGAACTTGTAGCAATAATTTTCGCACTCAAAATTTGGAGTTGCTATCTGAATAGTGTGAAATTCGAAGTATTCACTGATCATAAGAGTTTGAAATATCTCTTCATCTAACAGGATCTGAATTTAAGGCAACAAAGATGGGTTAAGTATATGAAAAACTATGACTTCAAACTAGAGTACCATCATGGCAAGGCCAATGTTGTCGCTGACACTTTGAGTAAAAAAATCTCATAGTATATTAGCTGTACTTATTTTTCAAGATTGGAAGAACTTAGTGGCTATTAGTGATTATAACTTACAGTATTTCAAGTCCGGTAATGTTGCTTATCTCAGTAATGTCGTTGCCATACCTACACTTCTCCAAACTGTACAGTAAAGTCAATGGCAAGACCAAGAGTTGAGGACAATCTAGAATCAACTTGAAAATAGTGAATAATTAGAAGGTTGGAGTACAAATAGAGAATGATTTGTGCTTTTCAGACGAAAGTTAGCAATAGCCAATGATCCTCATCTTAGAAAGATCATTCTTATTGAAGCTCATAAGTCTAACTTTGCAGTACATCCTGGTAACAAAAAGATGTATCATGATCAGAAGAGACAGTATTGGTGGAAAGGTATGAAACGTGATGTAGCTACTTTTGTGGCTAAGTACATGACATGTTAGCAAATCAAAGCTGAATACCAGAAACTAGCTAGACTGCTATAGCTTTTACCCATTCCAGAGTGGAAATGAGATAAGATCACAATAGATTTTGTGATGGGTTTGCCAATGACACGAAGAAAGAATGACGCAGTTTGGGTGATCATTGATCGTATGATGAAAACTTCTCATTTCATATCGATTAGGTCTGATTTTTCACTCAACAAGCTTAGTCGTCTTTATATTGAGAATGTTGTCGATTGCATAGAGTGCCATCAAGCATAATATCTAACATAGACCCAAGATTTACATCCAAGTTCTGGAGAGCTTAGCAAAGAGCTTTGTAGACAGAACTAAATCTCAGTATTGCTCACAATTCTCAGATAGATAGCTAATCTAAAAGGACTATTCAGACTCTAGAAGACATGCTTCGCTCTTGTATACTGGATTTTGGTGGAAGTTGAGATGATCACCTGTCATTGGTGGAGTTTGCTTACAACAACTGCTACCAAACCAGTCTTGGCATAGCTCCATACAAGGTATTATATGGGAGACCATATAGATCACTCTTGTATTGAGCTGATGCAGAAGAACGTGTTACTCTTTGGCCAGAACTGATACAAGATACTATTGAGAAAATTAAAAAGATTCAGGAGAGACTTAAAGTTATGCAGAGTTGTCAGAAAAGTTATACGAACCCAAAAAGACGTGAAGTAGAGTTCGAAATTGGTGATCAAGTATTCTTAAAAATGAGGCCAAGGCGTGGAATTACTAGATTTAGGCTTAAAGGCAAATTGGCTCCAAGATATATTGGACCATTTGAGATTACTACTAGAATTGGAGCTGTAGCATATCGTTTGGATTTGTCACCATAATTAGGCCGAGCGTATAATGTTTTTCATGTTTTGATACTCAGGAAGTATGTGCCTAACCCATTGCATGTTATTCAATTTATGGAAGTGCCATTACAAGAAGATATAACATATAAGGAACAACCAGTCCGAATACTGGGGAGACAGCTCAAAGTGCTTCGAAATAGAGAAATACCACTTGTCAAGGTTCTTTGGCAATACTATAAGGAAGATGAAGCCATTTGGGAACTAGAAATAGAAATGTATGAAATATATCCTCATTTATTTAACTTTCAACTTGAAATTATACTTTGACCCTTTTATTCAAATTTCGAGACGAAATTTTTTTAAAGGGGAGATGATATAAAATCCTAAATTTTATAAAGGTAATTAAGTAATTTTAATTCAAAAGTATTTTAGTAATTTTATATTTTTGGATTAATTAAATAAAAATATGAAAATATTTCAAATTAAATCATTGATGTTGAACCTAGACAAAATAAATTCTAAGTGCATTTGGGACTAAAGTGAAAGAATCTTTTCAAAATTTGTGGCCAAAGTAGAATTTCAGAAACTTTTTTTCGGTCTAGTTAGGTAGTGACACGTGTCTCACTACCAACAGTTTCTGAAAATTTCATAAAAACCCCCACTTTTTTTCTTCTTCTTCGCGAAGGCCCCTGAAGCCACACTCTATGTTACTATTCACCACTGGGCCACTAGCCACCGTCGTGCCCGATGGACCTGCCCGCATTTACCGTAAGCCGCCGCCGAATCAGCGTCGGGTATCGCCATCATGAACCATCACTCCTCACCGGAAAAAAGACCGCCCAAAATCACCGCCATTGGACTGGATTTTTGCCCGCTGTTTCTTTTTTCGACGTCCGATCAATCGCCATCGTCATCATTGAACTCGTCTCGACGCCAACTTTCATTTCTGACCACTCTCAGCCTCTAACTCGGCTCCAGTGAGAAGTTGGTTACTATAGTATTTTTATAATATTAAATTTTTGTAGTATTTTTCTAATTATTTCGGAATTGAGTTATTTTGCCCTAGAAAATTATACTACGTGAAAGAGGAGATTTAAACATGAGATCTCATAATTTTGAAGTGTTGAAATGGTAACCGGAAGGTAGTTAATTATTGATATGAAAAAGAGGCATTTTTCTAATTATTTTCAAAATGTGGTATTTTATAATTTTTGGATTTTTGAGCCTATTTAATGCTTGGGATCTCGAAACTGAGTTTTGACTTCGAATTTGGATTTAGTGAGGTCGGAACATGAATTTTGATATAAAATATCACTATTTTCTGAAGTGGCACGAAAATTGAGAAAATAACTCATGAATTTCACCGTTTTGCGTGCCACCGGCTAGTTCCGCACTAGTACCCGTTTTCGACAAAATCTATGTCTGACCCAACGTTTTGGAGTGTTCTGAATTCAGTGGTGACCTCTATTTCTCAATCTGAGGCTCTATTTAGAAATTCATTTTTTCAAGAGAACATGTCGGGATCCAAAAATGACCTTCTGAACAACTAGTTGATCAATAGAGGATTTTTCTAGCGTCGTCAACTCAACATAATTACTATTTCGAGGTAGGGGATTTAATTTCCTTATTTTCTATTATTTTTCATTAAAATTAGAATTTATGTCATACAGAGAGCACTCAATACATGTAGTATAAGTTGCTCTAGTCGTGAAAAGATGATGAGAGCTCATGTGATGTGTTTTATGCATATTTATTATGATTTTCTATGTGTTTTGACCTGGACATCTAGTTTTGGTTTTAGCATGGTTTTCTATATATATTTCGAAAGCTTAATATTTATAAAAATGCTTTATAGTATTACTAATCATGCAGGTGTTTTAAGAATGATAAAAGAATTTTCCCAAGAAAGGGAAATTGGGTAATTTACTGGGTATTTTATGCTCACTCCCCTACTTTCTCCACAGGTGGTATCTAGTGTGACATTGACGATCAACAAACGGATTAAGAAGTTATCTTTTACTCTTAGTTCGTAACTTAGAAATGAATGGGGTGCGGATTTAAGACTTGTATTTAAGTCTTATTAAATAAATAGATTATGCTGCTTAAATATATTTGTAAAGTGTATATATATACCACACTAGTTTGATATTGAGGTGTGAATGGTAATGCTCGATTAATTATTTTAATTTAGTTATTCTAAATTATTCAGTCTATGTATATTAGGGACTATGAACTGTGGGATAGGCTCACTGGTTAGAATTCCAAATATTTTTATTTATCGTGCCGTTTTAAAAATTCAAAACCCTTAAAACTTTTTCTTTATAAATTAAGAAATTTCCAATTCTAGCGAAATTCTCTTTTTGTCACTGTCCTAGAATTTGGGTCGTTACATTTATATATATATATATATATATATATATATATATGGTTGCCAATCTAATATGTATTTTTTTTTTACCTATGGGTAGGTATTTTTTTTTTAGCTGTTGGATCACCATCTAATAGTGATCTAATAGTTATAATGAAGTACATAAAAAGACGTGCATCATTAATGATTTTTCTCTCTCTTACTTTTTACAATAAAAAAATATATATACTAAATTTTCATTGGCCAAATTGATACCTATGCATAGGTAAAAAAAAAAAATANCTTTTTACAATAAAAAAAAGTATATGCTAAATTTTCATTGGCCAAATTGATACCTATGTATAGGTAAAAAAAAAAATACTTACTGGATTGGTATTTTTTTTTTTACCTATGCATAGGTATCAATTTAGCCAATGAAAATTTAGCATGCACATTTTTTTATTGTAAAAAATAAGAGAGAAAAAGAGCATTAATGATGTACGTCTTTTTATGCATTTCATTATAATAGTGATCCAACGGCTAAAAAAAAAATACCTACCCATAAGTAAAAAAAAAAAAATGCTTATTGGATTGGCGACCATATATATATATATATATACACGTAAATACCTGTAAATATGGGTTCCAACTTCCAACCAGCTAATAGGGTACATGACAGATGGAAAAAAAAAATCTAAAAGGAGTATTAAACGTGTTAGGTAGATAAGGAAGTAAGGGATTTCAGTGGGAAGGTTGTTGGGATTGTAATATTTAGATGATATCGATCGCCTAACATTAATTTGTTGAATCTCAAGTCTTTCACGTCTCTGTATTTGTAAATTTATCATATTAATGCGATATGATCATCGGTAATATCCTATATAGCCCTTCTACTTCCTCATCTCCACCATATATAGCACATACATTATTACTCCTCCCTCTCTCTGTCTCTCTCTCTCTCTCTCTCTCTCTCTCTATATATATATATATTCTGAAATGAATTTCAGTCCAAAAGTTAATCTGTTTCTAATTGTGTCTCTTGTTTTCGCTTCTTCAATAATTTGCGCCAGTAGTACTACTCATGCAAGGAAGCTTCTGCTGACCGATAGTGGTGACCAAGCTTTGCTTTTGCTCAAGCTTTAGCTTCTGCTGGTATTGTCTCTTACTATGATTGCACTTTATGCTATATATATATATATATATATATATATATATTTGCATATAAATTTCGGAATAAAATTCATTTACCATAGATATATAGAGACATAATTCAATAGGCATTCTTTTTACTTATATATTTTTAGGTATTTTTTTATCACTTATTATGATTTGAGTAGTTAAAAAAAATAATGTAATAATAATAAATACACGCTATTTAATGCGCTCTCCCTATATTTTAAAAAAAATAACGAATTTTAATTAGATAAAATAATTCTTATAAATGAGTGTTTTTTTATATAAAAAAAAAAACTACTAAGATTGTTGAATAGATAATTATATATATTTCTTTAGTTGGATCTTTATATTGTGATAACTGTTTTTATCGATTCTATGTTGATGAAGCAACTGTGAAGAATTGAATTTTTTCATTTATGCGTATTTGGCTGGTTCACTATTAATATATAGTGTCCCTCAATTAGCATACGGGCGTTCACTAGTATAATAGTGCATGTCTCTCGCTCATCTTGTACTGTGCGTAATAACAAATAAATAGAAATAAAGTTTACAGAGATCTTAGAACAGTTGCGAGCCAATAAAAAGAATCTAATGGAATTCGATTATACCATGATTAATTTGCTAAAGAGAAATTGTATGAAAATTACTGATCATATTGTATATTGAAGACATATGTTGAAGGGTTTCTGAGTAAAATGACTTTAGAGGTCTTCCAAGCAAAATGGTATACATTTAAAAATAGACAATATTATGTCGAAGAAAAGAAGCTACCTAATTGGCACACCCGGCGAAGTAGAGGCCAATTTCATTTTCAAAGGTATTGAACCGGGAGTATAATATATTAACTACACGCACGATATCTCCAATATAATCTCAAGCTTCGATCAGCATCAGTATTAAAGTAAGGTCCCTAAATTTTAGATGCTAGATTTCTCATTCTTATTTGTGTTTCTTGTCTATGTTTTGTATAAAAAGTACATAAATGGAAACGTTGGTCTACAAGAATGACGCAAAGCTATCAACTTATTTCACTATGAAGAGAAACTAACTACTCAAATAATATACTTTTGCAACTCACTGTATATCATTATCACCATAACCAAAAGCTACCATGAACTCATATACATGCGTATGTATACGAACTTAAGACCATATTTCGACGTAGTACGTTCTATATATTATTAAGTACTTAAAATTCATACTGTTTTTCAGTCATGGGCTCCATAATTTCTGTCCACCTAAAGTACTTAATTCTATATTTCAAATTCAAACAGTGTAGGGTTTACGTTCATGGATCAGCTACGCTTCCAAAACCAGACGACGCGAGTTTGTTAACGAGAGCCAACGCGTTACTCGTAATACAACTCGCTCTCGAAACCTTCGCCCGTATCAACATCACTTCTTTAATTCCCCTCTTTTGGCCCTGAAACCCCTCCAAGCACGTGTCGGCGTCGGTGAGCGCCGCGCTCAGCCACGTGTTGAGGTCGCCTATTTGAGTCCCCAGCGTTCTCTTGCTCAGATTCCTAAGAATCCCAAGCGATTGGTGGAGCTCGTCAATGGCGTTCCCAAAGAGCTCCACGCAATCCGAGAGAGCCGCTTTGTAACTCCTTCCTCTCGTCGGGTTGTTGTACCGGTTCAGCTTGACCAGGTACCGAGCCACGCCCTTCGCCTCGCTCAGCGTCACCGAGACGCCCGCCCTCGCCCACACGACGGGCCTGTCCTTCGCCGCACTGGAGAAGGGCGCCAGGGAGCGGATGCAGAGGTTGCGGTACCTCGTTACGCTGCAGGCGTCTCGGACATATTTGTCGCCGGTGGCACCGCCATTTGCGGTGACGGACCGAGCAGCGAAAGCCACCGTCGTACATATATAAGCAAGCAGGATTAAGGGCGTGGAATGTTTGTTGGCGAATTTTGGTGCCATGGATTTGTATTATTTATATATAGGAAGGAAAATGTAGAATAGAGAGTGTAATGAGAATGCGGGGATGGCTAGCTAGCTAGGAGAGAAGATTTTGATCGAAGAAATGTTACTTTGAGTATGAATTAAAAGAGTTGGAGGGAGTTTAATTATTTGGATGTATCATGTAGTTAGATATATATACCCCTAATTTGAGTTTTCGGTGTTATATTTTTATGGTCTGGTAGAGGTGTAAAGGGAAGGTTTTATAAAGGGCCTTTTGGCTGAGTTGGAAAGGGTGGGGGATCTTTTTTGCGGGGTCAGGTCTAGGGTCCTCATAAATTAGGCAAGAGAACGGTGAGTTCAATAAAGGTGGAGGGGAGGAATTAGATGAAATAGGTTGGATATTGGTGTAATACACGTGAATGTGGACATGTGAAGTTTCTTGTTATGAACTGAAGATAAGGATGTCTTTCTAGGAACATATTACTGGTAATTTCTTTTATTGTGTATCGTGGAAAGTCAATATCAATATCGATCTTAATATTGGAAATTGCACATAATAGCATCATATATGGTTATTACCATGCTAGGACTGATATATATGAGGATTCATAACTAGAGAAGGAAACCATGTTCGGCAGCCTATTGTGTGTATATATACAGGGCACCAATCCGGTAGGTA
>JXTB01000084.1:1047792-1062162 GCA_002914805.1 Parasponia andersonii
TTTAATCAGCCTTTCAATTTCATCCTTCAAGGCAAAGTAATTATTGGTATCATGCCCAATATCATTGTGATACCGGTAGAACTTGTTGGGGTCGCGCTTTGCCCTGTCCCGTTTCATCGGTTCCGGTTGATGGTATCACTCTTTCTGGTTTGTGACTGCATAGATTTGATCTATGAGCGCGTTTAACTCAGTGTAATTGTTGAACCGTATGGGAGCTCTTGAAATCTCCTGTTTTTTGGGTTTAGGCTGATTCTCCGTCAACTACTCGTTACTCCTTTTATTTTTCTTATTACCGTTATTGTTGGTCATGATCGCATCTTTAGTAGCATCTTTTCTTCCTTTTTTCTTTGTCTTGCGAAGATTCTCGCGCGAAGATTCTACCCTCAGATGCCGACCAACCCTTCGGTAGAAGTCGTCTAGAGTTCTACATTCTCGCTCAAGTAATTCCTCCCAGAGTTTAGTTTCTGGTCGCACCCCAGCCATCATGAGAGTTAAAACTCCCCCTTCAGATTGGTTGTTGACCTTTGCTAACTCTGAGGTGAATTGATTGAGATAAGATCGTAGAGTTTTTTCTTTTTCTGGACCTTGTCGAATTGCAGACAAGCTAATGAGTGGAACAGTGAAATTCTTTGCAGCTTGGAACTGTCTCAAGAACGCCGTCTAAAGTTGTTATCAGGACGAGATTGAGCCGGATTTGAGTCCTCGGAACCACTTCTTTGCTGCTTCTGAGAGAGTTACGGTGAAATATCTGCAGCGTGCATGATCATTAACACGATGGAGTTCTATCAAGTCGCTAAAGTGATCCATATGATCCTGTGGATCAGTTTTCCCATCAAAAGTATTTATGGTGGGAAGTCTGAATCCAGTAGGTAAGGCAGCAACTCAAACTTCCTCGCTGAATGATGATTGACGATACCTATCAGCGAGCTCATCATCCTAACCAGTAAGTACGTCTAATGCGATCCTTAAATTATGAACATCGACGTTCGGAAGGAGAGCATTATCTCTTGCTTGCGGCAAGGGCGGCCTTTGATCATTGTCTCATTGTATGGCGGGTTGGTCAAGTAGAGTCTCCTGCGATCTATGAGAGGAATCTAGCGAAATAGTACGACGAGATTGACTTTGGTCGTTATGATGCGATACGGATCGTTCATGGCTACGTCGCCGCTCCAAGTATTGTCTTAGGTCTGTAGGATCTTGTCTCGACTCTCTGCTGATTCTTTCGAAGATGCTTCTCGATGGTCGTTTTTGTTCGCTGCTCGAGCAATCTTGACTATCAGTGGATTTGCGAGAAGGTTATCCACGATCACGGTTAGTACTTGAACTCTCTGTACCAGATTCTGGAGGTAAGTTTGCAACTTTGTCTTTTCCTTTGGAGATACGATCTTCATGATGCTTTTGCTGGGTTCTTGACTGGTCGCGTCTCCTTATCTCTAGGATCTGTATTCCCTTCTCAGGTAGTTGAGCAGGACATTCTTTGGGACGTTCGTGCTGTGGTGGGGTCACCATCTGCCCTTCAGCAAGTCATCGTAGGGTGTCATTGATCTGGTTAGTGATTTACTGAAGGTTCACCAGTATCTCCTCCATGCGATCCTGTCTCTGAGCAAGGTTTTCTTATGCGGTCATGGCAGGCTGATCCTGAACAGGGTCTGCCTGTGCAGCAGCAGTGCTTTGGGGTTGGTTTTGGCTAGTTCCGATGACTCTGGTAGTATTTCTGATGTTTGCCATTATTAAAAAAGTGATATTTGACAAACTGTTTTGCCGGAATAGCCCTCCTTCTAGCGCCAATTATTGATGGAGATTTTGTCAACAATAAATTTAGAAAAAATTACGAGATATAGCTTGTGTGAAAAAGGTTGTTAATTAAAGCAAATAAAGAGGCAAAGATTTTATAGTGGTTCAGCCCCGAAAAAGATGAGCTTACGTCCACTGTTTTTCACTATTTTCTTGAGAATTATAAGAACTCAAAATTACAATGTGTTGTCTGGAAAGAAGAAAATACTCTTAAGAATTCTTTAGCTTCTCTAGATTCGAAAAGTCCTTGTTTCCTTCACCAAAACATTGAACTCCCTTTATATAGATGAAGATAGCTCAATGTTCCCAATTGTGAGAATGGGTAACTGTACAATCGGGTAATATAATTTGAGTAACAATGTAATTGGGTAATCACTTAAATTGAGTAACTGGTTGAACTTGAAAGAGAAACTTTTGTTTCCCTTTCCTTGTAGGTTTCCCGTTAGACTAAACAGAGATTAGTCTTCTTTTCTTTCGGGTCGCACATAACCTATTCGGAGGAGGTCGTACATAATTCCTGCGGTGGAGGTCACACATAATCTATTTGGAGGATGTCGCATATAACTTATGCGGTGGAGGTCGTATGCAACTTATGCGGATGAGGTTGCACGTAACTTATGCGACTTGACATAGGATTTTAGACCGCACAACAACAAGTTATCCTATTAACTTGATACATCCATTAAATTTTATTTTCAATTTGTTCGACCTCAAACCCAATTAACTAATTTTACCATGAATCAAATGAGTAAAATCGAACAATTGGAGAAGAATATTATACAAATTAAACTCATAATGGGATGCGTGGAGCGTGAGAAGGAAAGAATAAATATCATTTGGAGAACAAGACTTCGAGGTGGTGAAAATTGAACCATCGATTATAAAATTTTCTGTAAATTTTATCAAAACGAATGATCAGAGTCATGTCACAAATTTAAAATTTCTTATATACCTTTTTTCTAACTCAATCAAAATATTCGATCGAGTTCGACCATACTCGACCGCAATCCGCCAATTGTAGTACAGAATCATTTCCAAAGATCTCAATCAAAGCAAGCACATTCTAAAATATCACATGCTATCTCGTCCATTTTGATCAGGTCAAAATTTGTCGTGCAATGGCAAACTTCGTTTCGACCGCTATCCAAAAATTTTCATCGTCAATCTCAATTGCACCTCCTTCGTTCAACCTATTTCAACCATGATCAAAAATATTCGATTGGAGTCAAGACTAAGGGTAGTTTTGAAAATGTGAAAGTTCCGTTAAATGAAAATCATAATTTCCTAAATGATTTATACTTTATCCATTTTTTCATCAAATAATTTAAAAAAATCAAAATTGAGCCCAAAAGAAAATAGTAATGTCTAATCAGAGGTCTATACAATCTTTTTCAAAGATAACATTTTCTGCATGTTTTTAATTTAATATTTCACCAGAAATTAAGAGTACCTTAAATTTAAAAAAAAAATAATAAATAAATAAATAAATAAAATTAAGAGTACCTAGTTTATATTAAAGAACTAAAAGAAAAATAAAATATTTAGCACAAACATAGTGATTTCTCAACATAGTGATCATTATGCCATAAATTTGAAAGGAAATTCAATTAACAGCACATAGAATACTGAGTATCTAGCATAAAATCAAGGTAAGCACACATGTACTTAAAAAAACTATGTTATTCACATTTTCGCCTGCTAAAGTTAATCGTCCAAATCTCAATTATCGGAAAGCCATCATTGGAAGCCCGTCTGGTGTACTTTTCTAGCTTTGCAAAGTTCAATCCTTAGCAAGGACAAAAAATTTTCCGAAATAGCTCTTAGGGGTAGAAATATTTCGAAGAAATGTAGGGAAATATCAACGAAATGTTCTGTAAAAATATCGATACTGGGAATTTATAGTGGAATTTTTCTAAACTTTCAGAAAATTTTGGAGAAACTCCAGAGAAATTCAGAAAAATTTCAGGAATATTTTGAAACCAATAAAAAAATGAAAGTAAAAAATTTTAAAGAGTTTTTAAAAGTATAATAATATTACAACTTTTTATACATCTAGTACACAATACATAAATATATTACAACATATTACCACGTACATTTTCTAATTATAAGTATTGTTTTAAATATTATATTTAATTAATTATATATATATGATTTGTTTTTAATGTTCTAACTCTATTAGTTATACTTATATCTATTTCTTTTATTTTAATCGTACTTTTCTACTCAATTCATATTACACATTTATGTATTCCCAATAAATGTAATACTTTTTATGGTTTTAAATTGATAAACTTTCTTTCAATTTTCTACGTTTTAAAAATAAAAATCCATACTTTTTCCCAAAATTTTTATCAATATCAATATTTTAATATTTTCCTAATTTTGGAGTACCAATATTTTCATTAACACCATTATTTTTGTCTTTGGTTCTTAGACGAGGAACGATGGTATGCTTTGTTGTTGTAAAATTTTGCATCATTACCTATCTATATATTATTTCATGGGCAGAGCAGTTAGGAGAAACATGAGAAATCTTGTACAAACTTATTTAAAACTTAAATTTCTATCTTCCAGCCCTTTACCAACCTTGAAGTGTCATGTTTTAGTTTTTCTGCTTAAGCACTTAACCCCTGTATATCTTTCAAGCCATGTTAACTTGTTTCATTACTCTCTGCTCTAGATGGAATTTTATTCCCCTAATTAGCTATTTCGTTTTCTTACAGAGAAAATGGTGACGGCAAAAAAGGCAAAACAAACAGGAAGGTCAACAGGATCAGCAAAATAGGGGGGGAAAAAAAAGAAGAAGAATATGGTAAATAAATTAACATGAAGAGGATTTCACTAATGTGAGGAACAAAGGAAGACTAAGGACTTGTTTAGTATTGTTTTTTATTTTCTGTTTACAGAATTGTGTTTTCAGTAATAAGAACAAAAATTGTTTTATAATGTCTTCAGAAAACGATGAGTATTTGGCAAGTGTTTTCTAGAAACATTTTTTAGGGAAAAAAAATTATATGAATATTAAAAAATTATATTTATATTATAAAAAAATATTTAGAAAAAAAAAGTCAAGAGAAATAATTGACTAGAGATATTAAAATAAAGGAATGAAGAGAGAAAAAATAACAAAAAAAAAAAGGTAATGAAAAATAATAATAAGAAAGAGTGATAAGAGAGAATAAGAACATAAAAAGTATCAAGAAAAATAGGAGAAAAAAAAACTAATAAAAATACACTAAAGAGAGAGAATAATAAGAATGCATGGAGATAGAAATAAAGATAAAAAAATATTAAAAAACAAAATAACATCAGATAATAATAAGAAGATTAGAGAATGAGAAGATATAACGTGAATTTTAAAATCTGTTCTCAGATGCCAAACATCCTTACTCATTCTCTCAAACATCAGTTTTCTGCTTTCACAAACAAAAAAACTGTTTTTTAGTTCTGATACCAAACAACTCTTGATGATTTAGAAACCAGAGTAGAGAGCGGTCATTTTCTCGGAGAACACCTGGCACCGGAAAAATAAATAAATAAGAACAACCAACAATAATAATAAGGATAAGAAATCCATACAAATTATTTTTGTTTCTACTTTTGCAATTTTTGCCGTGTTTTTATTTTGTATTGCGCCAGAAATTATGAGAATATGAAAACATGGTGGGGATTGGCTTGGTTCACGGTCTGCAACTTTCTTCCACAGTCATGAAGGACAAGGAAAATTAAAACATCAAAGCTCAAAAAACTAGTAACTAACGCTATGAAATTCGAAGGCAATTCAACACGACAGGAGAGCTATTTCTTACAAGAAACAAAAAAGGGAAACTTCAAAACGAAGAAAAGCATTAAGGAACATAGTCGTAAGTGGCCATGTCAAGATACGTCGTCGTTTGACTTCCGAAGAAGCTCTTCTGACGGAACCTCCAATGTTGCTCCAGCATGCTCTTTATCTGGCTTCACTACTGCAGCATTCAACATTGGTACCCAGAATTAGATCACATCATAAAACTATGAGAATTGGAATTTTATCCCAATACATCTTATCACTCTGAACATGGACATGAGAAAAATCTAGAGAATTAAGCACTCTCGAATTTTGATGCTACTCCAGTAGAAAATATGAGGCAAAATTTCTTAGCCAGAAATCTATACAAATTGGCTTTATCTCCATAACCACAAAGAAAGAAGCGCCGCTAGTACGTTCATCGAATAAATAAAAAAAAAAAACAAAATCAAACCCTTTTTCTTTTAAATTTCTCTTTCTTCGTGCATAGATCCCAGAAAGAAGGATCTGATTCGGACTGGAGAAGCGAATGAAATTCTTTTTAAGAAAAACAAGCACTGGCATTTTCACAAACACATTGGGTGCATTCGACATAAAAGTTCGATTGGCCGAAGATCCGCAAATTTGGGTATGCAGATTTCAGAAATTTTTTAGATGGGAAAGGGCTTTACCATAGCCGCCAGAAGAGTTGAGTTTGGCTTGGACGATCATGTTGGTGATGAAATGAGAGGCCTCGCGCGCCTCTTCCAGCAGTCTCTGAGCCTCCGCCTCTGACGTCACTTGCCGATTCTCTTCGAATTTCCGGCGGACTTCGACGGCCGACTCCGTCAGCATGAGCTTGTCGCCGGCGAAGGTTTTCCTGGTGGCTCTTAGCAGAGCTCTGTATGCGTTTAGTGCCTCAACTCTCCCCATCTCTCACTACAGCTCCACCCTCTCTCTCTCTCTCTCTCTCTCTCTCTCTCTCTCGCGTCGGGCGATTCTCTCTGGGCAAATATTGTGGCGTGCCCCGCTTAAACGACTCGTTTTAAAATTTCTCTTTTTTTTTCTTTTCTGTTTTTTTTTTTTATTTATTTATTTAACGGATATACTTATGGGGAAAAAAAAATAAAAGGAATGAATTTTGATTTTTTTTAAAGTATACAAATTATAAATTATTTATATAAAACTTTCACTTTCACATACTAAATAATTCAGAATTTGAAAATGACCCCTAACTGGACACCCTAGTCAAAAACTTTCACCTGTGTCGAAAAAGATAAGTAGGCATGGCTAGAATAGTAATCAAATATTTCAACTAGGGTTGAAATTTTTTCAATCTGGTTCAATCAATCGAGATCAACAATCTTGTTTGACCGAAGTTAAAATGCTTCAACCCAAGTCGAACGAAGATAACGCCAGGATCGACATCAATGATGTTGGCGAGATACCTTAAGTGATAGTGGATGGTGGTGGCAAAACCAGTGTAGAATTTGTTAAAAAATAATATACATCAGTGTTTATTAAGATATGGAATATATGAGTATAATTTTAAACGTGAGATATGACAATAAAGATTGGTTTGATAATATTTATAGGTTAGGTTTTTTTTTTTTAATCACGAGGGCATTAGAAGAACCTAAATACCACGGCAATATAAGACAAATATACCCTATAGCCCCTCATTTTTGCTTAGAATAATCTTTTACCCCTCACGTTTGAGATTTTGCTCACACATACCAATTGTTACACATATAATGTCAATTTGCCCCAAGTTTTGCAAATTTTGCGTCATTTTACCCCAATCAGTAGATAATTGAGACACAATAAAACGGAATAAAGAAGATAAACTCACTATGTTTTTAAATTTGCATAAAAACTTGAAGAAAAAAAATTACAATTAAAATCGAGAATGATGGAGAATGTTTCAGTAATCTCGTTGGCATAAAATTGCATTTAGTTAAAATGATCAATATTATTTTTAGTAAAAAACTCATAAGATCCTTTCTTCGCCCATACTCGCATACTTTTAGTGGGGCAAATTGGCACTAGATTTGTAAAAATTGAGGCAAAATAGCACTAGACTTATAAAAATTAGGACAAAATATAACTATATTTTAAAAAATGTGGTAAACTGATACCACATTTACAAAAAAAATGAGGAACATTAGCTAAACTTCAAATATGAAAGGGCAAACGACTACTCTTAGCAAAAGTCAAGGGCTTGTAAGTACTTTGTCCAAAAATATATTGCAACACTATCTCTTTTACTTTCTTTCTTTTTTTTTTTTTTTTGTTTTACACGTGAACTCTAATATTAATTTATTATGCTATTTGAATAGAAAATATTTTAATAAAGTTCACATGGTGTATGATAACATAAAAAAGATAAGAAATTTAGTACTCATAGCTCTTTAAAAAAACCTTTTTTTTTTTTGTGTGTGCATATACCCCTGATTTGCATTAAGTAAGTATATAAAAAAGAGAGAAATTATGTTTGATAGTAAAAAAATATATTTAGTGGTGGTGTGTACTTAGAAAAACCAACAAATTATGGAAATTGACTAAATTAAATCAAACCAAGTCAGTTCGATTTTTCTAAAAGATGGTTAGTTTGGTCAATTTGGAAAGTGTATTTTGTTCGTCTTTTTGATCAATATTTTTGGATGAGAAATCAATTGAATCGAGCAAATAAACAGAACAAAACTATCATATATATATATATAGGTTGCCAATCCAATAGGTATTTTTTTTCTTTATCTATGAGTAGGTATTTTTTTTTAGCCGTTGGATCACCATCTAATAGTGATCCAATGACAATAATGAAGTGCATGAAAAGACATGCATTATTAATGCTCTTTTTATCTCTTACTTTTTACAATAAAAAAATATGCATGCTAAATTTTCATTGGCCAAATTGATACCTATACGTAGGTAAAAAAAAAAAAAAAAATACCTCTAATTGTACTATATTTTCAGTAGATGTCCACCCCCCCTTTGAAGAGTAGATGTTATTCTGAATTCTATTATACCTAAGAGGATTAGAGGAATACGTCCAATACGACTCAAAATTTCAAATTATACTCTACCAAAAATAACTCCGTACTAAGATTTTATTAATTATTAAATTATCATTGAAATATGATTGTGATTATTAATTTGTAATTAGATTTTAAGATTTTTAAGTACAGTATTAAATTATCATTGAGTTATTATTGGTATTATTACTATGCTATTAGATTTTAATAATAGCAAAGTCATACTATATTTATGGAAAAAATATATTAGATTTTTTTTTTAAAAAAAAGTGGGGTTTAACTAATGACTACCACTTACTACAAATTTAAAAGAAAATAACACACACACTCTACCAAGATTTGAACCCCTAACCCTCCCAAACTCACACACACATCCCTTAAGCCTTGGACCAACAAGTATATTAGATTTTAAGTTTTATAATTACTAGTGTTTATTCTTTTTATTATTATTATTTTCAAACTGATATATTTATGGGAAAAAGTTAGACCTTTTTTCTAACTTATATTATGAGAAATTAGACAAAGTATAAACTAAAACTAAGACCTTTCTTTAAATTATCCTAAATTTGACCATGGTCAAAAAATTTAGACCATATCAATAAAAAGACAACAATAAAAAGACCACTGAATATTTTGATTGAAGTCAAAACTTTTCAACCTAGTTTAAAGCCGAGATCAACAATTTATTCGATTACGGTCAAAATATGTCAATCTAAGTCAAACAGAGACGAGGCCAAGGTCAGGGTCGACATGTAGTGGCGAAGTGTTGCATGCGATGGTGAAGGCAAAAGCAATTTGAGATTTATTAGGGAAGAATCACAAAAATCAAATTGTATTTTTTGTTAATTATTTCTTGAATTCAATAATCTTGTTCATATTGTAATTTTTGTTAGTTATTTTCTTGAATTTTTAACATCCATCAAATTTATCCCTCTCCATTAAGTTTAGTATAGAGAAATCAAAATGAAATGACATAATTACTTATAAAGACCAATGAAGCCAAAATTCAAAATTTACGAGAACAAAGACAACAACAAACTCAAAAGATGAAAATAAAGGATCGCTAATTGAAACTTCAAAGGGAAATAGTTATAAATTCATGAAAGAGAGAGGGAGGAGACAAATATTTGGAGATTGAGAAAACAGACTCTCATTTTTTGACTCAAGTCTTGAAGCTTANCAACCGAAAATTCTCTCAAAGTGTGGAACACAGCTAGCTTCAAGAGCCGTGTTGCTATGTGTACGTGTGTTCATATGACCCACCTAATCGATGAAATTGACCCAATTAATCAAATCAGGAAATGACCAAAACCAATTAATGATAGTTTAGTTTTTGTTTCATTCGTATTTTCCAATCCAATTAAGTTGGTTCAATTTGTGGATTTATCCTTCACAAAACCAAACCAACCCAGACCAACTTCTATTCATAAAGTCTAAAAAAAATATATTTATTTATCTCATTAAATAGATAGTCAGAATTTTGACATACGATAAAGTGATTCTGTTTCTCATTTTTACTGATGCTCTACCATTGTATCCATGTTTGGTACACCCTGTAATATTGTACTAGGAGTATAGTATAATATTATATAGCATTGCATTGTAGTAGATTGTATTTCATAAAATAATAAAATGCAATGTTTGATCTTGCATTGTATTGTAAATAAATAAATAATAAAAGATAACGAGAGTATTAAGAGAGAAAATGACGTGAGATAATGGAAGTAGAAAAGAAGGAAAGAGAAAGAGAAAGTGGAGAGAGAACGAGGAGAGAGTCATGATATAATGAATGGAAGTTGTAGTCTAAAATATTTTACGATTACACTTTAATTGAACTAGTTTTCTAAGAAAAATATTATTTCTTGCTCTCAAAGACAAGCAAAATATAAAAGATTTCCAGTATATAGATTCATTCAGAACTCTAAATTCTTGCGAGTAGAAGATGCAGCAGCAAAATGAAAGCCATAAAGATTGACGTCGACTTCTTGTTGATATTAAAACAATCATCTTACAGACTAACAATGAATGATGATTCTTCAGTAAAGCCTCTCTAGTCTCATATGGAATATATACAAAAACAATTTCCAAAGCTTATCTTTTGTAGGGGCTTCTTTGGACGATGAGAAATCCTAATGTTGCAAGAAGTTCACTCAAACAAGTTCTTGTACAAGTACTCGAAGAAATAAACATGACGTTCACACCCAACATTGAAACGACATTTTTCTTATGAGTATATTGAAACGACATTTTTCTTATGAGTATGAAATGCTGCATGCTATGAGACTGAGAGTGTCCAGACCAATAACTTGAAATATTTACGGAGGCCTTCCTCAATTCAAAGTCTCCATAGAATATTTATGAAATTCATCCTCGCCTCAAAGTCTCCGGGAAAAAGAACAACGGACATTGGCTATACATACAACAACTTGAAAGCGTGTTATCTTCGCAAAGCACCAGTGGCAATTGTATGATCCAACAAAACCTTCCCAAATGGGATATAATGTAAAGACCAATATGGTATTTCTCAATAGATTCCTTTACCTCACTGAATCAACCATTCTACAATCGTGTTTCTTTCGCCGGCATCTGTGATGGGCCTTTTGATCTGAGAACGTGTTCTCCCCAACAATCTCCATCATAGAATCACCATCTGTTGTAATAGTGGAAGAAAAGAAACAAAATGACTTTTAACAAGTTGTAAAGAAAATATTCCAATCTAGTTATTTATCTTTCCAGTACATTAATCTTAAACAGGCACAATTTTGCAAGACAGCCAACAGAATAGTCAAATAATAAACAAGATGAGGCAGCAGAGTAACAGAAACATCCATGGCAAATCTAATTCAAAACCTTATTGTACAGCTTACAAATGATTCGAAAAATCAAACCAGAACATCACCAGGAACAAGAACAGACTACACTGACGATTCAAAAAGATAAATTAAAAAAAAAAAGACTAACAAGATCACAGCTTATAATAACTTTTCATTTGTAGCATCACAATAATACTAGTCAAGTCCTTTAGCTCCTCGAGTTAAATTAAAGAGGTTCTCACAACGCAATTGCCAATAGAAGTTGAAACCTTTCAAGGTTCAAACACTAGTTTGTATACAATCGAACAATTACACACCTTTTATCAAAAGTCATAATACGTAGGCGTTTAGTCTAGTTTCATGGATTTCTCAAATAACAATATCAACGAGTTCTGCATTATACTACTAAAAACAAACAAAAGGACCAAGATTTTCCATTAAAGACAACCCATTACCTCCAAATTGGTTCCCCCAAAACAACAATCGAGCATCGTCCTCTTCCTCGTCCAGCTCATCCCCATACCCGAACTCGGCATCTCCCCGGTAACCCGGTTCGCTTCCGTACCCGGATTCGGCCCCTTGGAGATCAAAACCCCCAATCGGGCCAAACCCAGAACCCAAATTCTCCTTCTCCCCACTCCCACCACCACCCCCATCCCTATCCCTCCTCGAATTCCTCGCTTCGCTCACATCCGAAGACCAGTTCGCGTCCCCATTGTTCACAAACAGCTCCCCGCTCGAGTCCGTCGCCACCGCCACCGGGAAGTCCGAGCAGGTCCCGTACGCCGCCGAGGCCCCGATCGAACAGCACCGCCGGGTACCGCTCCGATCGCTGCTCCGCCCGGAGACGGACCTCGACCCGCGCCGCCGCCGCTTCCGGGCGACCAATCGGAAGCTGCCCCGGTTGCAGTGGTGGCCGGCCGATACGGCCCGATCGTCGTCGACCAGGCTGAGCCTGGACATGTCGATGGCGTCGATGGGGAAGTTGGTGGCGCGGTCGGAGAGGCAGGGGCGCTTGGTGTAGGCCACCCCGGCGCCATTGGAGTAGTAGCGCCTGGGATTGGCGGTGGGAGCCCCAGCCGGCCCATGAGACTGAGGGGGGTGGTGGTCTAGGGTTTTGGTGGGTGTGGAGGTGGAGGTGGAGGTGGAGGTGGTCTGTTGCTGCTGTTGTTGTTGAAGTTGAAAGGGTCTCCAACTGTGTAGTTGGAGGGTGCAGGAGTCTACGGTGGAGTGCCGTGAATCCAGAGGCTTTGGGGACATGGATGGATGATATTGCTTCGTAATCGCCGATTATTCCGAATGAGACAACTTTGAGGTTTAGGCTCACACTTTGGCTTGAAACTTCATCGGATTCTTCAGATTCTTTTTTTTTTTTTTTCCCTCTTTCTTTAAAAAAAAATAAGTGAAAAATCAAAATGGCTGGAATATAATATCGTTATCGAGCACTCGAAAGCTCGAGTTTTGAAGCTGTGGAAGATGACAAGTGAGGACAAAGGAAAAATAATTCCACCACTAAGGAGACGTCTACTCCTTAGTTCTTGAGCCCCTAATCAACCACGTGTCCAGCTTTATTTTGATATTCCCCTGCCTGCCTTAATATTTATTTAAAGGGTAGTTTGTTTTTATGGGGAAGAAATAATATACAAGGAGAGTTTTTAAATAGGGTATAAATCGGCCAAGAAACAAATTCGATTTGAACTCCAAGTCGAACTTAGATCCAAATACGATATAAGTTTATTTAAAAGATAATAATTTAATGTGGTTTAATTGGCCAAGAGTACACAGCAACATTACACAAAAATTATACTAAGCAAATAACAATTGCACTTTCTTTATCTCACCTTGGTTTCAATAAGAAGGAGTCTCACACATTTTAATCTAGATTTTGCCACCAGTTTCCCTCTACAAATCCTAATATGAAACTGTAATTTTTTTTTGGAAATCAAATGGAGGCCTTTATTAATAAGAAAAAAATATGTGTCTAATATGCAAATTGGCATCGAGTCACGCCAAAAACAACCAATATGGAATCAAAACAATAACCAACATTACTCAACGAAGACACTAGATGAAAAACATGGGAAATGAGTGGATTGTCAATAGAAGAAGGTGAGCACTACTCAAGATCCTCTAAAACACTGGTAGCATATGTCTCAACCAGAGAGGGGGGGAAAGGCTTGATTCGAGGCAGAGCAAAAGACCTTTGCAGAGACTATGCACTCGGCTAGAAACAGTTGAAAAAACCCAACAATCCGACGTGCAAAAGCAGCAACTACGACCCCATTACCATACAGACACAGCTTCTCCAATCCCTATAAAACTATATTCCGTTGTAACTGCTGCATCTATATTGAGCTTGAGCTCGCCTATAGCAGGAGGATTCCACTTGATATTCCTCTTCACAAGACAATAAGGTTGTTGGAACACTACCAGTGCAGAAAAAACTTGTCCAAAATTGTTCCACCAAAGGGAAGCATGGGTACACTCTATTTTGGGGAATCAAAGTACACAAAACTAAAACCAATAAGGTCGCAATTCCTGTCGAGTGAGCGAGCACAAGTTTGACAAATAGCGGGCGGGCCGCTCGTGGAAGATGTAGTTCCAACAAAATAGGCATCGAATTTTTCTTGAAAAGACATGCTTTTACGGTTGATTACTCATGAAAATGAGGGTCTTAGGATTCAGACCTGCAAATTTGGCTATGGAGAGAAAGGGAGGTTGGGTTACTACGAGAAATGAATTTTAGTTTGAACTTGTAGTTACAAAGAGGAAGCTATCTTTTGATTTGTGATCAACCTGAAGTGAAATCTAGACTGATATTTAAGTGAGCTGTGAGCAAAGGGTATTTTTTTTTTTTTTTTTTTCAATTTATTCTATTTTTTTCATCTTATTTGTAACAAATGTGACTTTTGTGTTTGTAAGAAAACACATTCCTTTTTCTTATGGCATTGTTTTTTTT
>JXTB01000084.1:1070475-1083926 GCA_002914805.1 Parasponia andersonii
ATAGTTAAGTGCAATCAACCCCTTGTCTCGCATTTCCTCCAAGAGAACTCCAGCAGTTTTGAAAACAATATTTGAGCTGTCAAAAAGTAATCAAATACATAAAAACGAAGGAATTGATAAGACAACTATTGTTACAGACCGTATCAGATGCTTCAGAAGCAAATCTCTAAACCAACTCAATCACAATCTTCTACAGACCAAAAGGAAACCTGCGTGAAATGCTCTTAGCTAACATGTATACTAGAACATCGACTACGAGTACCTTGCTGACAAGTTCTTCGAATGACCAATGTGATATCCAACCTCTCCTCCAACTTCACAATTACGAGCTTTCGCAACCGTTTTAGCAACAGCAACAACAGCAAATCTCCTAGGCTGTGTGCACAAAATGGGCTTCACATTCGCATCCACAAGAAACTGTGGGACCTGTGAGCTCTTCCCTAAATGGACCCAAAACACAATAAACCAGCAACATTCAGAACATGGAAAATAATATATCATCCTAACAATCCTAGATTTATGTAAAAATCCATTTAAAGCAAATCTTATATTTGAATTGATTCAATAAACATGTTTATATAAATGTCGTTTTTATTTTCGTTCTCGGAGTAAACTTGTCACGACCCAAAACCCGGGCTAGTGGCAGAAGGGGAATTTGACAAAAGTAGGAAATTCCTTAATTTATTTGAAAAGTGTCAAAAGTTCTAGTTTTTTATAAAAACAGTCCATTTAAATAAAATATTCNCTCTCTCTCTCTCTCTCTCTCTCTCTCTCCTCGCTTTGAACGATTGACTCTCCGGCGGTGGTCTCTTTGCTCTGTTTGGCTCTTGAGAAAGAAAAGAAAGTAGGGTCTCGCTCTCTCTCTATCTCTGCGTCTCCGGCATGAACCTTTTGTTCCGTACCAGGGGGAGCTTTGATCGGAGAAGGTCAGGTCCACGTGAGGTCGGTAAAAAAAAAGTGACTGGGGGGGGGTCAGTGAAGAGTCTTCTCCTCTCGGCCAATAGTGTGCTGGTTCTCAAAAATGTAGGAGGATACGTGAGGAGTAGCCGAGTTAATGGAAGGGGAGCTGGAAATTGATAACCTTCTTCCGCAAGTCATTCTTTCGTTGAAATACGTGGGTCCCGCTCCCGTGTCGCGGAAATCTTTGTTGTACTGGGCCCGGATTTTGTGCGTATAGCCGTATACTGGATTTTGGATGTTTTGAATTTTTTTTTATTTTTTATTTTTTTAATGTCCGAAAGTTGGTACCAGGGTACGTCACTACGCTGAGTCGTTGACTATGGTCAACTAAAGAATGACCAAAAGAGAAGGGGGATTGAACGAAAATACCCATTTTTAAAGTTGGAATGGCAAAAAAATCCAATGAGGTGAGCACCGTGGGGCTCTGCCCTGTCGGGCCGGATTTGCCCACGGGGTGAAGTGCGGGGTGGGTGCGGATTTACAAACTAAAAAAAGAAGGGGATTGAACGAAAATACCTACCTTTAAAGTAGGAATGGGAAAAAAATCCGATAGGGCGGGGTCGGCTCCATTGCATCGGGGCGGGTTTGCCCCACATTAATCAGGGTAAATTGCAGGACGGGTTTTCTCCGCCTTGGTTGTAAACCTGCCCCGTTTAGAACTCTGAAGAAAAAAAAAAATTGAAAATCGAAATCCCATATAGAAAAGGACAAAGGGAAATGAAGCAAGTAGACGTGAAATTTTAGAGAATATCAAAAGAGAAGAAGAAAGATTAGCTAGCTTTGATGGATGGATGCTCTTTTGTAGAGAAAGAATAAGGCACATATTAGAGAGAGAAAGTTGGCACAGATTTGTTTAGAGAGAGATGGGTAGAGGACAGTAAAAAGGCATTAGAGAGAGAGAAACTTGAGACGATTTTTTCCTTTTTTTTTTTTGACAATATTTGTATATATACATAATAGTTATAGTGAGAGAATTGAATTTGTATTTGTTTATTGGAAGAACTTAACTGATATAAAAATACATAATATATATATACATATGGTTCCAATCTAATAAATGTATTTTTTTATTTTAACAGTAAGAGTATTATCTAACGGTTAGCGGTTAAGTTCTTTTACTTATTTATAAGTATTTTTTATTTTTGTCGTTAGATTATTATTTATTAGTTATTATAATTTAACTGTATATATATATAACTATTTTTCAAAATCAGATAAAGAAAAATCATCCCGATCCTAAGATATACGTATTCCAAAACATTGGCCTAATAAATTATTAGAAAATTTTTAGAATACGACTATTTTTTTATTTTTTATTTTTTTTTCATCAGAGAAATAATAAAGATATAATAATTAATTCTTTAATTTTTTCTACATCTCTATATGTAGAACTATAAAGATTTTTTACTCAGAAGTTTTTAAAAGAAACTAAGATGAAAATGGTCATGGATATCTTTAGAGTTGTTTAAAAAAAATGGTGAGATCTATATTTTATTTCATTTTTTATTTTTCGTAAATCTTTCTTAAAAAAAAAAAAAAAAATCCTGGCAACGAGGCTGGGTGGGTTAACCCAGTACCCTGCAGGACAAAGGTGGTGTAATGTCCTATTCCGTACCTAGTTAGCCGAGGCGGGACGGGCTTTTTCCCACCTCATTTATATGCTTATATTAAAGGTATGATTAATAAATGTCTTCTTTTGATTTTATTAACAAATATATCTCTTGATTATAATTATTTAAGGTTACAATTATACTTTTAGTAAATTATTTATTTATTATTATTATAAATTAGTACATAATTTAAAAACTATGACTCAAAAAAATTTATCACTCGTATGGAAGTAAATTTACTATTATATTTCTAATAAATTACTTATTTACTATTATTACGAGATGATATATAATTTATTTATCATGATGTGAAAAAAATTATCATTTATGAGTAGGAGCATATTTATCATTATACTCTTAGTAAATTACTTACTTACTACTGTTATGAGGCGGTATATAATTTATTTACCGTGATTCAAAAAATTTATCACTTATGGATGGAGACATATTTACTATTATATTTCTAGTAAATTACTTGTTTACCATTATTTTAAGGTAGTATATTATTTATTTACCAATATACGGTATATATAATTCATTTACTATATTATATAATTCATTTACCGGCATAAATAATTCATTCATCGTTACATATAATTCATTTGCTAATATATATAATTCATCTACTGAAATATCATAATATGATTTATTTATCGGTATATATAATTTATTTATTGGGTGCATATACTACTACCGTAAAGATTTATATATATATATATATATCACTTATTTCTATCTTGAAAATATGATTGATCCAGATAATTGTAAAACATCTAGTAGCAACCTAATAATTCAAAAGTTCACCTATTCTGTTGCCTTCCAAAAGAAAAAAAAAAAAAACAAGAAATTGTAAGTACAAAACACCGAGAGCACCATAATAAAAAACAAATGAAAATTGAAAAATGGCACATTTTGGGTTTTCTTAAATTCATCATTGCTAAAAATTTCAAACTTCTATAGTTTCGAAAATAGCATATTGGACGTCTAAAGATAACTATAAAATATTCAATCGAAATGCTAAGTGAAATTGCTTTAATAACAAACTAACAAAGCAAATATTTATAAGCAAATTAGACGAAATGAAAGAGTAAGGATTTAATGCAAATTCATAAACCCAGGCCACTGCAAGCAGAGATTAAGAGAAGGCTAAAGTCCAAATTCGATAAAAGGATAGAAAGTTTCGATCGGATTCACGAACTCGTCGGAGGACGGCTTCGCCAATAAACTCGTAGTTGTGTAAGAACACCACCGATAACAGAGAAAAAAGTGGTCATGAACTTGTCAGAGGTCGGCTTCGCTGTTGAATTCGTAGCTTGACAAGATCCACTACCATGATGGAGGAAAGAGTAAGTAGAGGTTTTTGGACTAACAATAGTTTGACGAGGGAGAACGGTGAAAGAAGAAAGAGGAAGACGAGGCAATGATATAAAAGAGTAAATTTAGAATAAAATAAATAAATAAGAAAAAGGGATATATTTGTACATAAAAAATAAAAAAGATATTTATTAATAAAGAAAAAAAAATAATTAGTGAAACTAATAGCAAGGATTCCCTTTTTTTTTTTCCCTTTCTTTTCATAAATATATTATAATTTCTCCTTTGTATTTTTCATTCAGAATTCAGTGAAAAAAAATGATACAATGAAATTTGAAAAAAATACCCTCAAGTATAGTCTTTCTGTAAATTTAAACTTATTGTTTAGTTTGTAGAAAATTATACATTCACATTTCAAATTTCGATAAATTTATACATTCTGTATACAAATTGAGTGTTTTGATTTTGTGCTAATTGTTTAAAGTTATTTTCAATAAATATTTTGTGTTAGTCAACCTAAATAAAATATCTTCATTTGAACACAAAATGTACAAATTTGCAGAAATTTAAAATGTGAATGTATAATTTTGTACAAACTGTTAGGTCCAAGGTGTTGGCAAATAATCGGCAAAAATAGTAAACTCAAGTTGTTATGAGAAAACTAATAAATTGTTACAACAGGTCTGCTAATGTTGTAAAATACTTGTTGTAACAGATTTGTAGGATCACTCACAATAGATTTGTGCTGGCCAAAAATTCAATTTTAGAAACTTTTTGTTCTTACATTTTTTGATCTAATTTTCCTTATTAAACGTTTCTAGAAGAATAATAGGCATTATTGCTGGTGAATTTTAGTGATCAGCTTGACCAAATTGATTGAGATATTTTATCTCATTTTTTCCTATGATTAAGTTTCAATTTTTAACTTGATTCTTATTATTTATTACCTCTAATCTTGGATAATGATTATTGATAAGTGTATAAGCAGAATCATGATTATATTTCGTCCATTATAATATAGATAACAATCTCATTAAATAAATATAATTAATTTTACTAGTTGTTGGGACTTTCTGGCAAAATTTGTTGCAACAGATTGTGCTATTTAATGAAAGTTTTCTTATTTGATTGTAATTGATTCTAATTAATTGTGAAATTAATATTTGTTTTTAAATAAAGTTTTTGTATATATAAAAAAGTGATTTTAGCTTATTAAGAAGAACTAAAATCGTGGAGAACTTCTCTCAATACACCTAGACACTTTTTAATGGTAATTAATGAAAACTATTGTAACAACTTTCTGATTATCTAAATAAGAAATGATAATAGATTTCATGGCAAATCATTCGTTTCTTATTTCTAGCATATTCACACCAATGGGGCAGGAGATTGAGGCTGGAAATTCATTTATTAAAACTCAGCAAGTTCAAGGGATTTGTATGCATTTCATTTACGAAAAAATACTCTTTGAGAGAGCTCTAATATAAGACACAGAGTTTGTTCTATTACCATTGTGAAACTTAGAAAGCTAGTGAGTTTTCTAGATTTCTTATTCGAGTGTCTTTGTTCTTTAGGAGGAAGAACATTTCGCTTTCGAGGGGAGATAAATCCAGACTAGTGAAGGGAGTTCACGTACAAAAGATTAACAAGACGAGAGGAGCTCATTAAACAAGATTGGTGAAGTCGTTACAATACATTGTGACAATTGAAAAGAGCGAGTCTTCTATTACATTGGTCAATTGGTGTTCGTAATCTTTATACTTTACTAATTTGTTTAATCTCTTAGCATGGTCCGTGGAGCAGAAGAGGTCCAAAACACGTTAAAAACTTCTTATGTTCATCTTTTTATTTTTTATATTCTGTTGTAATAAAAAAACACTCTTTGTTGCTATATATTTTATCCGCATGTTATAACATAATTAATCAATTCACTTTTCAAAGAATTAATTAATCATTTGGTAATATCTAACAAAATAGATCTTTCACAAAATAATAAACATGATTAAAATTGTAGAAAAACCATATTTAAAATTTTTTTTTTTAACAATTATTCCTATACTGAATATTAGATGATAACATAGAGTAACATTACTAAATAACCATAGTAACATTCATGGCCCTTTAAATAACCATAGTAACATTCATGGCCCACAGAAAATACATCTAAAATTTGGTCCTTAGTGTAATAAATGCTAGCATGTTCACTAAATTTAATAGACTAAACTTTCCATCCCCGATAAATAAATAAATAAATATGAATCAATAAAATATTGTGATTGCAGACAAAATTCGAATCTTCTTTTTCTTTTTTTTTTTTCTGAAAAGAAATATTTGTATCATATATTACTCCTTAAGAACAAAAGATACAATAGGGGATGGAATTTCTTCCAACCAAACAAGTTCTCCATCTGTGCTAAGCGAAAATCTAGCTAGACCATGAGCAGCTTGATTAGCATCTCGCCGAACATGGACCAAAGATACACCAGGAAAATAAGATGAAAGAACATGAATATCTAACAAAAGACCTTTAATCTGAGAAAAACAATTTTTACGATCAAAATAAAGATTGAGTACAGACAGAACATCAATTTCAATAGAGTCCAGTGGTACGCCAATATGTTTAGCCCATTCCAAACTTCTGAGAAGGGCAACAGCTTTAGCTTCAACCACGGATAGTCCACCACTTAGTTTCTTTGCCAGTGCTCCCATGACTTCTCCATTATGATCACGAATAAGAGCAACAATTCCCAAAAATCCAGATGTAGTATCCAAAGAGGCATCCACATTCAGTTTATAATAGCCCTCTTCAGGGCAAATCCAACAAGCTGGAGGCAAAGAGTGTAGGGGCGGAGAATGTTGAGTACTAGATTGAGCTCGAAATTAGTCTTCTAAATAGGTTCTTGCCCCGCGAACAGCATGAGGAGCACATCGAGGTTGTTAACCATGGACCTGTTTATCTTTTTCAAACCAAATGCACCATGCCAAAATAATAATCCATTCCAAAAGATTCTTACCCCATATCCCATGAATTTGTTGGAGAAGATCATTCAAAGAATTGCAAGGAAGAGTATAAATCTTACAAGGAAGCTTGGCTTGCTTCCAAACAGAACGGCTAGAAGGATATTGAATCAACGAGTGATAAACTGTTTCTTCATACGCTCTACACAAAGGACAGTGGGGGTGTGGGAGTACCCTTCGGATATGCAGGCCCAAATATATAGGTAGAGCATTATGACAAGCTTTCCAAGCAAAAGTACGAACCTTCCTTGGAATAGATAAAGACCATAAATAGCACCACCATTTGGAAGAATAGGATGGATTAGACGATGAAGCCATATGATATATTGATGAAGCAACTCAATAGCCACTCTTAACATCATAGAGCCCATCAAGAGAGTAGTGCCAAAACAAGTGGTCAACCTTCAGATAAAGAGGAATAGGAATGGTTAGGATAGCATTAATATCCTCTTCACAAAAATATTGGGACAACTTAGGACGATCCCAAACACAATCAGTTGTGATAAATTCTGCCACTTTTACATGAGGAATGATAGAATTAACCATAAAAGGCTTAAAAGTGTGCTCATGAGGAATCCATGGATTAGTATAAGCATCAACAGAATATTCATCATTGATAGCCCAACGCAAGCCCTGTGTCAGTAGTTCTTTACCCCAAATAATACTACGCCAAGTAAGTGAAGGAGAATGACCATAAGTAGCAGAGAGAAAAGAACTCCGAGGAAAATACCATGCTTTAACAATTTGTGCAATAAGGGAAGAGGAATTAGAAAATATGCGCCAAGCTCGCTTAGCTAATAACGCTTGATTAAAATGCACAAACGATCTAAATCCCATTCCTCAATGAAATTTGGATTGACACATTTTCTTCCAAGAAATCTAATGAATTTTCTGATTAGGAGAAGAAGAACCCTACCAAAACCATGCCATTAAAGACTCCAGCTGATTGCAAAGGGATACTGGTAATTTGAAACATGTCATTGCATGGGCAGAAATACTCTGAACAACAACTTTTAGTAATAATTCCTTTCCACCTTGTGAGAAAACTTGGTTCTTCCAAGTAGAGAGTTTACTCCAAACCCTATACTTAATAGAACGAAAAAGTTCTTTCTTGGACCTACCAGCCATAGTTGGAAGACCCAAATAGATCTCATGGTGCTCACATTCCTCTATTCCTAAAGCTGCACAAAATAATTGCCTATTTGAAATCATGGTATTAGGCGAAAACGAGATAGAGGACTTGGAATAATTAACCATCTGACCAGATGCAGCCTCATAAGCTTGAAAAATCATCTTAATAGTTGAACAGGATTGGGGAGTAGCTTGTCCAAACAACAAACTATCATCAGTAAATAAAAGATGACTAACCGGTGGAGCATCACGAGCAACTGAAGCGCCAACCAATTTTCGATCAAACTCCGCCTCAAATAAAAGAGATGACAACCCTTCAGCAACAATACGGAATAAAAACGGGGAAAAAGGGTCACTTTGACACAAGCCCCTGGAAGGTTGAATATCGCCCATCACTGAACCCCTAATCTGGAAGGAATAATGGACTGAGGAAACACATCTCATAATTAGATGGACCCAAGAATCAGCAAACTCCAGCTTCAATAACATTGCTTGTAAAAATCTCCACTCTATTCGGTCATATGCTTTACTCATGTCCAGCTTCATTGCAAAGAATTGCTTTTTTCCATATTTCCGACACTTCATAGCATGAATAGTTTCATATGCCATCAGCACATTATCAGTGATCAACCTATTATCCACAAAGGCACTTTGAGATTCAGAAATAACAGAAGATAACATAGATTTGAAACACCTGACAATAACTTCGGAAGCAATTTTGTAAAGACATTACATAAGCTAATAGGGTGGAAATCGCCAACATTTTGATGAGACTGGACCTTAGGAATGAGGACAACTAATTTACTATTAATAGAATGAAAATCAGCATACTTATGAAGCAAATCTAACACCACTCTTTTCACCTTCGGGCCAACAATATGTCAATAGTTCTGTTAGAACATAGCACTCAAACCATCAAGACCAGGGCTCTTGTCTGAACCCATATCCTTAACCACCATGTAAACCTCTTCAGAAGAAAAAGGACGAATAGGATACTCATTCATATCACAAGTCACTTTAGGCTGGACTTTATCCAAAATAATATCCATTAGCTCCAGAGAAGGCTGTTGGGACATGAACAACTAGGAATAAAATAAGAAAATAGAATTAGCAATTTCATTAGTCCCGGTTTGCCAAATTCCCTGAGAATCAAATAACCCCATAATGCGATTAAGTTTTCGTTGATAATTGGCCCTGGAATGGAAGAACTTGGTATTATTGTCACCTGCTTTCATCCATTGAACACGAGACCTTTGTTGCCAATAAGTCTCTTCTTGCAACAAGACATTATCCAATTCTTTTTCGAGTTTAGAGATAGCATCCATATCAGGATCATCTAGTTGTTGGTATAATATGCGAAGCAAATTACTTTTCTCCTTAATTTTCTGCTTACATTTACCAAACTTTTGATGATGCCAGGAGGAAAGTGAGGCAGTACAAGTAGAAAACTTACCCAAGAAATCCTCTAGCGCAGAGCATGACGCAGGGGAATGCCAAATATTTGAAATAATTTCTTCACAATCTTTATCCTCCAACCAAAGAGATTCAAATCAGAAACGTGGGATACCTCTATTATCAGCAGAAGCAGTCGAACCTGAGAGACGACCTCGAAGAACACGATGATCAGATTTATGAAAGCCCAAATGGTGTAAATCGGCCAGTGGGAAAATAGAATCCCAATTAGAGCTAGTAAACGCCCAATCAAGCCGCTCCTGAATTCGTGTATCTACTTGGTGATGATTATCCCATGTCATACGGGGACCATTAAAATCCATAGGCCATAACTCACATTGATCAAAACAATTCCGAAAAGCATCCATAGCTAAACACCCTTTTTTTTTTTGTTTTTAATCCCCAAGAGTCCTCACCTCATTTATATCCCTCAAATGAACCCTGTTACGAGCCTAAGGAGCTCCATAGAACCCAGTAAAGCGAAAAGAAGAGCCATTAGCACCTACGTAACAGTCAATATGATAAAATAAGTAGGAAATAATATTTACAACTGCCTGCTGAGACCAAAATAGCATCAACCCACCAACAAGACCCCTTCGAGCTACTTTAATACCACCATAAGATGTTTCTAGGCTTGACAATTTGCTCCGTCGGGTAGAGCACCGCGTGGTGCGGGTTTGCCCCGCAATAAATGGGGTGGGATGATTCCATTGTGTTGTAACGGGGCGGGCCGGTTTTTATATACTCCGCCCTGAAACTGCACCTTAAAAAGCGGAAAAAAAAAAAAAAAAGATTTTATCTACTCTGTCACGAAACTGCGTCTTAAAAAAAAAAAAAAAAAAAAAAACCAAACAAACAAACGACTTAGCGATTCCTAAGCGCAGTTGAGTGCTGAGATAACCCGAACCACTCGTGCTCGACCCGTATCCGTATCTCATAGTTGGATAGTTAACTGGGTAAGTACTGTTGTCATAAGTATCAAAGAAATTGAGATAATCCTAGGTGAAAACTCTTAGTGGTGAAGGCGGAGATGGCAGTGAACTCGGCTTCTTGTACTGATAATCACTTGGTTGCGATGGCAAACCCATTGAGAAACCGAAAAATCCACCACCACTACTACTATATTGCAGATAGAGGTGGCAAAATGGGCAGCCCGGCCCAGCCCGTCCATCACGGGCTTTAGGAGGTGATCGGGCCGGGCCGGGCCGGGCCGTCCAAAAATGCGGGATGGGCCGGTTCGGCCCGGTCAAAATAAAATATAGCCCGGCACGGGTCCGTTGGCCCGCCGGATTTTTTGACGGGCCAAAATCGGGGCGGGTCGGGCCGGCAAGTACTCGGTCCGTTTTTTTTTTTTTCTATTATTTGATTTTTTTTAACAACTTTTTTTAATCTGTTAAATTTAAACTTTTTATTTGAATTTTCATTTAAAAAAGTTGACAACATAAACTACATATGTTTTGTATTGTTAAAAAATTAATAATAATTAAATAGGATATTAAGAAAAATAATCAAACAAATAAATTTGAAATATTGAAATTTGATTTTATTGATGATCATTTATTACAATTCAAATTATTACTTGAAAAAACTAGTATATCATTAATTATAACTTTATAAGTGTATGACTCATCATCATCATTCATATACAAGTTATTGAAATTTTCGGCCAATTCTTCATTACAAATACGAATAGTGTCTTGATTTCGCTTTGCCGCTTTTTCCCAATCTTTAACACATGTTAACACCTCAACTATTTCAGGAGCCAACGAAGTCCTCCGCTCATCTACTATCATCTTAGTCGTACTAAAAGCAGACTCTGAAGAAATCGTGGATACCGGAATCGTTAAAACATCACGGGCTAATTGTGAAAGCACCGAGAATCTTGGTTGACGCTTATGCCACCATTCCAAAACTTTGAAGTTCTCATCATTAGGGTCGATGTCAGAGTCTAGCTCAATATATTGAGTAAGATCAGAGGATTGTTGTGGATTTATTGGTGGTAGTAGTTGACTTGAACTTGATGATGTTGATGATGAGCCACGACCATACCCTTGAGGACGAGAACCTACCATGCTCCAAAAAGACTTATTTTTTGACTGTTCTTCAGTTTCTTGTGGAGGAGTGTGTTGTTGTTGATTACTGCCAAACTTAGTCTCATATATACTATACACTTCAAAAAATTTGTCACGAGCATTTGTATATTCAGTAGTATAGTCTATCTCAAAACATGTAGAAATGTAGCTAATTAAATTAGAAAGACCATTTAATTTGCCCCTAAGATCTAAAATAAAAGCAAATGAATATAATAAAGGAATTGGAAACCAATATTTCAAAAATACTTCTTGCATACGTGTTATAATTGGTTCAAATATAGGGTCACATATTGTCTTACAAAACATTTCAGTAATAAAAAAAATATGACGTAAAATAATTAGAGAAGTAGGATAATAAATACCAGATAATGCAATAGTAGCTTCATGAAAAGCGTCTAAAAATTGTACAAATTTTTCACAAATGAACCATTCTTCATCTTTCAATACTAATGAACCTATTTTTGAATTGTAAAACATAGTACTTGGAATTTTATATGGTAATGCATTTTTCAACATTAAATAAGTGGAATTCCACCTTACAGGCATGTCAACTTGGAATTTTCTTGGTTTTAATCTTTGAGCTATGCAATATCTTTTAAATTCAGCAATGCGTGGATTAGAAACATGAATATAAGCAATAGCAGATCGAATATTTTCAATATATACACTTATAACATCCATACCTGATTTGACGATAAGGTTGATGATGTGACATGCACAACGTTGATGCAGTAAGAATCCTCCAGTGTATGAACTTACCAAATTGCTAAGTAATTTTATGACCTTTGTATTTGCGGTAGCATTATCTAAAATGATAGAGATAATGCGATTCGCTATGCCATATTCTTCAACAACATTTAAAATTCTATCTCTAATAATTTCAGCAGTATGTTTATTATCAACGACTCGAAAATCAATTATTCTTTTTTGCATTATCCATCTAGAATCTAAATAATGTGCAACTACACTTAAATAATCTTGTTTAGAATTAGCACCCCAAATATCAGATGTCAATGCAATACAAAAGTTTAATGAAGTTAATTCAGATATTAAATCTTTACGCATATTTTCATAAACTTTAATCAAATCATTCTTAGTGGTATTTCTAGAAACTCTTTTAAAGTTTGGATAATAAGATCTTCTAATATGATCTTCATAACTATTGCAATCACCAAAACCTAATGGTAAATCTTTTATAGCAATTAAACGTGCTAGAGATTCCCTAGCTACTAAAGGATCATAGTTCCAAGAACTTACCGAACCATCCTTATTGAGTTGAAGAGTTGATTGAGTAGGCTCCTTATTATTTTTGTATTTTTTGACACATGCATCACTATGTTTATTCAAATGAGCGGTCCCGCTAGATGGTTTAGCAGTTAATAATTTCTTATAATATTTACATCTTGCCATTTTTGTCTTCTTACCATCAGCCTCATCTTTGAATTCTGGATCGAAATGGTCCCATATATTGGTAGTTGTCCTTGCATGTTTAGAGGTCGTGCTTGCACTCGGCGAACAACTATCTTGAAATTGTGAACAAATTCTACTAGTATTTGGATTAGTTTGTATTTCGAGGACTTGGTCACCCTCTTCAGCTATGCGAATTTGGTCGTCATCCAATTCCAAATCAATAGGGATATTTTTTGATATATCCATATCCTATATTAAAAATATAGATATTAAAATTATGCACAACTATAAATAAATCGAAATTACAAATATAGATATTCTACCAACTCAATTGTAAACAACAACAAATTACAAATAAATTGAAATTTAAAATATAATATTCTAATAAACTTCTACTAACTTAATTGTAAACTACTACAAATTAATTGAAATTAAAAATTTAATATTGTAATAAACATTCTAG
>JXTB01000084.1:1102369-1138456 GCA_002914805.1 Parasponia andersonii
AATAGTTAATTTGAATTTGAATAGGATATTTACTAATTTTTTAAATCAGATAAGATTTCCTATTAGTTTTATTTAAATTTTGAATTTAAATAAGTAACAACTATTCAAATTAATTTGATATTTAATGTGATTAAATATGATTAGATAATTATCTATAAATCATGATAGTTTAAATTTGAATAATTTAATTTTAGTAATTATCTTTAATTTAAATTTGATTTGAATTAAGATATAGTTCTTGAATTTAATTCGAAACTAAATCTAATCAGATTAGATTTTAAATAATTACTATCCATAGATTATTTAAATTCGTAATTAGTGAGATTAATTAGGATAGAAATGATTTGAATTTAATTATTAATATTCAATAGTTAATTATAATAACTATTTATCTAGTAACTATTCTAATTATAGTAATTAGAATATAGTTAAAGAAAACTAATTAGATTAGTAACTCTACTTATTAATGAGATTAATTAGATAACTAATTAATGAGATTAATTAGGTAATTAATTGATAGTGACTCTTTGGGGAGGGTCTGCTTCTAACGTGTAGACCCTGGCCCCGCTTGCCTTTGGCTCATGCGCAGCTAAGGTGCTCTCTGGGCAGGGTCTACTTCTAACGTGTAGACCCTGGCCCCGTTTGCCTTTGGCTCGTGCATAGCTAAGGTGTTCTCCGGGAGGGGTCTTATCGCCTAACTCTTTTCCCGTTCTGCAGGTATTCCTTGAGGGCTGGCGGCAAGTTTTTGTCGCACGGCCTATCGCCCTTCGTACATCCTCTCGGGTCATCGGCGAGTGACGTGATCCCCGTAGTACGATGCTTGATAAGGCCGGCTGGCAAGTTTGGTTGCGCAGCTCATTCCTCTTCGTACATTTTCTCGGGCCATCGGCGAGCATTTAATTGCACGATGTGATTCCCATAGTACAACCATTTTCAAGGTCTGCTAGCAAGTTTTTGGTTGCGTAGCTCATTCCTCTTCGTACGTTTTCTCGGGCCATTGGCAAGCGTTTTATTGCACGATATGATTCCCAAAGTACAATCGTTTTTTAGGCCTACTGGCAAGTTTTTGGTTGCGCAACTCATTCCTCTTCATACATTTTCTCGGGCCATCGGCAAGCGTTTTATTGCACGATGTGATTCCCATAGTACGATCATTTTTGAGGTCTGCTGACAAGTTTTTGGTTGTGCAGCTCATTCCTCTTCGTACGTTTTCTCGGGCCATCGGCAAGCATTTTATTGCACGATGTGGTTCCCATAGTACGATCATTTTTAAAGTCTGCTGGCAAGTTTTTAGTTACGCAGCTCATTCCTCTTCATATGTTTTCTCAGGCCATCGGCAAGCGTTTTATTGCATGATGTGGTTCCTATAGTACGATCATTTTTGAGGTCTGCTGGCAAGTTTTTGGTTGCGCAGCTCATTCCTCTTCGTATTTTTTCTTGGGCCATCAGCAAGTGTTTTATTCCACGGTGTGATTTCCATAGTACGATCTTTATTTGTGCAAGTAGTTCATGGGGTCTGGCACTAGGGGCAGGCCCTTTTTCATGGCAATCCAAAGCATAAGCCCGTGTAGCAGAAACCCTGACCTGTTTTGGAATTAAGCTGTTCAATAATACAAGCATTTACATGTATCTCACAGCATTTACATGCATCTCACACGTGGTACTTTTTCAAGTACTGGGCATTCCATGTGTTTGGTAGACTCTTCCCGGTCTTGAGTTCTTTCAGGACATATGTACCATTATCAAGTGCCTTGATCACCTCATAGAGCCTGACCCAGTTAGAGTCTAGCTTCGAGGAATTCCCTATTCTGACCTTCAAGACCCAATCCCCGATATTAAATCGACGAGCGCTAACCTTCTTTGCGTAGTAGGACCTGGCCTGCTAGTGGTACGAGGCCAGATGGACCAGGGCCATGTCCCTTGTTTCTTCCAGGAGATCTGTGTTATGGCTTAGCTGCTGCTCATTCAGTGAGGTGTCTCTTACCACTTCGGAGCGAGGGTCGGGAGGCCAATCTCGGTTGGGATCACAGCCTCTGACCTGTAGACCATGGCGAATGGTGTTCTTCCTGTTGATCTCCGCTCTGTGGTTCGATGGGCCCACACAATGGCTGGTAGCTCTTCTAACCACCTGCCTTTAGCCTCCTGTAAGTTCTTTTTAATATTGCTGAATAAGGCCTTGTTCGTTACCTCTGCCTAGCCGTTCCCTTGAGGGTAGTTTACAGATGAGAAGCTGAGCTTTATATCATACAACTCACACAGATTCTTAAGCTTAATGTTCTGGAATTGCGTGCCATGATCAGCGTATATCTATTTCGGTATTCCGTATCAGCAGATTATGTTTTTCTAAATAAAGATAATTATGTCTGCCTTATTAACAGTCGTGTAGGCTTCAGCCTCTATCCATTTGGTGAAATAATCGGTGGCCAGCAATACATAGCTTCTTCTCTTTGGACTTCTGGGGAGCTCTCCAACGATGTCTAGGCCCTATTTAGCGAACGGCCAAGGAATTATGTTCGAATGGAGTTCCTCCGCGGGTTGTGCATCATGGGGGCAAACCTCTGGCACTTGTCACATTTCTTGACAAATTGGGCCGCCTCGGTCATCATGTATGGCCAAAAGTATCTAGCCGTCAAGGCCTTGTGGGCGAGGCTACCCCCACTAGAGTAGTTGCCGCACGCTCCCTCGTGGATTTCCTCCATCAATTTCTGTGCCTCGACGGGACCTACGCACCTCAACATTGGTCCCATTGTTAATCTCCTATATAGTCGTCCCCCCACTATCAAATATCTAGTAGCCTTCAGTCTGATCGACCTCACTTCTTAGGGGTCCACGGGCAGGTTTCCCGATGCCAGGTATTGGATGATGGGTCTCATCCACCCCTCGTCAATAGAGTCAGTTGCAAACACATAGCATGCAGGAGTCTCCAAAAGGTCTCTTGTGTTTTCGCCCTCTAGCAGAATCTCCGTGTGTCCAGTCGTCCCCACGATGGATGCGCTTTTAGCTAGCTCATCGGCCTTTTGGTTCATCTCCATGGGTATTTGTTCGATATTGAAACTGCTAAAGCGAACTTTCGCCCCCATTACCCTGGAGAAGTACCTATGTAATCTCGACTCTTTTACTTTAAAGTCTCCCTGGACCTGACCCACGATCAGCTCTGAGTCAGTCTTTACTACGATGCTCTCTACTCTGAAGTGCAAAGCCAGCTCAAGGCCTTGTAGCAGCGCCTCGTACTCCGCCTCATTATTCGTTGCCTGGAAACTGAGCCTCAAAGCTTTTTCTACCCTGAGTCCTACTGGGGTCTGCAGGACTATTCCGATACCAAACCCCGAGGTGTTTGTGGATCTGTCAGTGTTGAGGGTCTAGGTTGAAGGCATATGAGGTGGAGACGTCTGAAGTGGGTCGTGCGACTCGCCGAAGGATTGGATTTCCACCAGGAAGTCCACTATGACTTGCCCTTTCTTCACCACTCGAGGCCGATACTTGATGTCATATATCCCTAGTTCAATGGCCTACTTGGTTAGTCATCCTGATAGGTCCGGTTTGGCCAAGATTTGTCGGATGGGGAAATCTGTATACACCGTAACTGAGTGTGCCTCGAAATATTGCCTGAGTCTTTTCTTAGCATTGACCAAAGCCAGGACCAGTTTCTCTGCCATACAATATAGCATCTCGGCATTCAAGAGCATGCGGCTTGCGTAAAACACCAGCTTTTGCTTACTATCTTCCTCGATGAATAGTACGACACTGATCGCTTCTTCAGACACTGCTAAATAAGGGTATAGGCGTTGCCCCTCTGCTGGGGAAGCTAAGATAGGCGGATGACTTAAGTATAGCTTGAGCTATGTCAGTATCTTGTCCTACTTTTCCCCCCAGACGGCAGTGGAGCTTCTCTTTATGCACTGGAAGAAAGGCTTACATCGGTTAGACATTTTGGAGACAAACCGACTGAGAGCAGCTATCTTCCCAGTTAGGCGCTGGACCTCCAGAATGGTTGAGGGTCTTTGCATATCTGTGATTGAGGATAACTGGGTCGGGTTGGCCTCAATGCCCCTTCTACTCATGATGTGCCCAAGGAACTGGCCAGAGGACACCCCAAACGTGCATTTTTTTGGGTTCAGATGCATCCGATATTGCCTCAGAATCTGGAAACATTCGTCTAGATGTCCCAGATGGTCTAAAGATTCTTTGCTCTTCATGACCATGTCGTCAATGTAGACTTCCATAGTCTTCCCTAGTAGCTTGGCGAACATTTTATTCATGAGCCTTTGGTAGGTTACCCTCACGTACTTCAAGCTAAAAGGTATGCGTCTGTAACAGTACAGACCTTGCTCCGTAATGAATGCCGTGTGGATCTGGTCTTCCTCATACAAAGGGATCTGGTTGTATCCAGAGTAGGCATCTAAGAAGTTCATCCTGTCGAATCCAGCCATCACATCGACCATTTGGTCAATCCTTAGCAGGGGAAAGCTGTCCTTCGGGCAGGCCTTGTCCAGGTTGGTGAAGTCTATACAAGTACGATCATCGCCATTTTTCTTCTTCACCACCACTGGGTTGGAGACCCAGCACAGATATACGCATTCCACGATCAGGCCATTCTCCAGTATCGTCTCTACCTCCTTGTTGATCGCCATGTTTTTCTCCGGCGCGAACCTTCAGGGCCTCTGCCTGACCAGAGGGAAATTAGGGTCTGCATTCAATCGGTGACAGGTGTGTGCGGGGGCATGTCGTCATGGGACCACGCGAAGACATCTTTATTCTGCCTAAGGAACTCTAATAGCTCGCTTTTTTCCTCCTCAGGCAGTAGGGCCTTGATTAAGACTACCTTCGCCGGTTCTACTTCTTTCGAAGGGACCACCACCAGCTCCTCGATCGTGGATTCTGGCCCGTCAGATTCCTCTTCGATCCACTTCATGTATGCTGGCAGGTGGTCCTTTGATTGCTATCTGTCTCCCATCGAGGCGCTCACACTCGCATCGATTCCCCTCAGGGCTATTGAAAAACATTTCCTCGTGGAGGCTTGATCTCCTTTGATGTCTATCGTATAAGTACCATCCCTTGATAGACATCTTAAGATCTGGTGGAAGGTAGAGGCGACCCCATGCATGGCGTGGACCTACCCTCTCCCTATGATGACGTTAAAGGAGGACTGGAAGTCAATGATGACGAAGTCCACGTCCAAGCACCTCTCCGTAGCGCAAATCATCAGGGTCACGATGCCCAAGGGGCTGACGTTAGTACTATTGAAGGCAAACTGACAGGTCAACCTAAGTGCATTTCGATTCAGGCCCATACTCTCGAATGTGCTGAGGAACAGGACGTTGACGCTACTCTCACCGTCAACCAGGATCTTTCCGACCAACGCGAAGTCGACCTGTAGCTTAATCACTAAGAGATCATCATGGAACAGGTGCACCGTGGTCAAGTCTTGCTGGGTGAAGGTGATGGGGGCGACTGAGGCGTAGCTTTCTCCCATCATCAAGTGGTTCAGGGAATAGCCCATCCCCCTCAGGCGCTTCACCCTTTCTTTGGTCCTTTTTTGGCATTCTTCCTTTTCCTCCTGACCCTGGGCTGGCTCTGGTCTGCCTATGATAGTCAGCACTGTCCTCAGAGCTTGCTCTCCTGACCCGGAGGCCTAGGTCTGCTTTCCTTTTTCGGGCCCGGCGGCATCCTTCTTTGATTGGCTTCCATCGGTCTTCACGTACTGCTTTAACTTACCGGCTTGGATCGCCATCATGACCTGCGCGTAAAGGCTATGGCAATTGATAGTGTCATGTCTGTAATCTTTGTGAAATTGGCAGTACCTGTTCCTATTTTTCATGTGCTCAGGAACACCAGACTTAGGCAGGTCTTTGAAAATGCCCATGTCCTTATTCGAGAGGTAGATCACATCGATCGGCGTGTTGAGCTCGTAATTCGGCAGTGGGTCCCTAGACGTCTTCCTTCTCTTGCCGCCTTCTTGACCGCCTTGGGTCGGGGCTCTCTTCTTCAGAGCTGGCTCTCGGGTCAAGTAGGCCTCTTTATTCCTTGCGGGGCTAGGGTTTGCACCGGCGCTGTTGTTATTGCGACAGAGGCCTTGAGCGCTTTCTGGTGACTTTCCAGTACCCTAAATACCTTTTCCGACTTTGCCTGGACGTCTTTCTAGCAAATTCAAAAGCAAATAGTCCGATGGCAACGATCCCGGCTGCAGGCTCCTGACGAACGAGCTTTCGGCTTGTGCCGAGTCGGCATTGTGCTCTAAGGATATTACCTCCAGGAAATGCGATAAGTATTCTCTCAGAGACTCGTTTGCAGATTGCTCTAAACAGTCGAGGTCTCGCATGGTTTTCTGCTGCCTCTGGGCCCCCGCATATTGTTTTGAGAAAAGTTTGCATAAACCTTCAATCTTATTTATAAACTTCTATGGGAGTTGTCTGAACTATAACAGGGCTGATCCCACCAGGGTGGTGGAGAAGACTTTACAGGTCACAGCCTCGTCCCTGGTTTCCAAGGCTATCTTCTGCTGAAAATGGTATATATGATCGAGGGAGTCAGTCTTTCCTTCGAACAGTCTGAAGGTCGGGGTTGTGAAGTCTTTTAGCTTTGGTTCCAGCTGGATCCAGTCGACGAAGGCCGTCCAGTTGATCCTTCGCATGGTTTGCTTTGCCAGATCATCGGGGGTCTGGCTGTGATGGGCCCCGAGCCTCTTACTCAGTTCCGCCATCATTTCTTGTTTCCAATTGGGAAGCACATCTTTCGTGCTTTCTTGGTGTCATCTGTCCACCGCTGCTCCGGCCCGGAAAGGCCTTGTCTGGCTTTGTCGCTCCCCCTACATCCGCGATCTGGATGGGGCGGGAACTTCCTTCAGTAGTTAGCCCCCAGACTCTTGTTGGACCTCTTTGTTAAAGTCTTCCATTCGCTCGCTCCTGGCTTCGCTTGCCAGTAGCCCTTTGAGGTGGGCATTATCTCTGCGCACTTCTACGACTTCGTCTTTTAAACCCAGGATGGCCTCGTGGGCCATCTCTGCCTTCCAGTTTGCTTCTATTAGGGTGGCAAGTATTTGGTCTAGATTTTACTACAGACTTGGTCGTGCTTCCTGGGAGCTCCCTTCGGCATCGGGATGTGTGCTCCTGATTGTCATTCTTGAGGATGTCATCCGACGTTGTATAACCTTTTGTTTGGGGAGAGCACGATCGTGAGACTCCTACTCTTTCTCTCAAGCTCAACGGTTTCCCACAGACGGCGCCAAACTGTTGGTGCAATTCTTACCAGCTGTCCACGTATCTCTGAACTGCTGTCATTGTATCTATCAACTGTCCATGTATCCTTGCTATCCCAGAGTGCTTTTGACTTCAGGTCGGGTCGGAGAGGTGGCAGTGGCCAAGATTCCCCGATACTTAAGTCAGTTGTTTATCTCTGAGGCTGAGAAACAAAGATTAAATTTTTCTCTGTATATGTCTATCTCAATCTCTCTCCTCTGAGGGGGAAGTAAGGCTCTTATATATAATCTTGGAACTGGGAGCTTTTTTGGCATTCAATCCCAGGATCGAGTACCTTTTCTCATTATGACTTACTCCAGAGATCACGGGCCGTGGTTACCGTGATTTTTCTTGTATCGTCGTGGCCTACTTTTCACCGTCCCCTATGACTCGAGCCTATCGGGGGCGAGATTTTGACAAACCACCGTTTTGTCAAGATGGTTTGCCCAATGTACGCACCTATCCAAGATCGCATTAAATGCCCTTTCTGGGTCTGGAGCAATGCGTTTCCTCCCATGGTCTTCTGACGGAAGACCCTTGAGGCTTCTGACCCCCAGCTGTCGAGGCAAGAACTAGATTGGGCCAAACCGTCCAGGGTCTGGGATGGATTCGGCCCTGGCCTCGGACAGCCCATGGGCCCATGCGGTATCACGTGCGACTCGTGTGGTTTTTAAATGGTTACTCTGAACACGCGTCAGATGGCGTGCTCCTCTTATAACTTGTTCTGCCACTTAATCATCCACGTGGTTCGTGATCTAAGAACAGGCCCCACAAAGACTAAAGGGATGATGGAAGGGAGTTGAGAGATAAAGGGACAACAGTCCCCTCTAGCCAAACAAATTTAGTCATTTCCTTTATGACCAATGAGCACTCTATTTAGTATCTAAAAAACTTAATATAGATTTTTCAATAAAAAGTAAATCCTCTTTATCTTATCTCCTTTCCAACGTCCCAAACAAAGATAAATCAAGAGTTGCTTTCTCTCTCTCCACCATCTCTCATACTCTCCCTAATTTTTTATCCATCCATCCTTGGATAGTCTTACTTAGCTTTCCACCTACCATATATAGTGAAAAATTGGAAAGTATTGTATTAGCATTAATTTTGTTATAATTTGGTTACTCTTAAAATATAAATAAATAAATAAAAGGAAAACAAAAAGACGACATGAAGCAATGGTAAATAAAATACAAGAAACCGGATAGATCAAACCAAATCAGTACAAGAAAAATCAAATCCAAGCAAATTTGACAAAATCTAAACTTGAAATAAAACTGAATTCGACCAGTGCTCAGTTTAGCTCAGTATTGCTTAAACTCGAATGAACCTAAATTGGCACAAAAATCCGACCAAAAGATCATTTTCTTGATTTTTTATTTCTCCCATAAGTTTTCGCCCTTAAACTTGAACTTGATTGAGAAATCCAAAACTGAGAAAACAGGAAGCACTTTGGTCGTGCTTGATTTATACTTTTCTCTAAACTCAACCTAAAAATTGAAGTGAAGTTCACTCCTAATATGAAAGTATAATGTCTGTGATAGAACGTACTGCGTTTCTATATCGAATATATAGAAAAAGTGGTGTTTTCTAAATACTTCTGAAAAGTAGTATATTTATAAATAATGTTTAGAAATAGTATTTTCTAAATAAATTCGGGATTTTCAACAAATTCAGCCCTTCAATTTTTAGGACGTCGGTCTAGGATTTGTATCAGAAGCCCAATAATTAATGTCCCCACGACCGGGCAAGACAGGAGTCGCAGGACCCAAGCAACAGTCATCAATCAGGGGCCTTCAGAAAATAAAACAAAGCCCAGGCCCAAAGTTGATCAGCCAGGTCTACCGAGTGACAATGGTGGCTTTTTGGTAAATTTGGCACAGCAACCAGGAGCTTTGGGCCAGAGTGAGTGAGCACCAAAATCCAACCCTTACTGCCTCTGATTACATGATCTGAGGGGAGAAGCCGTTGATTTCATCGATCGATCGAGAGAGAGAGAGAGAGAGATAGAGGTATCAGGCATGGCGTCAGGGTGGGGAATCACGGGGAACAAAGGGCGATGCTACGACTTTTGGGTTGACTTCAGCGAGTGCATGTCCAAGTGCCGTGAGCCCAAGGACTGTTCTCTTCTCCGGGAAGACTACCTCGAGTGCCTCCACCATTCCAAAGAGGTCTGTTCTCTCTCTCTCTCTCTCTCTCTCTCTCTCTGTCGCTTATTCATTTTTTACCAAATAGTTTCAATTTTTAATTTATTTCGTTTTGGATCGATTTGGTGTATTTATATATGTTTATGAAGTATAAAACCCTAAATTTCGATATCGAAAATTGTTGTCAATATAATGTCGTTTATTGGAGGGTTGTGTAGTTACAAATAATAGCACATTGTCTTTATAATTTATATGCTGATCTTAATTCCCTGTGGAACATCTCAAAAATCCAGTGGATTGCAATATTTTAGGGTAGGTTTATGTTACAATAAATTAAATTTTTTTTTCATAGTTGTTGTAATACTTAGCTCAGAAATGTTGTGTTACATTTGGAGTAAATGTCGGTCTTTAATAAAATAGAGATTATTACGAAGTACCATCTTATAAATCGATAAGCCTGTTGATTTCGAATTTGGGTTCCTGATCACATAAGCAGCTAACCGTTTGACCCATAAACTGCAAAACAACTGATTGGCAGGTTTCAACCACTTTATATATGTTATGTCTGTGTGTTTACTTGTGTTGTCTTCTGGGATAATCAACAAGTCAGCAGCATGAGTGGTTTTCTTTGAAGTGTAAAATGGCTTAGTCTTCCATTTTATCGAGAGCCAAAGGGGAATTTCGAATTTTAGTGCGTAGGAACTGGTAATATGGTTTGTGTATGTGGCAATTGAGTCAAGTGGTGGATTGTGATTTCCTCGGTCCAAACCAAAAGATTAGGTGCAATGGGTGGCTTATTAGTCTTAGATATCATTAAGGTCTTACCCTCACATCAGTTTAGACATGGCCTTCATGCTTCTTTGACAACAAGCGAAAACTCCTGAGGCTGGAGCCATGAAATTAGCTTGAGACTGAAAGTAGGAAACTTTAGCTTATATGAGGATGTTGCACCTTTACCTTTTCTTAACCCTTTCTTTTGATGGGAACTTCACATATCACAAGAAATCCCGTAGAATATTATGGGTTAGTAATTCTTATCAGGACGTGTTGTTAGGAATAATTTTGGCTGTAGGTGCAGGATTAAAGGCATGGTTTGGGAATATGTCTTGAGCTAGTTTTGAGGTACAAACATATAAGGCATTTGGATTAGTTTGGGCATCTGCGGCGGTTGGGATGTTTTTTGTGGCCATAGGCCAATTTATGCCTGAGGGTTAATCACACTATAGTACCATGCAACTTGAGACCGGAAGTTTGCTTTTCTTTGATTGATGTATGCTCAACATTTAAATGTTATAGAGGTTGAATTTTTGTGGAGTGTAATTGGCTTTCAGTTTAGGAATTCCTAGCAATGAGAATTCAAAATCTCAATGCAAAATGCCTTAGGTATTTTCTCTCACTTCCTTTCTCTTTTTTGCTGGTCAAATCTTTCTATGGAGTTCTGTGAGGAGAATAACATGATTTGGCATGAAAAGAAATTATTTTGTGTGTATGATATTCCACAATTCTTATTTAAATGTTTCTTCTTCTATGTCATCCTAGCATTTAATTAAACGTCCAAGGTCATTCAAGAGATAATTATATCCAGTATTGCTTGTCCTTTCATGCTTTTGGCATGCTACCACATAGATGGCTGAATGATTAGTAGTATTTTTGGTCTTGCTGAAAAAAGCTTCAGAACATGCAAATTGCTGAAAATCTTCGTCTTGGTGTCGGTTGTTAGCCTTCCCGGTCTTGGTTCTGTATTGATTCCTGTTATTTTATGCCGAATGAGCTGTATTACAGTTTCAACGAAGAAACCGGATTTATAAGGAGGAGCAGCGTAAAATAAGAGCAGCTGCACGGAAGACCAAAGAGGGTGCCGATGTTGAGCATCATCATGCATAGCAGTTGGTGGTTATCTTTTGAACTCAAAATAATGATGAAGCATGCCATATTGTATTTTGTATGGACTAGATTCTAACTTTATGTTGTGGTTCTGTTTTTTTTTTTTTTTTTTTTGATGCTGGAATTGGTATAGGCCTCTTTCCTGGTCTATGCAATGAGAACAAGTTCAGTTTGTTTTTTCTTGCATCAGCTGCAGGGTCATGAAAAATAATCCTCTTTTTAAACTTTGTCAGTTGGCGTTAATTTTGCCTGTTGTATTTAAGCATTTTTGGTTTAAAGGAATGAACGTAGGAATGGAAAGATCATTCCCAAAAAAAAAAAAAAAATCTATTGTAAAAGGAGTCTAATTACACGGATGTGTCGAGATCAGATAAACCACGTTGAAGGAGAGGAAATGAGTAAATTTTCGGTAATTTTATCTTTTTATTGTATTTTCTTTCTATTATGATATTCCGACCACGAAGTCACATACTAGTAATACAAATATGAAAAGGTATGATCCTATTTAATTATGGGAAAAATGTGACTTTGCTCCTTAACTTTCAAATTTTGCCACTTTTAGTCCTTTAATTATGAAATAAGTTTTATTTTGTTTTTGCTATATATTTTAATTTATTTGTAAGAGAATGAGTATATGAGATACGCTCCATTTTTCTTTACATTTATTTCAAATACAAAAGCATAATTCAACATTATAAAGAGATTAGAATTATGAATTGAAACAATTTAAAAATAATTGATTAAATAAAAATTAGTTGCATATCATATATGTTCAATGGGTATTGGTGTTGTTAAAGGTAAAGTCATGACAACATTGGCAAAAAAAGTTATTAGCACATTATCACCAAAGAAAGCTTAAGCGAAATCCTTGGCAATCTATCTTTTATGGCTAAGGATGTTGGCTTAAATTTCCAGTTTCTGGAGTTAGATTGCGTTGAAAATAGTATAACGTTACGTCCTGCTCATTTGGTTTCTAAATATCCAAATGTTGTTACCCCTAATTCTAAGATTCTGCTCACTTAAAAAGATAGAAGAAAACTCTAGAACGTGATAGACACTTTTAGAATGATCAAGAGATGTCTTGACTATGCCAAAAGATTCTAGATAACGTTACTAAGTCTTAGAAGGTGTTGTTATGTATTGGTGTTGTTATTCGCAATATAAAAGGTAAAGTCATGACAACATTGGCAAAAAAAGTTATTAGCACATTATCACCAAAGAAAGCTTAAGCGAAATCCTTGGCAATCTATCTCTTATGGCTAAGGATGTTGGCTTAAATTTCCAGAATCTGGAGTTAGATTACATTGAAAATAGTATAATATTACGCCCCGCTTATTTGGTTTCCTAATATCCAAATGTTGTTACCCCTAGCTCTAAGATCCTGTTCACCTAAAAAGATAGAAGAAAGCTCTAGAACGTGATGGACACTTTTAGAATGATCAAGAGATATCTTGGTTATGCCAAAAGACTGTAGATAACGTTACTAAGTCTTAGAAGGCTCTAGATAAGACTGGATGGTGCTAGATGGGTTAAGACGGTTTTAAAAGTTCCTAGAGTGACTTGGAAGAGCCAATATGGGAACCTCATAGAAGGATCTAGACCATGTTTGTTCTAGATTTCTCTATATAAATATCTTTGTAGACATTACTACTTTATTTGAGAATATTCTAGACCTTTTGTAAGATCATATCACTTGGCACGATCATAACCCTTGGAAAGTTTAGGCTTTGCCTATATAAAGGACATCTTGGGTTCATTTTGTAGACAAGTCCTATTTGTAAGAGTTGTAAGCATTCTAAGAGTAGTCCAAAACTTTTATTTACTTAAACTCTCTTATCTTTTGCTATTTTGTCTCAAAGTTTACTATAAGTCCATTTCTTAAGTGTTGGTAGATTGACTTAGTGCGACGGACTATACTAAGTATTGCACGATTATCTGGTTTGAGACTAGGGTCGTGACAGTGTGGTATCAGAGTTTTGGTTGCTCGTTATATCTTGGTGGTTCCATTGTCTGTATGAAGACCATGGCTGTAACTCTTGACCCCGTTGAAGTTGGTGCTTTTGAACGTGGGTGTGATGAAAGGAAGAAGGGTGCTACCTGTGGCAAGTCGAGGGACGTGATGACTAGCTTAGAAGCTAGAATGTCCCAACTAGAGTCTAACTTGGGCATGTTGGGTGAGCGAATAGACGATCTAGATGGTTGTTACGACGGTTTGGAGACTGAGGATGCAGAGATCCACAACAACATCAAAGATAAGCTTGGTGGGCTAGAGGCCGACTTAAGGTGTAAGATCGAGTCCCTTCATTCGGAGATTGCTAAGGTACGAGATCTCTTCCAAAGAGAACTCACTAATATTTTACTTAAAGTAGATGAGATGAGTAGTAATCTTACTTTGTGCAAGCGAGCAGTAGCCATGAGGGTAACCACTACAATAACCATTGAGGCAAGAAAAGTCGAGGTGCCTAAACCAAAGACCTTCAATGGTACTCGAAATACTCAGGAAGTTGAGAACTTCTTATAGGAACTCGAGCAATACTTCGAGGCTGCCTGTGTGATAGACGATACTGGTAAAATTCGTAATGTTGCCTGGTACCGCTATGCTATACTGGAGGCAGAAGCACGAAGAGATGCAACAAGAGGTGTGCACTATAGTCACCTTTAATGATTTCAGGAGAGAACTTAAGATGTAATTCTTCCCCAAGAATGCTGAAGAAGAGGTGAGAGACTATCTTCACCGCCTCAAACAATCTGGCAGTATTAGAGACTGCATGAAAGAGTTTACCACACTCTTGCTCGAAGTCCCTGACACTTCAGATAAAGATGCCTTATTCTTGTTCGTGGATGGTCTTCAGAATTGGGCCAAGTTAGAGCTCAAGCGTCGTGGTGTCCAAGACTTGGCCGATACTATTACTATAGCTGAGAGCTTTGTTGATTACTCTACTAACGAGGACCTTTCTAAGGCCAAAGACAAGAATGGTGGTAGAGCAAAGAGTGGGGGGGAGCAAATAAAAGGAGAAAAATGGAACAAATATAGTTCCTCCTATAAGCACAAGGATAAGGGTAAGGAGAAGGAAGATCGTGACTTCTCCAAGCCAAGAGTCAAGTGCTTCCTTTGCGATGGGCCACATTGGGCACGCGAGTATCCTAAGAAAAAAGCTCTCAATATCTTAATTACCTTCGAACCAAGCCAAGAAGGAGATGATATAGAAGATGGTGGTACACGTATTAGTTCCTTGTAACTCCTCAACGCCTTACAATCGGCCCCTAAGTCACAAGTTAAGGACCTACTCTTTATGGATGCAATAATCAATGGCAAGGCCACAAAAGCCTTGGTTGACACGGATGTATCCCACAACTTTATCTTTGTTAAGGAAACTAAGCAGTTGGGTTTGTCGGTGTCCAATAGAGGAGGATCCTTCAAGGCAGTAAATTCAGCAACACGCCACATCCATAGGGTTGCTCATGGTATTAAGATTAGCCTAGTTACATGGGCTGGCCAACTTGACTTATCAATGGTGCCTATGGACGACTTTGCGGGTGTGCTTGGTTTGGAGTTCCTTGATACAGTGCGAGCATTCTCTGTTCCTTTTGCCAACTCTATATGCATCATAGATGCCGAAAAGTCTTGTATGGTACCAATAGAGTGGTCCACAAAAGCAGAAAATAAAGTACTCTCTGCACTTCAATTCAAGAAGGGCTTGAGAAGGGAGGAAGAGAGTTACTTGGCCATCCTAAAAGAGCACGATGATGAAGAGTTTGAACTTCAAGGTGACTTACCCATGGAGGTGCAAGTTGTCTTGAAAGAATTCCAAGATGTGATGCATGATACCCTGCCCAAGAAACTTCCTCCTAAGAGGGAGGTGGATCATGAAATCGAGCTTAAGCCAAACACGAGACCACCCGCGATGAGTTTTTATCGAATGACCCCTCCGGAGTTAGCAGAACTCCGAAAACAACTAAAGGAGTTGCTTGATGCAGGTTTCATCAGGCCCTCCAAAGCTCCTTTCAGTACCTCGGTGTTGTTCCAGAAAAAGAAAGATGGCTCACTAAGGATGTGCATTGATTACGGGGCTCTTAATAAGGTAACTGTAAAGAACAAGTACCCCATTCTACTTATTGTTGACTTGTTCGATCAACTTGGGAATGCTAGATACTTCTCAAAACTTGATCTGCGCTCGGGGTACTACCAAGTATGCATAACAGAGGGAGATGAGCCCAAGACCACCTGTGTAATAAGGTATGGTACTTACGAGTTCTTAGTCATGCTATTTGATCTTACTAATGCACCTGTTACCTTCTGCACCCTCATGAGGATGCCTTATGACAAAAAGAGGAAGTATGTTGAGTACCAAGAGGGAGATTTAGTCCTTATCAAGTTGTTGCCTTAACAATTCAAAACCTAAGAAAGGTGCATAAAAGGTTGGTGCGTAAGTACGAAAGGCTATTTCCGATACTTAGCATATGGGTAAGGTCTCCTATAATCTTAAACTCTGTGCCAAGTTAAAGATTTTCCCTGTCTTCTATGTTAGCATGCTAAAAACCTACCATGAAATCTCTTCAAGGGGTGAGTTCAAAATGACTCATACTGCGGTAGTAATCTCTTTTGATAAAAAGGTGAAATATATTCTGGTCGATCACTTGATCCGCCGATATGGTGTACTTAATTATCGATAATACCTAATGAAATAGAAGAATTTACCTAAGGTCGAGGCTAGCTGGGAGCATGAGGATACCTTATGGCAATTCAAAAACCATATCGAGTTGTTCAAAGTCGATGGCGTGACGGGGACGTCGCGAACTTGAGTGGGAGAGGGTGTTACGCCCCGCTCATTTGGCTCCCTAATATCCAAATATTGCTGCCTATGACTCTAAGATCCTCTATATATATACTGCTCACCTAAAAAAATAGAGGAAAGCTCTAGAATGTAGTGGACATTTTTAGAATGATCAAGATAGGTCTTAGCTATGTTAGAAGAGTCTAGATGGCGTTATTAAGTAAGGCTCTAGACAATACCAGATGATGCTAGATGGGTTGAGACGGTCCTAAAAGCTCTTAGAGTGACTTGGAATAATTAAGATGGTGGGTAAATCTCCTAGAAGGATCTATGCAATGCTTGTTCTAGATTTCGCTATATAAATATATTTGTAGATATTACTACTTTATTTGGAAATATTCTAGACCCTTTGTAAGATCATCCCACTTGGCACGATTATAACTCTTAGTTGGTTTAGGCTTTGCCTATATAAAGGACCCATTAGGTTCATTTGTAAACAAGTCCTATTTGTGAGAGTTGTAAGCATTCTAAGAGTAATACAAAGTTTTCATTCACTCAAACTGTTTTATCTTTTGCCACTTTGTCTCAAAGTTTACTCTAAGTCCCTTTCTTGAGTGTTGGTAGGCTAACTTAGTGCGACAGACTGTATTAAATGCTGCACGATTGTCTAGTTTGAGATTAAGGTCGTGACAATAAACTCTTAATAATGGCTTAATTTGCCATTCAAAGTTTGGTGACCTACTATTGGATGTATTTAGCTCATTTTTTTTTTTCCTTAGTGTTATAGTTAAGTATGTGTTTCGTGAAGATAACAAAATTGCACGTGGTATAGCTAAGTTCGTCTTAGGAGTGAAAAATTAGCTTATTTGATGAGAAAAATCTTCTCTTCCAATAAAATTTGTCAGTATAAAAGATTCCATTAATTTATAATACAGATTCGTTTGATCTTAAAAAACAAGAACATTCTAAAACTTGATGCGTTTTATATACTCTTTCTTATAATAATCTAACTTGATGCATGTAAAAATGACTAAAATGAAATATTTCTAATATAATTTATACAAAATTTAAAATTTAAGGATTAAAATGAGATTTTCCCCGTATTTCATCGACTATTATCTATATGACAATGAATGTCATGCAATACAATAACTTTCATTTTGTTTTAAGGCGTAGAATGCTAAAATACGAGGACAAATGGCTATTCATAAGGAAAAATGTTTTGATTTATATTCAATAAATTCAATTAAAAGATAATAATTAGGAAAAACGATTTTTTCGTTACAGGAAATATGTAAATAGTAGACAAAGCATTTTTCTGATTGAATGCCCCAGCAAAACAGGAGGAAATATTTTTAAAAGAAGAATAGATAAAGCATGTAGCGTAATAATTAGTTGATGAATAATTCGATTCAGATGTCATTATCAAATGTTACGTATTTAACATAAGCATCAGTAGCCTTCAAAAAAAAAAGTTTCTTTTAACAATTTCCTCAATTTAGTATTTATAGTAATTGTTGTAAAAAACAAATCAATTCTAAAAGAACATAATATCATTTTAAGACCTTGCGTTTTGAATAGTTTCTTTAATTTATACCTTAAGTTTTTTTTTTTTTTTTAACGATGATATTTAGTTTTGTAACTGAGAAGAAATTTATATCATCATCTTTATGTTGAATACTATTTTTTACCAAAATATTCTCTTAAAAGAATTATATTTTAAAATTTAATTTGAAATTTAAATCTAATTATTAATAATTAAAATAGCATAAATTAAATTTAAAAATGAAAAAACATAACTTTATTTTGATTTCATTAATTTAGTTATCAATTTAAATAAAAAATATGATTAAAATTTAAATTTTGGTGAACTGATCCAAAAATAGCATAAAATTTATTATAAATTATAAATTTAAAAGTTAAAAAAATATAAAATATAAACTAAACAAATCGAATACAAAGCATAAAAGTATAATCAATTAACCCTTTTGAAAATAATTACCCCATGTAAAAGAAATTGTGTGCGTTTTTGTTTTGTTTTCTTTGTTTTTTTTTTTTTAAACTCTGAAAATGGAAAAAAAGGAGAAAAAAATTGAAGGGAAGAGACATCTCTCACTGACTCAGTGACTATTAAAGGGTGAAAAACGCGGAATATCTTTCGCCTTGTAAAATTACTATTACTATCCTCTCTCAGAAAATTAAAACCCTAATTGCCGAAGCGTTCGCTTCTGAGTCTCAGTGCGCGATCCCTAATCTCATCGGTGGTAGCAACTGTAAGTACTCAATTCGCCATTTTTCGAACCCTAGAAACCCTATCGTTGCCCCTATTTGTTTGTTAAGATAGTGCAGCAATGGCGAAATAAGGTTTCGAGTTTTCAGTTGTGTGTATCGCCTTGAAGTTGTGTCGTTAAAGTCTGAAAATTCGTTTTAGCTAAACTGGGCTACGCTTTTGGGTTATTCAATTTGTGCTTTTGGGTCCTTAATTATGGAAGATACGCGATTTTATCGTTCTAATTTGCTTTTTTTTTTTTCAAAATTTTTTTCTTGCGCATTTTTTCCGAGATACCAAACAGAGCGTAGGGCCTGATTCACGATTTTTTTTTTTTAATTTTTTTTTTTTGTCTTTCTCAGATAAAATGAGTAGCCGTGCGAGCAGAACCCTCTACGTTGGGAATCTCCCTGGTGATATCCGTGAGAGGGAAGTGGAAGATTTGTTTTACAAGGTAATCCAAGCTTTTGTGTTTTGCAGAATTATCATTGATACTTGCGTAAAACTGGGTCTTTTTCCTTCGACTTTGTGTATTCGAGGGATTGTTTATTCCTCTGGGTGGAGTTGTGTCATAAAGCTTATGTACAGTTTGTTCTCCTCTAAAGAAGGTTTATGTTTATAGTTATAGTTGATAGAGATTAAGAAAAACAAAAAGATTAGCTTGATACATCGTCTTGCTAACATTTACTTCGCAGTATGGACGCATAGCCCACATTGACTTGAAGGTCCCTCCAAGACCTCCTGGTTATGCATTTGTTGAGGTGTGTCCTGAGCTAGCTAAATTAATTTTTGCTTTTTGATGTTATTTAGTCATGTAATTTTAAGTGTCTGTTACAGTTTGAGGATGCCAGAGATGCTGAAGATGCAATAAGAGGTCGTGATGGCTATGATTTTGATGGGCATCGTTTGCGGGTTGGCGGCTTTTTTTAGTTTTTGACTTTTCAATTTGTGTATTTTTGTTTTTCCTGCTTTCACTGTGTATGGGTTGCAACTGTGGACTAATCGTGTATGTTGTGTTTTGACCAATTCTTGTATAGGTAGAACTTGCACATGGTGGGCGTGGACATTCATCATCAACAGATCGTCATAGTAGTCATAGCGGTGGTCGAGGGGGACGTGGAGTTTCAAGGCGCTCCGAGTATCGCGGTTTGTATAAATATCTGATAGACATTGTTAAATGTTACTTAGTTTATGCATATCTCTGTTCTTAAATTTAAATTGTTCATGCTCCATTTACAGTAATGGTAACTGGATTACCCTCTTCGGCTTCATGGCAAGATCTTAAGGTGTGAGTTAGCATTTATTTTATGACTAGTTTTGTTGTATTCCATCTCCTATCGGTCCCTTTTCTTGCACAAGCAGCGTGTCTCTTTCTTTGTCACAAACAGACACATACACACAAATTGTCTGCTACTTTTTAGTGATTTGTAAATGGACGGATATTGAAGTTTTTTGGGCCTAAATGACATTTTTAGACCTACCTTCAATTTCAAAAGGTCATAATCTTTATGACAAATTCTAAAAGATTCATCTTGAAAAATAGTCATAAAAAAGTTATTTTGGTCCAAATTACTTCTACCCAAGTCCAAATCCCTTAATGATTCCTTGGATGTAATTTTCCAACTTAATTGAATTTACAAACGACATTCTTGTTCCAGGATCACATGCGGCGCGCTGGGGATGTTTGTTTTTCTCAAGTCTTCCGTAGTGGTAGCGGTAAGATGAATAAGACTTTTGATCATTTTCTTAGTCTCTTTTTATTTATGGTTGCAGTGGCTTATAGGTAGTTTATTAGTTTCTCTCCCCTTTACAATGTGGGGGTAGATTCTAGAAACCTTTGGCTCCTTAGGAGCTGGATTAATTCCCTTACTGCAGTCTTGTCTTCTTTCATTCTGCTCTTTGTTACTTTGATTTTGTTGAATGATGAGTCTTATCAAAAATAAAAAAATTTGTAGAATGATGAGTATAATTTCTGACGAGTGGTATCGAAATTAGTTAGGTAGTTGAAGAAATAGTGGACTGCAGAAAAAATAATTTTGTTTTTTACGAGCATGATGAGCTTTTACCATTTGTCTTCTTGCATCCATCAATACCTGGTTTTTGGGAGCTTAGGTGTGAGAAAACTGTTTTAGGTTCAATTCTTATCTCTTTTTTTTTTTTTTTGTCCTTTTCTTTTGATTTTTTTTTTTCCGGGTGTTCTGTGTAGGCACAACAGGAATCGTGGACTACACTAATTATGAAGACATGAAGTATGCGGTGAGTCACTGTTCTCTTTTCTGCTTGAGAAATCATTTCGCCATTAAATTCATGGCTTTTTAGTGGTTTGATTAATGTTCCTTAACTAATGTATGTATCTTATATATGTGATGAGAATCTTATGTGTGAATCTCAATTTTTTATTTTTATTTTTTTTTGATATCATCTCTGCAGATAAAAAAGCTTGATGACTCTGAGTTCCGAAATGCATTTTCTAGGGCGTATGTTCGTGTATGGACCATTTTTTTTCCTTGTTTGTTAAGTGTATTATGGTTATTATTTTGGTGAAGGGTGGTTTTCTGTTTGTCTTTCTGCCTAAGTTTGCTTATTCTTTTATTTATTTTTTTCATAGGTGAGGGAGTATGATTCAAAAAGGGACTCGTCTAGGAGCCCTAGCCCTAGTCGTGGTCGATCTCATTCTAGGGGCAGGAGTAACAGCCGCAGCCATAGTAGGAGCCGAAGTTACAGTCGGAGCAGAAGCAGGAGGTTATACTTTTTTTCTTGTTAAATTAGGATTTTGTTGGAAGTGTTTCTCTATTCTGATGTTAGAATTGTAATGCAGCAAGTCTCCAAAAGCCAAATCTTCACGTCGCTCACCTGGTAAATCAGGATTGAAGTCTAGATCTCGTTCAGGCTCCCTGTCAGGGTATGTCTTACTTCAATTATCATTTATTTAACTGTTTCTTTTGCCTGCTTACTTTCTTTATCTAAAAAAGCGTGGTGCTCTGTGTTCTTCATTTTCTGTACTTACATCTTTAAGTATAGGACCATGTTTGTTGATGTAAAATTTGTCATTTCTTCTGTATTGCTGCTTCATGCTCTTGTTAGCAGTAGTGGGTTTTTCCACAGGACAGATTCTGTTAGTTCTGTGGAGCCATGTGTTTGAGAACTCTAGCCTCGATTTGGGTTGGCTTGTTTCTTTTGTATTGCTTGTTCAGCCAACTGGGGTTACTGAGATAGTAATATTTGTAGCCACATAAAATTAATCGTTTACTCCTTTTGTCGTGTGAAATTACCTTTTTTGTTGTTATAGATTTGGATTAATGCAGCGAACTGGGGATTGGATATTAGGATCTTGATTGGATATGGTTCAATTGCTTGGAACTCTTTGTTTGTGGAGGTATGCTGTTTCTTAGATAGGAAGTTTGGAAGCCTTCATGGTTCCTCTGTTCTAATGCTTTTAGCATTGCAAATGTCCGTGGGTGCTAGATTGGGAACAAAGGAGGTCATGCATTGCAATAGTAGAGCTGGATAACTGTGTACTAAGTGCCATTGGGATTTGGAAGTCACCATCAATATGCAGTAGAGACATTTCACTATGATTTCCTGCTCCAACACTTGCCAAGCTAATAGGGCGGCACTTTCTGGATTCCCTGGATTTTGGTGGTACAGTAGGGAAGAATACTCCTCTTCTGTCCACTAGTGTCATAAAAACAAATAATGCTGTTTTCTTCTAAGATTTTTGTTCTTATAATTTTAGGTCATGTGTAGGTGGGAGTAATATGCATTGACGTGATTTTAATTCTATTGAACTGCTAAAACTTTTTATATCATTCCTCTTATCCATATTGGTTCTGGTATCTCTGACGTGGAAGAGGCATCAAGGATCTTGGACCAAATTTGGTAAAAGGAACATGTGGAATTTAAATTGGTTGTTTCTGGAACTTTTGCAGATCTCGATCAAGATCCAGATCTCCACTACCTCCGGTAAGTGATTTATTATTTTCTTTAGTGAAACAAAAAATGAAATCTTCAAATCTTTGTACTTGCCTTGTTTTACACAGTTAGTTTAATATGTAAAGTAAAAGTGCTGATGTTGGTAGATGCTCTCTCTCTCTCTCTCTCTCTCTCTCTCTCTCTTCTCTCCCCTGTTTATACCGAAATAATGCAATGGCTAATTTGTCTTTTTAGTTGGGCAGCTATGCCTGCTTGTTTAATCCTTTTTCTTGTATAGTACATTGGATTTAGGTGATCTCTTTTTGGTATTCCTTCCATGTATTTCCCCGTTCTTATTATTAGCTATGTTGCATTATCAGAAGCATACAAGTAAAAGCCCCGAAAAGCGCAGCGTCAGCAAAAGTCCCAGCAGAAGTAGGAGCCAGAGCAGGAGCAGGAGCCGTAGCAAGAGCTTATCTCGGTTTGACTCTTTAGCCTTATATTCTTTTTAGATTCATCTTACTTTTTTTCTAAAGTTGGCGTGTTCCTTTTTAAGTTTTTATAAACACATGATCTTTTAAGTTTTTATCAATGCATGATTCTTGAATAAGAGCACTTCAATTAGCTTCATCGAGAGCAGAACTTAACTTGTCTATAATTAAGCCAGCAACATTACAAAAAGTTGAAAATTCAAAATATTGCTTCATAAGTCAGCACATCCTATAATATCAATGTTAGCGATGTTGCTTATTTGTTCAAATTTTACTTGATATCTCATTCCCGTTTGGACAATCTTCCTTTTCTGATTGCCTTTATTTTTGACAGGTGATTTCTGATTGTGGCTTACCTTTAAGTCTGAAGCTATCATGAGAAGCAGCTTTTTCTTAGTAAGTGACCTGTTGCCAAGCAGTTAAATCGGACCACCATTTGAGACCAGACTTGTTAGGTTTAAAGAGTATGTTCATGGATGGATTTTTAACTTCAATATTTCCTTGCAAATTTTATGGGATTTCTTATTTAACATAAAAAAAAACGTATTTGTGTAATGCATTTCCATTTGTTTGTGACAATTATCTGCCATCTGTTTTCCTTCTTGGCATTCTTCTTCCACACTGATTTGAATTCAACGTTCTCGAGTAGACTCTAGTTACTACCTCATTACGGTCACACACTATTAACAAAATGGGAAGTTTCCATTAGTTAAAATGTGAGCGAGTATTGGTATAATAGATAGTATCAAATTTGTGACTTTCGAAGTGGAGGTAAATGCCAACAAGAAACAAAACCGACGGTACCCTTCCATAAAATGAATGGCATCTTCTGCAAATTTGAAATATGCTGCCCTGTTGTCTAGCTCATTGTGCTGTGCTACTTATGTGGTGACTATTTCAGAAGCTAGTTGTCAAACACGTTATAACGGGTCCCCAATGGTAATATTGAATGGAGGGAAAAGGGCAGTAGTCCTTATCCCTCAATCCAAAGTGACAATGGTGATAAGAGATGCGCATGAAATGCCAACATCAAGTGTTTGTGTGGCCCTTGTTTCTTTTGAGGCCATTCATTTTGCATCGACGAGAAAGCCTACCTGTCTTTCTTTGTGGCCTTAAATTTCTCTCTTCTGAGTTGAAGACTACTAAATCTTTTCTGTTGGAAAATCTTGTCTGCCTCTTTAATTTTGGGATCTGCCGTGGGGTACTTACCACTTACCCACTAGAACATGCCTAATGCTTTTCATTTCGCAATATTTCCATCTTATTCTACTATATGCTACGATATGATATAAAGTTCACACACCATAGGTTAGGTGTTCTCTAGGCTCTAGCACAAAAGTTTCGTACATATTTGGTTTTTTTTTTTTTTTTTTTTTTTTTTTTTTTGGAATAGTATTAGGAACCCAACATATGATATATAAGCAAATGAGTTATCAATTATCGTTATTCAGTTAGTAAATATTATTGAACTTATTTATTGTAAATTCTAATTTAAGATTTTGAGAGTAATATAATAGGTGTAGACGTAACATTGTTCTTTTTTCACTCTCTGAGAGACACAACAAACTGGTAGCTTTTGCTAACCATAAGTATCATGGGAATTTTTATGGCTGTATAAGACTATATAATTTCGATCTATAGAATTTACACATTATTTGATTTCGATAAAACCAATTCACAGAATTTGTAGAATTATAATATAGTGTATTATGATTTATGAAAATGTAGTCTTGGTGATTCTGTACCATTCATTGAAGTTTGGTATCCTCGGCGTACTTGCTGTCAAATGTTGTTGGCAGCGTTATGACCATGTAAATGCAGTACACCCTTTTTTTTTCTTATGTACGTAATGCAGTACAGTTAATTTGGTCCCAAATATTTAAAGCTGCATAAAACTCCGAAAATAGAAATCAGAAACCAAAAAGTAAAAAAAGAGAGGTAACAGGAACGGAAAAAAAAATGGGGCGTTTAAACTTGACATAGTTTATTTAAAAAATATATATATATATATATATATAGTTTTGCATAATTGCATTAGATGTAATAAATAATTTTTGTTATTAGAAAATAACTTAAAATTTGCCTAATAAAAAGAATAATATTACGTGACAGTGACACTAGTAGTGGTACTTAGCATTATAATTATGTCAGTTTTATACTAATTAATTATTAAAATAAAATTTAAAATAAGACTCAGTTTATTAATAAAATTAATAGATATATGACTGTGGATTTGGAGAACATTGGTTGCTGTACAGTATTGCTCAAATGGAAAAGAATCACAGAGCGAAAGTCTTAATAGATATCATCGCCACCAGATTCTCTCGTCCCGATTTCTCGCATATCACTCTCTCTCAAACCCATCTCCGATAATCGAAATTCGTAGCTATATCTAAAAAAAATAGAAAAAAAGAAAACCCATCTCATTTTTCGTACGAACAAACGAAGAATGCAAGAGACGATGTTCTCGAAGCTCTCCGACGACGTCGTTCTCAACATCTTCTTCAAGCTCGAAGACGACCCTCGGAACTGGGCACGCGTGGCCTGCGTCTCCACCAAATTCTCGTTTCTGATTCGCAACGTTTGCTGGAAGAACAAATGCCTCAACACCATCCCCTCGGTGGTGTCCGATCTCGTATCCGGCTCCGGCTCCGGCGGGCCACCCGGCGGTTGGGCCGCGCTTCAAAAGCTCGCCGTTTGCTGCCCGGGCCTGGTCCACGCAGGGGTGCTCTTAGAAAATTCCGATTTCGGGCTCGAGCGGGAGATCGGGCCCGATGAGCATTATTGCCAACTGGGTTCGTCTCAATCGTCGATCAAACCCAAGAAAGAGCCTTCCTCGGACCAAATTGAGGCTAATTGTGAAGTGGGTCATTCTGGGTCCGATTGTTCTTGGTCTCTCTTCGATGATCTTTACTACGACACCGTTTACAATGTCTCCGAAGCTCAAGATTGCCCCCAAATCGGCCAAGATGTCGCTATCGAAAAGGGTGTTTTCAAAATGGACCGAGAGCCGACTCTGGCGAAAAAGAGGAAGATTTGTCGTTCGATGAGGTCGCATTTGGCTTCTGGGGTTTGGAATTTGAGCCGTGAAGAGGGGAATAAGCTTCTCCACAGCCGGTTCCGTGGAGATTGTTTGTATATATGTGACTGGCCCGGGTGTCTTCACATGGAAGAGAAGCGTAATTACATGCTTTTCAGAGGGATTTTCAAGAATTTTAAGGGGTCCCAGGTGTGGAGGACGATTAAAGATTCGAATCGGAGCAAGATTGATTTGAACTGTTCGTTCTGCCATTGTAAGGACACCTGGGATCTCCATTCTTCCTTCTGTTTGAGGCGGGTTTTCGGGTTCCATGACGATGGCGAGCCAGTTGTTCGAGCTTATGTCTGTGAGAACGGACATGTCTCTGGTGCGTGGACCGATCTGCCATTGTACACTTAAATTTAAATTCGCTTTCACTCTCTATATGTTGGGAGTATTGTTATAGTTTCTTAGTTTGATTCGCTTCATTTCTGACTCATATCTCTCATTAGTTGATGATTTGTGTGATTGAGAGGCTATATTGCTAGTGTTCTTATGTTTCTATGGTTTTTAAAACTGTTCTTTTTTTTTTCCCCCCTGTGTCTCAATAAAAGAATGCGTGGTTTGATCAGGATGCTTCTAAATTAGTTTTTATGAGATTATGAAATTCAAAAGAAAGTTACGAAATTTCATTAAGAAAGGCTTTCATGCCTATCATTAAATCCTTCAGGTTCAGCAGTCCAACTTGTTGGATTGTGTTATGATAAAGGCAACAGAACTAAATATTAGATTGTGAGAATCTCTTTTTATCTCAAAGTTTTGTTCTCTTCTGAATCAGGAATTTGTGGATTGTTTTGAATGCTTGCTGTTTCAGTACATGTATTGCTTAGTATAGCTAAAAGATGCTTTTGAAGAGAGAATCCTTATACTTTGAAACTGGCTATGACAACTAATAGACGGGATGTAGTAAGCAACATACTTGGTTTAGCCAAGTGTTACACCTACTCTAAGCTTTTTCCTGGTGAAGTCAAACTTTGCTTTGACAATGGAAAGCGAATGCTATTTTATCATATTTCAAATGATGTTGGCGCTTTCAAAGACTTCTAGTTAAACCCGTTGTTTTTTTTCTCTTATTGTTGCGTGTTGGCGGCGTTGTATGAAAACGCTACAAGGATCGTTCCTTAGGTTGATGGGTTCTGTTGGTTTGTGGTGTTCTTTCGTAATGAAATTAAAGGCGCAATGATCTGCCATAGAACTCTTTTGTTTTTAGTCTTTGAAGTGAAGCTAACGTGTATGGGTCTCTCTCTGGTCTGGAGTGTAACACATAGAGAAGGTTGGTTTCATTGGTCCTAGGACAAAAAGTAGGACTCAACTGCAGTAGTCAATAGTCAATTTACAGTGTTACTGTTAATAAATGATAGTAACGCATATTTTGTTCTTTTTGTAATAAATTGTTACCCCATGGCATTCTCTGGTTGATTAACTAAAGTTAATGGTAACAGGACTTTTCTCCTCCTGGATTTTGGGTGGATTCTGGTTTGACCGCTCTATGGCATTCTTGTTGGTTTTCCCTTCTATCTTTTCACTAGGAAACTTTTAGTGAGAGCATGCTCACGGAAGTTTGGCTACGGATGCTTAAGACAATTTCAATACAGTTAGGGAGATAATTGAAATTATTCAACTTGCCTGTCTTAAGTCGCAAAATCATTTGATTCAAATATCCCATATTCAAGGAGAGAGGATCACGGGCACGTGGTTGTTTGGACGAAATGCCCAATGAAAGTATCAATCAAGTCATATGCTTACTCGAATAAAATCATGTATGAAGGCTAAAAAGCTCAGAATGCTCTTTGTTGTTGGCTCTCCACCACACGCTCACACGAAGTGCTAAGTGAGCCACTCACTAGTATGTGGAAATGCGAGTGATGCAGGCACATGGTAACCAGTAGGAGAGTTGTGTTTCTACGAAGAGGAGAAACTTATGGATAGTATCAGATCGACAGGTGTTACGATTATTCTCTGATGAGGACTTTCAGGCATGCATTCTAGACCTATTTGCCAACTTTTGAAGCTTTGGCAAGTGTCGTTGGAATAAAAAGTATGAAAAGGAAATTGGACTTCGTCATCTTCTGGACTCTGTTGGCTTTACTACTACTTCATTAAAAACTTATGCACACTGTGCTCCACATCACCTGATCTTGGGTCGTCTAGCATAGCAAGTATGGTGACAGTCAGGATGACTTAAAAGGGAAACGGACCTGATTGATTAAATACTGTTATAGGATAAAAATTATTTTTCTACGAGCAAAATGACTTTCTGGATTATTAGGACTGTCATATATTACCGATTGGTACTTGGTCTTAAAAAGGATTATGGTTATAAATAGAGTATTGCAAAAAGATATCGTATTCTACGATTTAAATTTTGAAGTTTGAATTTTATAAAATAAGATTACGAGATTAAGAATTTTTGAAATTAATATGTTGAGTTGATTTTTTGAAAAATTTTAACTGATAAAAGATAATAATATTTTTAAAATTAGAGAGAATAATAAAATTAATTTAATTTTAATGAAAAATGTTATTATTTTTTCATTATTAAAAAATTTTTAATCTTAAAAATATCATTTTAAATTTCAGATACTCAAATTTAGGGTTTTTTTTTTTTTTTTTTTTTTTTTTTTTTTTTTTTTTTTAACATTCCACTCTTATTAATCTTGTGATTATTGGTTTTAGAGTAGTCTTAAAAAGTCATTCTGGAATTTGTCCCAAATTTCTCCTAGTTAGGTCCATTTCTCAATTTGAAATCGTTTTAAGGCCTAACCAGGAGATCATTATTCATTTTTTTTTTTTTCTCTTTTTGAAAAAAGAAAAACAACTTATCTTCAATTGGTGGGGATGAGTAAGACACAAAATTTCTAGTGGTCTCTCTCTTTACCATATCTTAAACAAACTAATTTTGACCGTGAGACCACATCATTTAGTGGCAGTTTATCCCATTGCCTAACGCGATTATATTCTTGCGAAAGCATAAATTCATTTACAAAAATATTATAAAACGGAATGGTACTGTAAGTAATTAAAGTAGAAAAAAGAAAAATGGTTGGTTTGGTAGGGTGAGTAATTAAATTTACAATTAGCACATGCTAAGTGATATTACGGGCTAATACTAATTTTTTTGCTAAAGAGAAACCCCAAGAACAAAGTTTAAGCAATAAAGGGGTCGTGGTCAATGTACGTGGGGTCCGTCGTGACTCATGCACTTGGAATTGTAGTAGGAAATGGAACTTGTTAGTAATATTTTAGGACGAAATTACTTTTCTGGGAATTTTTTTTAAAATTAACTTTTTTAGAAGGACCTAGCAAGTCAAAAGAACAATTTACTGTCCAAATTTACAAGTATGAATGACCGAGAGACCATTTTTCCTTCTCCAACCCACGTTTAGATATGATGGCAATGGTCGACAATAACCCACCTAAAAATCACCTTGCAACGAAGGACGGAAAAATCGACATTATCTATATTATTTCGGCCAAAATTTTGCTTCAGAGAGAGGTCCAATATAGAAACAACATGTAAGAAAAATTTGTCAAAATTCGGAAAAATATCGGTCAGTATCGGTTTTAGTATCGATTTCGGTAATTTTGTTCTTTAAAGTATGGAAAATTGTGAAAATTTCGATGAAATATCAATAAATATTGTCAACGTAATTTTTTTTAAAAAAGAAAAGCTCATTTTGAACATTTTTATAATCTTGAAATACACCCGATATGGCAAATATACTTTAGAAAAGTGAAGAAGAAAGAAAAAGGAAAAAGAAACCAAGTTCATGCTAAATATAATAATTATTGAAAGATAACGCATTACATTAAGCTATATAGTATATATTCTAATATGTATGCTATTTTGAGTAAGAAAACTACTTTAATTGATGCATTATTGAATAGTTTAACATTTCTTAATGTTTTATTAGATAATTCTATAGATTTAAGCCATTATTTGTGATTTTTGCGATTTTTTTTTCCAAATATTTCCATCAATATTGTTTATTCTTGACATTTCCGTAAACCGCAATATCATATCAAATAACCCCATAGAATCCGTTTATAAATTAACCCGACTCTTATTAGACATTCCAATGTGCGTGCTTCGTTTCTCCCCAAAAATAAAGAACTCAGTCATCTGCTGAAATATCCTTCAAAGATATAGACTCAAATTTCGATTCTCAAATTCAGTGGACTCTCTCTCTCTCTCTCTCTCTCTCTCTCTCTCTCTCCCCTAAAATTTTTCTTTATTTTATGGGTAGGAGGTATGTGCATTTTTTTTTCACATATAATTATTTTTTTTAATGTCTCAATTTATTGGGCAATACATGTACGAGGTCAAATAACGTCAATATTTTGATTATTGTGGTTGACCTTTTTTTATTTATTTATTTTTTTAAGATTTGAAAAAGTAACGTTCTAACTATTCACAATATTTGTGACATACTGTAACTTATAGTGAGATCTTCTCATACATTTGTTATCTAATGCTACTTTTGTATTCTTGTTTTTGCAGAAATGGCCAGTGTTCAGTTTCGTGGTATTGTAATAGTAAAAGTAAGTTTGTTTTTTTGCTTTAAATTTTTGCTATGGGTCATGTTCTTTGTAAAATCTTTGATTTTGAGTCTGGTTGAGGTTACTTTGACATAAAGTTATCATTTTTACTATTTCATATTTGTTGTATGAAAGTTTACATTTATAAACTGCTCCCATTCTGATGAGATTTAAGATATGAAGTTTTTAAATTTGGGAAAGTCAAAGGTTCGTGACTTTCACAAAAATTTATAACTATAAGTAACAAATTTTAGGATTAGTCATAAACTTAGTGACGATTTGTGTTGTTGTTGTTGTTGTCGTTGTTTCATTTTATTTTATTTTGTCAATTAGGTGTCATTGCTATGAGATTTAAGATATGAATTCTATATACTTTGGTCGACCTTTTGATTTTATAAAGCAGTAAAAAAACTATAACTGTCTCAAAAAATTGTGACTCTGTCTTTTTTTTTTTTTTTTTTTTAATAATTGATGAGTTGCTTCAAGTGAGTTTGTCAATTTGGTGCCATTATAATGAGATTGAGCAATGAAGATTCCCATGACTGCATTGTGTTTTCTAGGTGGTTAGAAAACTTGTGATTGTCCCTTTTACTGTGACTTTAATTCTTGTCAGTTATGCTTGATATATATCACTCTAAATTCTATATCTTTTTGGAAAAATTATGAGTATTTAAATAATAATTTATAAATTTACAAATATCTTCAATGTAACACTTTTGAGTGAAGCTCAATATATGGTGTTACAACCATTATTTAGAATTAACTCATTCTATATATGTTTGGGCTTGATAAATTACCACAAACTATAATTATGATAAAATATAAAAACATGACGTGAAAGGTACCGATCCATTCAAATTCTAACATTATCATGATAATCCAAAGTGGTATTACATGATAAAATTGGGGTCATTGACGAAGGACATGTGAAAGGTATTGATCTATTCAAATTCTAACATTATCACGATAGCCTACAAAAATGGATAGGAAACTTATCTTATGACTAGGCTTTGTTTTGTTAGCTATTCTCATATGTTTAAAATTTGTTCAATACATTATTGTGGGGACTATGGTGTTTTTAAGGTCAAGTATGTTGAGTTTTTGTTGTTAAATTATCCAATATCTTTAGTGAATCAAGAGAAGATGAATTTCTTCTGTTGCAGTTTGTCTTTTGAGCTATACCATCATGTACTATGATCCATTCAAAGTCAAACATTATCAGAATAACCCATAAACATGGATAAGAAACTTATCTTATGACTACACTTTGTTTTGTTAGCTATTCTCACATTCTTTAAATTTGCTCAGTACATTATTGTGGGGACTAGTTATTTTTGTCGCAAGTATACTGAGTTTCTGCTGTTAGACTATCTAGAATCTTTGGTGAATTTCCTCTCTTGTAAGTTATCTTTTGAGCTATATTATTATGTACCGGATAGCAACGATTAAAATGTCGGTGTCGATGTCGAGGTTTTATTTTATGGATATTGTCAAAAATATTGTCGATGTCGAAGATATTCCGGAAAAATATCGAAATTTGTCTTAAAACTCAAAATTTTCAAGAAAAACTCTAAAAAAATGCTAAAATAAGTGATATTGCATAATTTATACTAGTTTTTATTTTTTTAAAAAATTTATTTATACTTTATAAGACAATAAAATATAAGTATATAGTAAAAAATGATCGAATTTTATTTTGTAAAATAATTTTAAAATCAAAATATATATCACAATATTTTATTTAATACATCTCCTATAAATACCTTACATATTATAACTAGTTTTAAATTACATTGAAAATAAATAAAAATCATTCATAATATTATAGAACTGTTCAAATACATTCAATACGAAAACGAGTTTCAATAAGGTTGAAAGTTATAAGAGAAATTCCCATTTTGTTCTAAAATTTCTTTAAAGGTCATGAGAATCTTTGTAAAGATTCGTAAATAATAAATATAAATAGTGCAAATATTCTCATTAAATACAAGTAATTCCAAAACTTTGCCAACATTTTGTAAAGAGAGAACTATGATTTATTTTTATGTTCTTTACTACTATTTTCTACAAAAAAAAAAAACAAGGCTTGGAAAAAAAAATTCAACATTTTTGTCAATATTTCTAAATATCGATAACATTGTCGCAATAATGTTCATAAATATCTCAATATTACCTCATTTTTTACCAACATTTTACTGATATCGACATATTCTCAACATTTTATAGATATTTTACTGATACATAGGAAAAAATATCTTTCTATCCTATATCGACATTGACACTTCAAAATACAGATATTGTCGCGACATTTTAATTCTTGCTAGATAGAGTGAAATTTTGAGTGACTCATAAGAAGTTCTATATAAAAGAGTCTGATTAGTCATAATTTACAGAGTTCAGCTTAAAACTTTGATTTTTGTGACTGTTGGGATTTTTATTTTGAAGCCATGTATTTAATATATAATAGCTTGTGGCTGCTGGTAAATAGTATAGCGATGTTTAAGGATGTGCAATTTGAAGTTATGTATTGTATAAGACTAATTGTCATGTATTTGTAAACTTTCTTTCTTAATTCGTTTATTGTTGTTATTTTGTTATGTTTAAACGTTTTGAGTTTTATTCATAAAAATCTTAGACCTCAATTTTTTATTTAGGTAATTTGGTTTGAAGTCTTAGATAGAGTCTTTGGCTATTCGCTCATACCTGGGTTTCTTTGCAGGGTTATGGATCCCTTGGTGTTTGGGGACTACCCCAAGACTATCAAGGAAAAATGTAAGCTCAAGAATTCCAACTTTTACAAAACTCGATTCCAAAGCGGTTAAGGGTGCATTTGACTTCATAAGAGTAATACATTATTGCAGTGTCGCGATGAAGGACAATTCTTGTCAGCCTGATTGAGACCAACACCAAGCAGCGAAGATAATCAGGGTGTCATTAATAACTGAAACTCAGCATATGCAAACGATTACTAATTTGGCCTTAATAATTAGTACCGTAGCTAGCTCACCCCAATTCATGTACTCTTCATCTTGAAAGTTTCATACATAATTCAAGTCTTCAACTTTTGATAAAATATACGGTGTTAACCTGTTATATTTTACCGCCATGTGTTGTTAATTTTCAACTTGTTGAATAAAGACAAGGCTTAAACTACAACAAGTCTCGTTTTCATTTACTTGAAAGAGAAAGAAAAGTCGTAACTTATAAAAACTTGCCAACGAAATAAATTGCTTACTTTCTGGTTGTGGCTGCAGTCGATGAAGATACTTTCTGCTTTAAGAGTTGGTACATAAATAATTGACTAGTCTTGCTATTATTAACACTTCACTCCATATCCCTAACTCAACTGCTATTATAATATTATCTCAGCGTCCTGTTAGGCAAGGTCTCGAAGGAGTTTCAGGTATGGGCGTAGGTACAGGTGTTTTGCAATTTAGGTAGTCAAAATTTTTTTCCAGGTAAAAGTTAGTGCTAAATTTAGTTTTTTTTTTTTCCCTTTTTTTTGGCTTTTTGTATTTTTTTTTTCTTCCATTCCTTCAAATAGATTTGTAATTGAGAAATATAATTTAAAAAAAATTCCAGAAATGGTAATTTTAAAACATGCATAGTCAATATGGACCAAAATGTGATTAATAAGATTCCTTTTAAAGTGAAGTCCAAATAAAAATTAGTCATAAAAGTACGGAAAAAATCAAATATTTTAAAATAATATAAGTAAAATTTAAAATCATAAAATTTAGTAGGGGTAAATGAGAAGTATTATTGAATTTTTTTTATGAGATATATAGGTGAATTTTTAAATTATCAAAATTTAAGGGCTTTTTATTATCAAAACCCCCTAAACTCATAATAATTCAGTAAAGTTAACTTTGAATTTTTTTTTTAGAGCAAAATTCTTTAAACTTGGAACAATTTACTAAAATTAACTTTGAACTCAATTTTTTAAAACAAAATCCCCTAAAATCCTCTAAAATTAAAGCAAAAACTCCATAAAGTCCCATAATATTAGTTTTATTAGAAGAAAAAGTGTTTTTGTTAGTTTTTATATTTCTTATCCAAAAATGTTGTCAATTAATACTTACTCGAAAAGTACTCATCTCAACATGGATAAAATTATAAACAAAAAGAAATTATTTTTTAAAAAATAAAAAAAGAGTTGGGATTATCGTTTTCATTCAAAATGGAGGTAAAAAATTAGAAAATTTTATTGAGTTCCAATTTAGATCTATTTTAATTCAAATATTCATATATCTATAAAAGAAGTTTATATATATATATATATATAAAAATTAGGATTTATAAAATTAACTATACCATTTTTCATCTTGTTTTTCCTTTAGTTATGGTTCTTTCATTTTTTTTTTTCAAAAATCTCATATTCATTTAAAGTCTTTGTAAAGATGATTAAAAATAACACCTATATATGTATCAACAAAAAAAATGCTACAAGATATGTATTTTATTTTACTTAATTTATAGAGGACATGTTGTTTTTTCGGATACATATTCTTTATAAATTAGACAAAACAAAATACATATCTCTCTTTTAACTATATAAACATTTGGAACAAAGTAGATTTATATTGAAACCTAATAAAATTTTCCAATTTCTTATCTCTGTCTTGAACAAAAATGATAATTTCAATTCTTTTTTAGTTTTTTTAAATAATAATTTCTTTTGGTTTCCAATGATGAGATGAGTACCTTTTGGGCAAATGCTAATTGACAATAATTTTGGATAAAAAAGATTAAAAGAGATTAATATAAAATAAAAATACAATAATAAGGACTCAATAGTAAAAACAATTAGCAGAAATTTTTTTTCCTAACAAAACTAATAATAGAGGACTTCAGGGGGGTTTGTTTTAAAAAATTGAGTTCAAAATTAATTTTATTATATTATTCCAAGTTTAGGAAATTTTGCTCTAAAAAATTGAGTTTCAGATTAATTTTATTGAATTATTTCGAGTTCATAGAGTTTTTGTAATAAAAAAAACCAAATTTAAGGGGGGCAAATAAGGGATAAAATTAAATATTTTATCAACAAAGGGCAAAAATTGAAATTTTGAAAAATTGAGGAGGGGCATATGGCCTAAGGTGGCTCGGTCGCTGAGTGTAGGTACAAATGTTTTGTAATTTAAATTTTGAAGTTTAAGTTTTGAAAAATAATGTTGTGAGATTTTGAATTTGTGAAAATCGAAATTCTAAATTAACAATTAATTTTAATAACAAAAAAATAAAATCTTTTATCAGAATTAAATTAATTCTTATTATTCTCTATAATTTGAAAAATATTATTATTTTTTAATATTAATTTTTCAAAAATTCTTAGTATTTTGATATTATTTTGTAGAATTATATTTTTAAATTTAAATTACAAAACACTGAAATTTTAATATTTTTTTTTCGTAATTTGCTTTTATTAAAAGAGCAATTCTACATACGACGAGCTCATAATTTTCCGATCCGAATGTCTTTTTTTCATAGGAGAATGTCCATATTTTCTTAAAATAAACAATATCTAAGAGAGCCCGCAATCAAAGGTAAAACATTAAGCCATCTGGCTCGGAATTCTATATAAAAAGTTTTTTTTTTTGGTTTTTTTAATATGATAATGGTCTGTTTCTATCTGATTAGACGTTTATGGAGTTTTAGAGTATCCTAACTGTTGATGGAGGTTTTATCAACAATAAATTTATGAATAATTAAGAGATGTGGCTTGTGTGAATTGAAGTAAATAATCAAAGCAAATAAGGAGA
>JXTB01000085.1:0-35506 GCA_002914805.1 Parasponia andersonii
AAAAAAAAAAGATTCAAAGTTTACGGAAAGCCACGTGGGTGGGTCATGCGACGTTGATATGTAACTTCAACTTGTCAGACAAAGATGTATACTGTAGACCACGATTAATTACTGTCATTTCTGAGACTTGTCGTTTCGAAAGGATGAAGTCATCGTTGTCAAGGTGGAACAAACCCAGATTCAAGAGAAAACAATATTTAATTCAAAAGGTCCAGATTAACATAACATCAGCAGACGCCGTTTGTTCATTAAATGAACAGAAAGTAGAGATAATAACTTAGAAGTGCCAAAGATTCTGTCTCTCTGTATGTGCCCAAATGTCAGGTCTCTCTTTATTGCAAATCTTACTGTTTTGCATTATTATAGCACTAGGGGAAGTTTGCGATGGTATTGGATATACCAGGAATGACTTTCCTTCAAACTTTATATTCGGTTCGGGCACCTCAGCTTACCAGGTCAGTTGTTTCAAGCTTTCTCAGTTTATACGTGCATAGATATAGATAAATAAATGAATTATATAAATATTAAGATAATGACCATGACTTGAAAAGTGGGAGAATACTGATGTGGAATATTGTGGAGTTTTAGGTGGAAGGAGCAGCAAATGAAGATGGTAGAACGCCCAGCATCTGGGATACCTTTGCTCATGCTGGTCCTTTTCTTGTTCCTCTTTTTCCTGAATTATTTTTTCCATAAAAAAAGTTTTTTTTTTCCCCTCTGTACAAATTGTCATTATATGCATTTGGGTTTTACAGAGGTTAACTCTGCTTTGAAATATAAAAGACCAATTTCTCCGATCAACTTTTTTATTCCTACTAGATGTACTAATTAAGCTCAATACCAGTAAACACTTTTAAAAATGATTGATACAACGGTTGAGATAAGTAATTTAGTAGTTACATAAGAAAAGTCTAATTTTTCAACCTTTAACGTTCAGGGTATTCACAAGGGGACACAGCAGATGTAGCAAGTGATCATTACCACAAGTATAAGGTGTTTATTTCAGATAGTCTGAGTTTTTTATGCTTTAGATTAGTCTCAACTTTCCATGATATATATTTCCAAGTATCGTACTAAGCTCGCGAACAAAGTCCCATGTTGGCAAAACATGGCGTTCACAAGGGATTGGGCTACTCCCCTCCACTTTTGATATTTAGAGGAACCCATGCATAACATATAACACTAAGACTGTTTTATCTACGTTTCGACCAAAAAAAAAAAAAAAAGACACTAAGACTGTTTTTCCTGTGTATAATTCGCAGGAAGATGTACAACTCATGGCGGACATAGGCCTTGATGCCTATAGATTTTCTATATCGTGGTCACGACTCATACCAAGCATGTTAACCAAATTTGCAGCCTAATTTATGTTTCTTTTTTTTTTTTTTTTCCTTTTTGGACATGGTTAAATAATGTCGACGTTCTTTATATCTAGATGGAAGAGGAGCTGTGAATCCAAAAGGCCTAGAATTCTACAACAATCTTATCAATGAACTACTTAAGCATGGTTAGAGCAAAACAATTATCTCATAGCCTTATGGACCAGCTGCTTAAGTTTGCTTTATCTATTAAAATTAGCAATCAATTTTATTGAGATAATGTTGCCTTGTCTCTTTACTAAACAGGAATTCAACCACATGTTACATTAGTCAACTATGATCATCCACAAGCACTTGAAGATGAGTATGGCGGATGGGTTAGTCAAAAGATGGTGTATGGCTCTAAAATCTGTTTGAACTTTTTTTTTTTTTTAATTTTGTTTTTGTTTTCTAAACTTAGGTTTAATTAATTAATTGATCAGTTTTAAATTTAATTACATGTGAATTGTTGCAGGAAGGACTTCGTGCAATATGCAGATGTGTGCTTCAGAGAGTTTGGAGACAGGGTTCAGTATTGGACAACAGTGAATGAGCCCAATGTATTTGGAGATGGAAGTTATGACACAGGAATTGCGCCCCCTCAAAGATGTTCTCCGCCATTTGGTGTCATAAACTGCACCCGAGGCAATTCCTCAACCGAGCCTTACTTGGCTGTTCATCATATCTTGTTAGCTCATGCATCAGTTGTAAGATTGTATAGGGAAAACTATCAGGTAAAACTTGATACTTTTCAGTTGAAAATTGCATATATATATATATGTGTGTGTGTGTGTGTGTGTGTGTGTGGCTAAATTTAGAATTCTTTGCTTGACAATAGGCTTGTGCTTAAGCTTCTGTCACAACTTGTATCCTTACTTTGTGAAATTCCTAATGTCAGTTTTGGCAATACTGTGGTTCTAGTGCCAAGACATATTCTGTTTATGAGGAAACTTGGCAAAGGATTTTGATTTTGAAACAAATACACGCTGTGATGCAGGCAAAGCATCATGGGCTTATAGGGCTCTGCATCTATGCTTATTATTATGTCCCATTCTCAGACACAAAAGAGGATATTATTGCAACTCAACGAGCCAATGATTTCCTTCTTGGCTGGTAAAGTATTACTGTTGGTACATGTAAATTTTCCTTCTTACTTTGTTTATTGTTGTTATTTCATTATTTAAGTTTTGTTAATTTATATATTAGACCTCATTTTTGCAGGGTTATGGATCCCTTGGTGTTTGGGGACTACCCCAAGATCATGAAGGAAAATGCAGGCTCACGGATTCCAACTTTTACGAAACTCGAGTCCAAAATGGTCAAGGGAGCGTTTGACTTCATAGGATTAATACATTACTTCGTTATCAAGATTAAGGACAATTCTGTTAGCCTTATGACAGAATTAAGAGACTTTCATTCAGACCAAGCAGTGAAGATGAGCAGTACGTCATTAACAACTGAAACCCAGTAGTATATGCTGACGATTATTAATTTGGCCTCAATAATTAGTACTGAGGCTAGCACACCCCAATTCCTCCACTTTATTTTAAAAGTTCCACACATAATTCAAGTCTTGAACTTTTGATATATGATGTCATGTATTGTGTTAATATTTACTGCCTCGAATGTGTGATTACTCTCAACTTGTGGAGTCCTTCATTTTCACTCACTTGAAAGAGGGACAACAGAGAAATATGTCCTAAATTTAAAACTGTGCTACTAAATAGCTGATGACTATTTCTGGTTGCGGCTGCAGTGGATGAGGATCTATTTACAGGCGCTGAGGTAAGAGTTTGTTCATAAACTATTGACTAGTCTTGTTTAATCTTACCATCAGTACTACTACAGTCTATATCCTATTTCAATTAAATCTTATTATATATTATCACAGCTTCCTATTACTCCTTGGGGTCTAGAAGGAGTCCTAGAGTATTTGAAGCAAGTTTATGGAAACCCACCTGTCTTTATTTATGAGAATGGTATCTCCCTCTCTTTTTCCTTTAGTTTAGTATTCACATTTATTTTTTCCTCGTTATTTAGCATATCGAACTTTTCTTGGCGAACGTGTTAATTAGGTCAGCGAATGCTGCGGACTTCATCATTAGAAGACACTCCAAGAGTAGAATATTTACAAGCATATATAGGAGATGTGCTCAATGCCATGAGGTAAAATTTTAGACTCCAATTATGTTTATGCGTGTAACATAGTACTCATGCATCATGGTACATTATCTGTTATTTCAAGTTATTGATTCATACGTCAATCGTGGGACCCCCCACGCTACAGACGAGCAACTACACCGTTTTACGTGATAATGTCCAATTGGTTGATAAACCTATACTTGATATTCAGCATTTTTTTTTTCCCAAGGCACACACACATTTATATTTTTGTAGTATTGCGTTTTGGCTGTTGTATTGCCTGTTCGTTTCCTTTTGATAAGAGTACATTTCTCCTTAAAATTTTCGAAGGAATGGATCAAACACAAGAGGGTATATCGCGTGGTCTTTCTTGGACGTGTTCGAGTTATTCAATGGTTTCAAATCCGCATATGGTTTAGTCTATGTAGATATGGATGACCCAGAATTGAAAAGATATCCCAAGCTCTCAGCTCGCTGGTACTCTCAGTTTCTAAAGCGTAAAACTAAGGTTGATACAGATCAAGTTATTGAATCCGAAGAGAATGTATTCGATCTTTCTTCCTAGTCAATTTGAGCTATAGAGTTTGTTTATAAATACAAGTAAAATACGGAATCCACTTATGATATATTGTAATTTGTACATCTCAAAAAACAGAACACTAGTTCTTATGGCTATAATAGACCAGTACTTATTTGTCGTTTGTTTTAGTGGGAAGAAATAACTTAGTAACACAATGAGAAGGCACCAAACTTTTTCAAGCAACAAACAAATCCACAAAATTAGAACACGTGCAATCAAACACCAATGCAACAATAAATCAAGAAAAAGATAATTTGCGTGGCTCGGGGACAAAATTGATTTATGTATACGTGATGCACAAAAACAAGCACTGCTAAAAGTCAATATTGGAAATGTATTCTCTTCCACAGCTCTGCATATTTTTGTCACGTTGGTTCTGAGTCTCATCTTTATTCTTTGAGTAATCATCAGTAGAAATGATGAAATACTCGTGTCTGCTTCTAACTTGAACTTTTATCAGACAACATACATCGGAAATGTACGAGTTTCAAATATTCTGTGTCTCTAACTCCTTCGACCAAGAATGAGATTCCGTCTAAAGTTTGGGAACTAAAAATGAGTTTTAAATTCAATACTTCTAATAAACGCATCTTTTGTAACCACACATCCTTTCAACGTAGATGGTTGTTTGTTTCAAACCCATTCTCCACAAGTTATTTTATTTTTTATTTTTATTATTATTTTTTTAAAAAGTAAAAACTTTGAGTTAGAGTTGATCGACTGTTCGTCCGGTTTCTTGTTGTTTGGTTTATTTTATTTTCGTTTTTTTTTCGGTACAAAATGTAACTTATTTATTGCTACCAGCTTCACGTTCTCTCTCTCTCTCTAACCACTTCATGGGTTTTTCCACAAACCTGTTTATTGTACTATTCTATACCTCCTCCAATGCAGCACGGCACTTGATTATTAATTATATAACTAATAACTAAGCTCATCACGAAATATGATAACTATTTTATTCAAGTGAGCAAATTATTATAATTAATAAATAATTCCAATCAAGAAATTAAATAATTCCAATTAGAGAGGGAGAGAGAGTATCCTCACGAAATATGATAGCTATTGTTGGATCGGTTTTCACCATTCGTCCACATGTCTCTGAACTGTTGATGTTGTGTCTTTCAACTGTCCACGTATCCTTGTTATCTCAAAAAGCTTTTGACTTCAGGCGGGGTCAGAGAGGCGAAGGAGGCCACCTACAAAGGCTTTCTGATGCTTAAGTCAGTTGTTTATCTTTGATTCAGGGTAGCAAAGATTTAGTTTTTCTCTGTATGAGTATATCTTTTTCTCTTGCTTATAAACTTTTAAATACTTCTTTTTGTATGCGTACATGCCTCCATTCCCTTTCGAGGACGCATGACTCATATATATAGTCCTGGAACTGTGAACCTCATGGTTCTCAATCCCAGGACTGAGTATATTTTCTCATCAGGACTTACTCCAAAGATCACGGGACGTGATTACTGTGATTCCTCCTGCATCGTTATGGCCTAGTTTCCGCCGTCCCCTATGACTCGAGCTTGTCAGGGGCGAGATTTTGACAAACTGCCATTCTGTCAGGACAGTTTGTCCAATGCGCACTCTTACTCAGGATCGCATTAACTGTCCTGTCTGGGTCTGGACTAGCGCGCTACCATTTAGAGGTCTTCTGGCGGAAGACTTTTGAGCAACCTGACCCCCAGTCGTCGAGGTAAGAAATTAGCTGGGCTGAATTGGTCCAAGATCTGGAATGGATTTGGCCCTGACCCCTGACAGTCCACGGGCCCATACGGTATCACGTGCAACTCGCGTGGCTTTTAAATGGTCACTTTGGACACGTGATGGATGATGTGCACCCCTCGTGACCTGTTCAGCCATGTAATCGCGTGATCTAGGAACGGGCCCCACAACTGCCCCTATTTTCCTAGTTGATGGATTCGCAACCATCAAGTAGGGAAATCGTGTCTCCAGTCCTCTAATCCGAGGGATACGCTTGGCCCCTTACCATTATTTCTCTCCAGTTACCGAAGCTGAAGGACGCTATTCCGTGTTGTGACTTTTCAGATTTTTGAAATTCCTATGCCTCAGCCTTCCTCACACCGCTCTTCTTCAAGGGGGAACTTTTTGGCTCCCCTTCTATAAAAACCGCATTTATGCTCGTTTATTACTTTACCAAAATCTCCAATCGTTCTAGTTTTCTAAAATCTTAGGGTTTCTGACTTCTCCCCTTACTAAAAACTTTTGTTCCTTTTGATCGTATCCAGAAAGATGGCCTCGAACCAAAATCAAAAGCTCTGCCCTGTCGTGGATTCGGAGTTGGATTCACTGAGGAGACAGTTCTGCTTCCCTGGCGAAGTTACATTGCAAAGGGTCGAGGGCCCCGCAGATTGGTACCTTCGGCCCTCTGCCCCCGAGGGCTCTATCATTTTGGGGAGGAGGCATCTGGAATGGCTGCGGTTTCCCATTCTTCCCCTGATCCATCAGTTCTTCGCTCTGACGGGGATCCACCCGATGCAGCTAAACGCTAACGGAGTCATGATCTTGATGGGGTTCTTCGCTCTGTCAGTTCTCTATAACATACATATCGACCTGGAGGTGGTCTTTTATGCCTACAAGCTCACCCTCATCCCCAAAAAGATCTCCTACCTCACTTTCTACCTCCAACTGCTCCCGAGACGCTATATTTTCTAAGGCTTGCTGAGGTCGGACAAGCAATGAGACTTCCACTCTACGCTGCATACCATCGGAGGGGCGTGGTGCTCTCCTTGGGTGAATAGGGAGCACTTCTAAGTTCCTTCGTTTTTTCTGCAGAGTAAGTACTATGTCGTGATTTTTGGGTCTGCGTTCACCTCGTCTATTATTGCTCATGACATTTTTCCTTGTGCAGCCTCTGCAGAAGAAAATAGGCTTGAGCCGCAATTATCGACGAGGTGGCTCAAGGAGCTGGAGGGGATCGTCATCTTTGGGTCCCCTGGGGATTGTCGACACATCCAGGCAATCTTGAACTCCCAGGTGATGAATATGATGCCTAGGATAATCTCATACCTTCCCATCCCACTGGATACCTGGGTCATCACAAAGCATTTGCAGAGCCAGCTTGATGCCTCAGCTCTGAACCGGTTCCACCAGGATGAGCAGAGTCGCATCGCCATAGTGGATGGTTAGGTTACGGCTTCGAGCCAACTGGCAGGTCCCTACGACCTGGTGGCGCCGACTAGCCACGAGCTCGAAGAGGCCTGAGGCTCATGGCCGAGGAGTGCATCAGGCTCCGTAGAGAGGAAGCCGCTGCCCCCAAAAGAGTTAAGGGTGAGTTCATTTTCACATCCTGGAGCTCCATTGATTGAGTTATAGCTGCGTTCTAACTACGTTGCTTGCCCTTTATAGGTTCTGATGCAGGCCGTTCGGCAGATCTTTCCCCAATCAAAGGGAGTACTATTGCGCACAAGGCTCGCTCCAAGGCATCTGCTGGTCAGCATCTTGTGGTGTCCTCAGAGGACGAAGCACTTGCAGTCCCCTCTCCCAGTGTAAGCGGACCTCTGACTCGGGAGACAACGGCCCTAAAAGTCGTATATGGCAAGAGGGCGCCTTCGAGCCTGCTCGGAGAATCCGCTGCTCTGACCTCTTCCACCCCCAACTTCGGTTTGAAGACGAGCGCGGGGTCCGGCGCTGCTAGCCCCCGTGGGGAAATTACTGAGCTCAGCAGGGGGGCTCCGAAGTTGAAATCTCGACTGTCTTTCCCTCCCCCAGTCCCAATAAAGCGGCATCACGAGGCTGACTCATCCAAAGAGAAGGAAGGCCCGGCAGGGAAGAGGTGTAGGCTTGCCCCCTATTCTGACAACGATGACGACATAGCCACGCTGACCTTCATGAGGAGGAGGTCTGTGCGCGGTGGCCTGTCAGGGGGGATTGGTCAAGACAAAATCGAAAAATCACATTCAGGCGGGGCTCCAAAGGGGTGGCAACCGAAACTACCGAAGGCATGCTCGGCGATGCCCAGATTTCTACCATCCCAACCACCGCTGCTTCGGGAGCATCAAAAAGAGCTACTAGAGCGTGTCCGATGGGGGGAAAGGGTGTCCTCGTGGTTGGCGGAGTGGATTCGCATTCCTCAGACAGGGACAACGCCCAAGGAGAGGGTCCAGCTGCAGAGCCCGAGTTGCAGGCGCTCTCTTTGGAGAATGTTGAGCTCATCGCTGGCTGCAACATTGCGCGGGTTTGGCTCGTCTGGCTGCCACCTTCATGTTTTTTGGCATCCTTGCTGAACACTGATATCCTTTTCTTGTATCTTGCCGCTAGCCACTGTCTAGTCCTTCTATTCTTTTCGTGTCAGGGAGTTGACCGGGGAGTTAAATTCCCGTTTTGCACTGGCAGAGAGGAGCGAGGCTGCCCTTGCTGAGTTGAGGGCTGACTTCGACTTGTATCGGAGCTTGGATGAGGCTAGGATCGGCAGTGTAGTGGTTCACACTCTGAGTATTGAGAGGGTCAGGTGTGAGGAGCTGGTTACAAAGTTGGCCGAGGCAAAGGCCGACAGGCTCGCTCAATCCGAGGCCACCAGGCTGGCTCAAAATGAGCTCAGGGACAAGGAGCAGGAGCTGCAGAACGTAGGGGAAGAGATGAGGCTGGCTTTCGTCGCTCGTGACAGAACCGTCAATGATACTAAAGAGGCAAGGAAAGCCGAGGCAAAAGCCAAACTAGAGGCCTATTCCCTGCAGTGCAGACTCGACCGATCCAATAAGGTAAACCGACATCTTTACTTGGATCACAAAATATTGATGGGGGCTCATGCAGAGTTGTCTCGCAAGCACAGAAAAGACCTCGCCGACATTAACACTCTTTTGGTCGACTTATCACAACGGCAAGTGGAGCTGAGGCTGGCGGCGCTGAAGGATAGACTGGCAGATGCGGAGAAACTGAAGACAAGGTACCAGAGGCAGGTGGATGTCCTTTCTGTGGAGAGCTATAGGTCTGGGTGGGAGAACAGAGAATTCGAAGGCCACGCGGAGGTGGTAACGCCAGACCAGTTTGATGAGCAGAAAGGCATCGAGTGGGACCATTATTCCGTCAAGCACTACATGCAGCAGCTGGGGGATGAGATCAACATCATGTACCCTACTGATGTGCTGAAGATGCTCGACAAAGAAAAAGATGGGCCTTCTACATCCGCCTCTATTGCAAAGGAGATTGTCCTCGCTTCTGGTCCGCTAGAGCAAGCCTCAGAGGTTCCTGGCGGTTAGCCTGATCTTGGGGCCTTAACTAGCGATGGGTCTGGCGCGGTTGTTTTGTCCAACGATGATTCTGACCTTAGTACGCCACCCTCTGCCGGAGCTGGTCCAAGTACCGAAACTGGCTGTGCTCCCCTGGCTAGAGGTAATTAGGGCCTTTTGCTCTGTTCATTTGTAAAGTTGACCCTTGTTGTAACCATTCGTTTAAATAATAGAAACCGTGCTATTTTCCCAAGTTTATTCCCTTCTCTCTCTCTTTTTGTTGACCACATTTAGGGTTAGGGTCAGATATCGTATCCGATGCCATTCCCTTATCGGCAGTGCGACCGGCGTTTGGGTTTGGCTCGGTCGTATGTGATTTCGAGTTCTTAGTGAATTCTCCTCGTGTTATGATCGACAAAATTAGCTCTGGAGATCGGGATGTGAGTTTTGGCTTATCCAGTTTTGAGGATGTATAACCTCTGTTATGACTTGTCTTGGTAGAATTCGACCGGCGCGTGTAGCTGGACTTCTCTGACCCCTAATGGGAATGCGCCAAGAACCAGCTCTAGGGGTTGGTTGACCACTGTTTGGACCCGTCACTGTAGAGGAAAATACCCGGGCTCGGCTCTCATCGGGAGCAAATAGGGTGCTACCACTCTGATGTGTCCCTGCGAGTCCGCCCAAGACCTGCTTCTTACAAGTAGAGCTTCCGGGTGTGCGTCCCTGTCGACCATGCATTTTGTATTTTAGTAAATAATAAACAAAGTTTGATTTTAACTCCTATCTTCAGGCTTGGTCTTGTACTGGACTACCTCCAACGGGTAGACTCTAACTCTGTTCATTCCCAGTCCACGCGTAATTAAACCGCTCTCTGGGTAGGATCTGCTTCCAACGGATAGACCCTGACCCCTCTTACCTTTGTCTCGCACGCGGCTAAAATGCTCTCTAGGGAGGGTCTGCTTCCAACGGGTGGACCCTGACCCGCTTTCCTTTAGTTTTTCGTATAGCTGAGATGCTCCTTAGGGAGGGTCTACTTCCGACAGGTGGACCCTGACCCTACTTTCCTTTAGCTTTTTGTATAGCTAAGATGCTCCTTAGGGAGGGTCTACTTCCAACGGGTGGACCTTGTCCCTGCTTTCCTTTTGCTTTTTGTATAGCTAAGATGCTCCTTAGGGAGGGTCTACTTCCAATGGGTAGACCCTGTCCCTGCTTTCCTTTTGCTTTTCGTATGTCCTCACGGGTCGTGGGCGAGCGACGTGATCCCTGCAGTACGCTTCTTGATGGGGTCGGCTGGCAAGTTTTTTGATTACTCAGCTCTTTCCTCTTCGTACATTTTCTTAGGCCATCAATAAGCCTTTTATTGCACGACGTGATTCCCATAGTACGCTCGTTTTCGAGGTCTGCTAGCAAGTTTTTTGGTTGCATAGCTCTTTCCTCTTCGTACGTTTTCTCGGCCCATCGACAAGCATTTTATTACACGATGTGATTCCCATAGTACGATCGTTTTCGAGGTATGCCGGCAAGTTTTTGTTTGCGCAGCTTTTTTCTCCTCGTACGTTTTCTCGGGTCATCGGCAAGCATTTTATTGCACGATATGATTCCCATAGTACGATCGTTTTCGAGGTCTGCTGGCAAGTTTTTGGTTACGCAGCTCTTTTCTCTTCATACGTTTTCTTGGGCCATCGGCAAACATTTTATTGCACGATGTGATTCCCATAGTACGGTTCTTGATTGCGTGAATAATGTGTGGGGTCTGTCACTGTGGGCAGACCCCTTTTCCATAGCAATCCAAAGGATAAATCTGTGTGGTAGAAAACTTGACCTGTTTTGGAATTAAGCTTTTTAATAATATAAGCACTTACATGGGCCTTACAACATTTACATGAGTCTTACACGTGATACTTTTCAAGTGCTGAGCATTTCACGTGTTCGGTAGGCTCTTCCTGGTCTTAAGTTCTTTCAGGACATACGCACCATTGTCAAGTGCTTTGATCACCTCATAGGGTCCAACCCAGTTGGAGTCTAGCTTCGAGGAATTCCCAGTTTTGACCTTTAAGACCCAATCCCTGGCATTAAATCAACGAGCACTAAACTTTTTTGCGTGGTAGGACCTGGCCTGCTAGTGGTATGAGGCCAGGTGAACTAGAGCCAGGTTTCTCGTTTCTTCCAAGAGGTCTGTGTTGTGGCTTAGCTACTGCTCGTTCAGTGGAGCATTTCTTATCACTTTGGAGCGAAGGTTCGGGAGGCCAATCTCGGTCGGGATCACAGTCTCTGACCCGTAGACCATAACGAATGGCGTTCTTCCTATCGACCTCCGCTCCGTGGTTCGATGGGCCCACACAATGGCCAGTAGCTCTTCTAATCACCTGCCTTTTGCCTCCTGCAAGTTCTTTTTGATATTGCTAAATATGGCCTTGTTCGTTGCCTTTGCTTGGCCGTTTCCCTGAGGGTAGTTCATGGATGAGAAGCTGAGCCTTATATCATAGAGCTCACACAGTTCCTTAAGCTTAGCATTCTAGAACTGTGTGCCATGATCAGTGTGTATATCTTTTGGAATCCCGTATCGATAGATTATGTTTTTCCAAATGAAGTTAATTGTGTTTGCCTTACTAAAGGTCGCGTAGGCTTCAGCCTCTACCCATTTGGTGAAATAATCTATGGCCAACAAGATGTACCTTCTTCCCCTTGGACTTATGGGGAGCTCTCCGACGATGTCCAGGCCCTATTTGGCAAACAACCAAGGAGTTATGTTCGAATGGAGTTCCTCTGTGAGTTGGCATTTCATGGGGGCGAATCTCTGGCACTTATCACATTTCTTGACAAATCGGGTCGCCTTGGTCATCATGTATAACCAGAAGTATCCAGTCGTCAGAGCCTTGTGGGCGAGGCTACGTCCTCCAGAGTCGTTGCCGCATACTTTCTCGTAGATTTTCTCCATCGATTTCTGCGCTTTGACGGGACCTACACACCGCAGCATAGGTCCCATTGTCGATCTCCTATACAGTCGCTCCCCCACTATCGAGTATCTGGCAGCCTTCAGTCTGATCGAACTTGCTTCTTGGGGGTCTGTGGGCAGGTTTCCCAACACCAAATACTGGGTGATGGGTTTCATCCACCCCTCATTTGCAGAGTCGATTGCAAATACATGGCGTGCGGGGGTCTCCGAAGGGTCGTTCATGTTCTTGCCCTCTAGGAGAATCTCTGCATGTCCGGTCGTTCTCCTGATTGACGCATTCTTAGCTAGCTCGTCGGCCTTCTGGTTCATCTCCCTGGGAATCTGTTCGATATTGAAACCGCTAAAGCAGGCTTTTGCCCCTATTACCTTGGATAAGTATCTGTGTAATCTCGGCTCTTTTACTTCGAAGTCTCCCCTGACCTGACCCGCGATCAACTGCGAGTCGGTCTTTACTGCGATGCTCTCTACTCTAAAGTGCAGAGCCAGTTCAAGGCCTTGTAGCAGTGCCTCGTACTCTGCTTCGTTGTTCGTTGCCTGGAAACCGAGCCTCAAACCTTTCTCTACTCTGAGTCCTGTTGGGGTCTGCAGGACTATCTCAATACCTGACCCTGAGGCATTCGTGGATCCGTCGGTGTAAAAGGTCCAGGCTGAAGGGAGGTGAGGCTAAGACGTCTGAAGTGGGTCATGCAGCTCGCCGAAGGATTTGATTTCCACTAGGAAATCCGCCATGACTTGCCCTTTCTTCGCCACACGAGGCCGATACTCGATGTCGTATATCCCCAGTTCAATGGCCCACTTGGTTAGTCATCCTGATAGGTCCGGCTTGGCCAAGATTTACTGGATGGGGAAATCCGTGTGCACGGTGACCGAGTGTTCCTCAAAGTATTGCATAAGTCTCTTCTTAGCATTGACCAGAGCGAGGACCAGTTTCTCTGCCATACTATATCACGTCTCAGCATCCAGGAGCATACAGCTTGTATAAAACATCGGCTTCTGCTTGCTATCTTCCTCGACGAATAGTATGGCACTGATCGCAACTTCAGACACTGCTAAATAAGCATATAGGCACTCCTCCTCTGCTGGGGAAGCTAGGATAGGTGGATGACTTAAGTATAGCTTGAGATCTGTCAGTGTCTTGCCCTGCTCCTCCCCCCAGATGACAGTGGAGCTTCTCTTTAGGCACTGGAAGAAAGGCTTGCATCGGTCAGGCATCTTGGAGACGAACCGGCTGAGAGCAACTATCTTCCCAGCTAGGCGCTAGACCTCCTGAATAGTCGAAGGTCTCTTCACATCTGCGATCAAGGACAACTGGCTCGGGTTGGCCTCAATACCCTTTCTGCTCATGATGTGCCCTAGGAATGGCCAGAGGACACTCCGAACGCATATTTCTTGGGGTTCAGATGCATCCGATGTTGCCTAAAAATTTGGAAACATTCGTCTAGATGTCTTAGATGGTCCGAAGTTTCTCTGCTCTTTATGACCATGTCGTCGATGTAGACTTCCATAGTCTTCCCTAGTAGCCTGGCGAACATTTTGTTCATGAGCCTCTGGTAGGTTGCCCTTGTGTTCTTCAAACCAAATGGCATGCATCTGTAATATTACAAACCACGCTCCGTAATAAAAGCTATGTGGATCTAGTCTTCCTCGTATAGAAGGATCTGGTTGTATCCAGAATAGGCATCCAGGAAGCTCATTCTATTGAATCCCGCTGTTGCATCTACTATTTGGTCGATCCTTAGTAGGGGGAAGCTATCCTTCAGCCAGGCCTTGTTCAGGTTGGTGAAGTCTATGTAAGTACGGTCATCGCCGTTTTTTTTCTTCTTCACCGCCACCGAGTTGGAGACCCAGCACGGGTATACGCATTCCATGATCATGCCGTTCTCCAGTAGCATCTCTACCTCCTTGTTGATCGCCCTGTTTTTCTCTGGCTTGAACCTTCGGGGTCTCTGCCTAACCGAAGGGAAATTGTGGTCTATGTTCAGCCGGTGGCAAGCATGCACGGGGTCTATTCTAGGCATGTCGTCGTGGGACCACGCGAAGACATCTTTGTTCTGCCTCAGGAATCCCAACATCTCGTTCTTTTCCTCCTCGGGCAATAGGGCCCCGATTAAGACTACCTTCACTAGTTCCGCCTCTTTCAAAGGGACTACTACCAGCTCCTTGATCATAGATTCTGGCCCGTCAGACTCTTCTTCGATCTGCTTCATGTATGCTGGCAGACAGTTCTTTGATTGCTATCTGTCTCCCAATGAGGCGCTCGCACTTGCATCAGCTCCCCTCAGGGCAGTTGAAAAATATTTTCTCGCAGAGGCCTGGTCTCCCTTGATGTCTATTGTATAGGTACTATCCCTTGATAGACATCTTAAAACCTGATGGAGGGTGGAGGCGACTCCATGCATGGCTTGGATCCATCCTCTCCCCATGATGACATTGAAGGAGGACTGGTAGTCGACAACGACGAAGTCCACATCCAAGCATCTCTCCGCAGTGCAGACCTTCAGGGTCACGACACCCAAGGGGCTGACCTTAGTACTGTCGAAAGCGAATAGCGGCTGACAGGTCGGCCTAAGCGCGTTTCGATTCAGGCCTATGCTCTCGAACGTACTGAGGAATAGGACATTGACGCTGCTTCCACCGTCGATTAGGACCCTTTCGACCAACGCGAGTCGATCTGCAGCTTAATCACTAAGGGGTCATCGTAATGCAGGTGCACCATAGTCAAATCTTGCTGGGTGAAGGCGATGGGGGTGGCAGAGGCGTAACTTTCTCCCACCATCAAATGGTTGATGGAATGGCCTATCACCTTCCGGCGCTTCACCCTTTCTTCAGTCTTTTTAAGGCATTTTTCCTTCTCCTCCCGGTCCTGGGTCAGCTCTGGTCTGCCCATGATGGTCGGCACTATCCTCAGGGCTTACTCTCCTGATCTGGAGGCCTAGGTCTGCTTGCCTTTTTCGGGCCTGGTGGTGTCTTCCTGTGGCTGGATTCTGCCGGCCTTCATGTACTGTTTCAACTTACCGGCATGGATCACTATCATAACCTGCGTGTAAAGGTTGCGGCAGTTGATGGTGTCGTGCCCGTTATCCTTGTGAAATTGGCAGTACCTGTTCCTATTTTTCATGTGCTCAGGAATGCCGGACTTGGGTGGGTCATTGAAAATGCACCTATCCCTGATTTGGAGGTAGATCACGTCGATCGGTGTGTTGAGCTTGTATTTCAGCAGTGGGTCACGAGATGCCTTCCTTCTCTTGCCGCCTTCTTGACCGCCTTGGGTGGGAGCTTCCTGTTTGGGAGTCAGCCCTTGGTTCGGCGCAGGCCTCTTTACCCCTTGCGGGGCCGGGGTTTGTGCCGGTATTGCTATTATCGCGGCGGAGGCCTTGAGCATTTTCTGGCGGCTTTCCAGCACCCTGAACACCCTTTCCGACTTTGCCTGAACGTCTGCCATATCGTATAGAAGGTTCAAAAGGAGATGGTCCGATAGCATCGATCCTAGCTGCAGGCCCCTGACGAACGAGCCTGTGGCTTGGACTGAGTCGGCATTGTGCATTAGGGACATCACCTCTAGGAAATATGATAGGTATTCTCTCAGGGACTCGTTTGCGGCTTGTTCCAACCGGTCAAGTTCTCGCATGGTTTTCTGCTGCCTCCGGGCACTTGCATACTACTTTAAAAAAAGTTTACAGAAATCTTCGAACCTGTTTATGGATTTCTCTAGGAGCTGTCTGAACCATAATAGGGCCGGTCCTGCTAGGGTTGTGGAGAAGACTATATAGGTCACAGTCTTGTCCCTACTTTCCAAGGCCATATTCTGTTGAAAGTGGTATATGTGATCGAGGGAGTCGGTTTTCCCCTCGAATGGCCTGAAGGTCGGGGTTGTGAAGTCTCTCGGCTTGGGCTCCATTTGGATCTAGTTAGCAAAGGCCATTTGGTTGATCCCTCGCACAGTTTACTTTGCCAGATCATCAGGGGTCTGGCTTGTGATAGGCCCCGAGCCTCTTACTCAACTCCGCCATCATTTCTTGCTTCCAGTTGGGAAGCACATCTTCCTGGTGTTCTTGGTGTTTTCTGTCTAGCACCGCTCCAGCTCGGAAGGCCTCGTCTGACTTCGTCGCTCCCCCTGCATCTGCGATCTGGATGGGGCGGGAACTTTCCTCGGCGGTTAGTCCCTAGACTCTTGTTAGACCTCTTCGTCAAAGTCTTCTTTTCGCTCGCTCCTGGCTTCGCTTGCTAGTAGCCCTTCAAGGCGGGCGTTATCTCTGCGCACTTCTGCGACTTCATCTTTTAAACCCAGGATGGCCTCGTGGGCAATCTCTACCTTTCGGTTCACTTTTGCCAAGGCGGCGAGCATCTAGTCCAGCTTTTGCTCCAGACCCGGTTGTGCTTCCTGGGAGCTCCCTTCGGCGTCGGGACATGTGCTCCTGGTTGTCATTCTCGAAGGTGCCATCTGACATTGTATGACCTTTTATTCGAGAAGAGCACGATCGTGAGGCTCCTACTATTTTTCTCATACTCAACGATTTCCCACAGACGGCGCCAAATTGTTGGATCGGTTTTCACCAGCTGTCCACATGTCTCCGAATTGTTGATATTGTATCTTCCAACTGTCTATGTATCCTTGCTATCCTAGAGAGCTTTTGACTTTAGGCAGGGTCGGAGAGACGAGAGTGGCCACCTACAAAGACTCTCCGATACTTAAGTCAGTTGTTTATCTTTGATTCAGGGCAGCAAAGATTTAGTTTTTCTTTGTATGAGTATATCTTTTTCTCTTGCTCATAAACTTTTAAATAATTCTTTTTGTATGCGTACATGCCTCTCTTCTCTTTCAAGGACGCATGACTCATATATATAGTCCTGGATCTGTCAACCTCATAGTTCTCAATCTCAGGACCGAGTACCTTTTCTCATCAGGATTTACTCCATAGATCACGGGTCATGATTGCCGTGATTCTCTCTGCATCATCGTGGCTTAGTTTCCATCGTCCCCTATGGCTCGAGCTTGTCAGGGGTAAGACTTTGATAAACTGCCGTTCTGTTAAAATGGTTTGCCCAATGTGCACTCCTACTCAAGATCGCATTAACTATCCTGTCTCGGTCTGGACTAGCGTGCTACCGTTCAGGGGTCTTCTGGCGGAAGACTCTCGAGCCTCCTGACCTCCAGTCATAGAGGTAAGAAATTAGCTGGGCTGAACCAGTCCAGGGTCTGGAATGGATTTAGCCCTGGCCCCTGACAGCCCACGAGTCCATACGGTATCACGTGCAACTCGCGTGGCTTTTAAATGGTCACTCTGGACACGTGACAGATGACGTGCACCCCTCGTGACCTGGTTAGCTATGTAATCGTCCACATGGTACGTGATCTAGAAATGGGCCCCACAGCTATTATATTCAAGTGAGCAAATTGTTATAATTATAGACACGGATCACATTGTTTGCACAATAATAAATAATTCCAATCAAGAAATTAAATAATTCCAATTAGAGAGAGAGAGAGTGAGTGAAGTAAAAATGGAGATCCAAAAGCAGAGAAAAGGGATAATAAATAATTAGAAAGAGAGGGATAATAAATAATTTCAATCAAGAAATTAAATAATTTCAATTAGAGAGAGAGAGAGAGGGGCGTAAAAAAGGATATTGATTGAGGTAAAAAAAAAGGAGATTGAAGAGTAAAGAAAAGGGGTTTTGGGGTATCGACGTGGACGCTCACCGAAGAAGGAAGGCTAAGTTAAGGTTGAGGAAGGAGCGGCTGTAGGGCTCTTTGAAGCACTACTTTTTTTTTTTCTTTATTGAATGGGCTGGGATTTAGGTAGTGTGCAATTACCTATTGGAGAAGGGTTTAATTTTGATTTATTGAGTGGAAAAATAAATGACTTGTTATTCTCTTTCCCGGGCTTAAAAAAAAAAGTAAAACTGAAAACAAATATGAGTATATTTCACATTTTTATTACCATGTCCAATTATCCATCGTACCAAACGGTCCCTAAAACTCAATCTAAGAAATGCTGAGCTATGATTTTTCGAGATGACCCAATCCATATAGTCCCATGAACCCATGAATTAGTTTCGGCTTAGGCTTAGATTGGTTTGGATTGGCAGGTTGATCAAATCGGGTTGTGTATAGCCCTGAAATGGTTGAGATAATTTTTTTTTTTGATACTTACTATTAATAGAATCATGCATGTTTCATATTTTCATTAGAAAAAAAAGGTCTGATGTTTCCAATTTCAAACATTTAGGGAATTCACACGGTGACACTGGAGACGTGGCATGTGATCAATACCGTAAGTATAAGGTTTTATTTCTGCAGTCTCAAATTATTATGCTTTAGATTAGAGTTCAAAAAGAATAGGAAAAAAAAAAAGAGTTGATAATTTTCCATGTTATTTCCTAGTAATATACTAAGATTGTTTTCCCATATGTGTGATTCGCAGGAAGACGTACAACTCATGACGGACAATAGGCCTCGATGCCTATAGATTTTCTATATCGTGGTCAAGACTAATCCCAAGTATGTTAACCAGATTTGTTTGCAACCCTTAATTATATCACTAACCAATAAGCCACTGAAAATGTAATATATTTTCTTCTTTAATTTTCCCGTCTAATTGTTTTTGTTCGTTTCTTTTATTATTTTTTTATTTTAATGTGTTGATGTTCTTTATTTTTGGATGGAAGAGGACCTATGAATCCAAAAGGTTTATAATACTTCAATAATCTTATTAATGAATTATTTTTTTTTAAATGTGACTTAAATAATGATCATTATTTATTATAAAATTAAAAAAAAAAACTCATACACGCGTCATTATCAAAATTTGAACCCCTAATTTCTCAAATTCACACATCCTCGAATTCTTAACCAATAAACTACTTTAAGCATGGTTAGCGCAAAATTGTTATCTCGTGTGCTTCAAAGAGTTTGGAGACAGAGTTCAGTGTTGGACACCAGTGAATGAGCCCAATGTGTTTGGATCGGGAAGTTATGATGGAGGAATTATGCCACCTCAAAGATGTTCTCCACCATTCGGTGTCACAAACTGCACCAGAGGCAATTCCTCAACTGAGCCCTACATAGTAGTTCATCATATCTTGTTAGCTCATGCATCGGTTGTAAGGTTGTACAGGAAAATCTATCAGGTAAAACTAATTAATACTACCTTTATATGGCTCAATCCAGGATTCTTCGTTTGACTAAAGACTTGTGGTTTAGATTCATTCTAAAATCGTACAAACACTTAGTGAAATTCCTAAATGACAGCTTTGGCTGTAGTTCTAGTGCCGAGGCATATTATATATGATAAATCTTGGCAAAGGATTTTGATTTTTGAACGAAGAACATGTTATGTTGATGCAGGTCAAGCAACATGGGTTTATAGGGCTCAGCATCTCTGCTTTTTTTAATATTCCATTCACCGATGCAAATGAAGATATTATAGCAACTCAACGAGCCAATGATTTCCTTTTCGGCTGGTAAAGCAGTAAATTTCGTATCTTACTTTGTTATTTACTGATGTCGTTGTGGTATATTTCTGCATAAGTTAAGTTTTATTAATAAAAACCTTACACCTCAATTTCATGTCATTAATTTTATTGTAAGTCTTTATCCAAGAGAGCTAGCCTTTCGGATAGCCACGCGCTGATATCTGCATTTCTTTGCAGGGTTCTTGATCCCTTGGTGTTTGGCGACTAACCGAAGACTCTGAAGGAAAATGCAGGTTCAAGACTTCCAACCTTCACAAAAATCGAGTCCAAAATGCTTAAGGGTGTATTCGATCGACTTCATAGGAGTATTGTATTACTCCATCATCAAGATTAAGGACAATCCCGCTGTCCTGTTGACAGAAAATAATGATGCTCATTTCTAGATTGTCCTAGAGATATCTAGCACTTAAACAAAAATTATATATATAATGTGTATCGTAAACTAGAGTATGCTAGAAAGATAAAATAATCATTAGCTATATATATATAAAAAATCAATCAACGAAGAACTTGGGCTAGGTGAATTGAGTTTTAAAAATTTTTGCAAATTTTTCTTTATAAGCAAGTAAATTATATAAGTAAAAGCAATAACAAATAAGAGTAGCTAAATAACATGCATAAGCTCAAGATAAATCAAAGATATAAGGATAGAGAAATGTAAATACTATTTTTATGATATTCAATAAACACGATGGTTTGTCTACGTCCTCAGTTCTTGGCAACTTGCTTTGAGCTTTTCACTATCGAATCAAGATAATGGTCTTGAACGACCTTTTTACACAAGGAGTGATTTCTCTTTAGGTACACTCATACCTTTACAATAGTTTTGAATCCGGCTTTATCACGTATAACTCGGATTGTTTAGACTCAAGTATCAACCTCACCTCACAAATACAATTTTGGTTTTTGTTTGTTAATATACTTAACTAGAATCTCTCTTAAGAAGATGATAAATACAAGGTGTTAGAGTTCGTGACTCGAATTCTATTTGCCCCAATCCGAAAGTTTCGCAGTGCGACGTATGTGGTAATTTTATAATTGGAAAAATTTTTGAGATTTGTGAAGTTTTGCAGTGGGACATATGAACTTGTTTTATTGGAACTTTTTTATTTTTCGTATAAATATCGTCATACACATATGTATTTTAGGGTCTTTTGGGATTCTATATATTTTGGTTTGGCCATATAAAACTCAACTTTCTATACCTTATTTTCGACATAGTGAAATTTCCTCCTCTGCCAGTAGTTTTTCTCAATTAGAGTTTTCTACTTAAATCTGTGTGTTCTTCTTTTTCATTCTGTTGTCGATTATCGTTCATTAATTCTTAACACAAGGTAAGCCTAGATAAAATAAGTGAGAACACAAGATATAATTTAGTTTGGCTCAAGTAATTTTTGTGAAAAAGTGGATTTGAAAGTTTGACTCACAAAAGATGATTTGAACAATTTAAAAGTATAATTAAAACAATGTAGGAATATTTAAAAGTTGTTTCAAGTGTTAGAAAAGTATCTATTTATAGACTTAAATAAAAACTAGCCGTTTTAGACTATTTGACAAACAATTTGTCATTTTCGGCAGATCGAACATACTAGCTATTGAAAGTGCAGTTCTAATGTTCGAATTTGAAAATCTGTCAAAAATTTGACAGAGAATCAATAGACTGAAAATGAGAATTGGTCTGCCGAAAATACCAAGAGCAAGTTTTGATTTTTATTTCAAGTCTTTTTCTATTTTTTTCAAAATTGTGATTTCTTAAATTGATTTTTATGAAATATGAATACTTCAGAAATTCATAAATCAATTTAAAAGCTTGTGTAAAATAATTTTATATTTTTATTAGAGATAAACTAGTTTGACAGTATTGGTTTGAAACTTTTTAATTTTATGAAAAAATTGAGCTATTAAAATCATATTATGTATAGATAAGTATTCAAATACAAGAACTAAGTAAATATATCTTTGCTAGTCTAAGTCTTATGTTCTTGAACTTCATCTTCAAACTGTTTTCTATAATCTATCTTGAATGCCTTATGATCCTTTCAATTTAGCTTGTTCCACATTCAAGTAGATTATTTCTAAAAATCCGGAATTTTGGGAGGGTAATTTGGTCATTTTACCAATTTTTGGGTATTATGTTGGGTGAATTAAATTGTAAAAGTTTTGTGCAGATAGACTAAATTGTAATTTTTAAGGGACGGAATTGATAGAGTTCGAGAACCGGTGACTATAGTACAATTTTTTGAAAAATTGCACAATCCCATATGACCACCCACGTGGGTTTTCCCTCCCACTCACTTTCTCTCTCTCTTCCCTTTCTTTCTTCCCCGACGCCTCCCTCGCTCTCTCTCGGTTCACTCTTAGCCGAAGGACCGGTGAGGGCCGCACCGCTGCCCAGGCCATCGTCTGGCCCGCAGGCCACCCAGCGTGAGCTCGCCGTACTGCCAAGAGCTCTACCAACCGTCGTCAGCCACCGTTGTCGGAGAAGACGAAGTGGACTGTTTCAGATGTCTTATCGCCGACAATGATTCCAGCCACTATTTGACCTCTAATTGAGCTCCGAGAGGAAGCTCAAGGTATATATATCTTAACTCCAAAATGTCTGAATCAAAAATTGCCATTTTTGGAATATTTTAAGCTTGAGTTGTATTTTTGATCTGGCCATTGGATCATATTTTTGTTATCATTTTTGGATTGTACTCGGAAAATAGGGAAGTTTGATATATATATTACTTATGTTTGGTGATCGGCACAAAAATTGAAATCGGACGATTAAGATTTGCCTCAATTTGCGTGCCACTGGTCCAGTGTAGGCCTAGATCCGAATTGGACAAGTTATATGTCTAACCTAGTTATTTTGGATGCTAGGAATTCAGTAAAGAGATCCGTTTGTGGAATTGAAGTTCCGTTAAGAAGTTGATTTTTTGCAAGAGGGCGATCGATAGCTTAGAATTGATTCCTGACCCTTCGAACGATCGTTGACGACGCCTTGAGGATTAAATAATGTGGTATTGCTATTCTTGTGAGGTAGGGATTCGGTTACCTTCGTTTTATATTATTTTTCAATAAAACTTATTTTCTGCAACATATGAGAACAAATGTGATTTTTGATTTTCTTGAACATATGTGATGGACTGTGATGGTATGATATACATACATATACTGTATTGCTCTGAGGATTTTCTGAGTGTAGGTTATTTTAGGTATATAAAAAATAAGGCTATTGTGTTGTCTATTTTTCTATAAAAACCTAATATACTTATTTTATTGAAAAACCAGAGTACGATTATTTTCACACTTCAGTTCTGTATTGCACATGTCATAGGATCATACATGAGCACCGTGTTAGCATCGTGGATTTATAGTGTGGTGCTACGTACCCCACCGTCAGTGTAGAGTCCGTGAATTCATGCGGAGTTTTGTTACTTCTGATTATCTCCCCAATTCGGTTGCCCTTCTAAGTTTGGTAGGCGACACACGGGTGTTCCTTCCGAGTATGGGCATAGGTATCAGGCAGGCTGTTAGGTACACTTAGTGCCATCATCCTAGGTTTTCATAGATGAGAGGATGTGAGCTCATGGATATGGGTTGATTTGTGTCATGTACATCTGAATTAAATGGTTTTGATTATACGGATTTATTTATACATATACGTGACGATTTCCGATTTTGGATTATCATATATATATGTATTGGATTTAAACTTACCATGCATGAGCTTTCCATCACTAAAAATGTTTTCGATCGGGGTAATTATTTTTTCTACTAGGCATTTTATGCTTATATTATTTTTTCTACTGGGCATTTTATGTTTACTCTCTTCCTCAGGTGGTGTCCAATACGATTTTAGAGATCAAGAGAAGTAAGAGGCCATCAGGATTATAGTTTGTTATCTTGGTAATACTTGAAGTGTGTTGTTATTGTGTTTATACTGTTTGAGTTTTGTTTTAGCATTGAACCAAAATTACTACTTTTCATTTTGTTTGTGAACTTATGTATGCCATTCTGATGTCTATTCTAATATGGATGATGATGATGCTTGAACATATATTTGATTTATGTTCTTTTTGGTATTTACTCGATCTATGTTTAATAGTGTATACGAATTGTGAGAAAAGTTTACGAGATGAAATTCCAAATATTTCATCTAAAATGGACTGTTTTATAAAATTATAACTTTTAGATGTTTTCAAATAAATTAAGGAATTTCTCATCCTTGCAAAATTCACTATCTACCACTAACCCAAATTTTAGGTGGTGACATTATTAGTTCTTAATCATATGTTTGTTAACTTCAAAATCTAAAAATAAGATTGATGATTCAAAACGTAAATCAGCAGAACTCTCTGGAGAGTAGTAGACGACCAGGAGCTACAAATAAATAAAATAAACAATGATTAAGTATTTAGGAGTGTAGGTGATGCAACTGACTTTATCCACCTATATATATAGTCCTCTGTGTACAATACACTAAGCCATGAAACTAAGTAAAGAAGCAATAGTAAAGTAAAGAAGCAATAGTAAAATCTTCTCTTTTTTACTATACGTTGCCTATTTTTTTCATACCTACTACAATAATCATTTTGTCCGATCTTGCTAACATACATCCCACTTCTCCATTATATATAAATCAGTAAACTATTTCCTAATAAAACAAAAGCTTGTCCTATCAATCATCCACTCCCATATTTCTAAAACAAAAATATTTCCCAACGTCTTATCTATTCCTACGAGAAGACCATATACTTGTTTCCTATTTCTAAATCAATTATTTCCTAACTTCACATTATCTTCATCTCTTCACACTATACCATTAGACATACATAGAGTCTCACACAACGTACCATTATTAAAATAATAAACTATCAGTAGTATCAGAGCTACATTCTATCATATATTGGGCATAGTATTTTCCTAACCTATTATTATGGTCGATATGTTTCGCTCATCAATTCCAGTTTGAGTCTTCTGTGACGAAAACTATTTTTATCTATCAAAATGAAAACCTATATTTGTACTTGAGATTTATAGGATGTTGTTAGTAGGGGATTTACTGTCCCTGAAGATATTTCAACTCTAAACACAACATAAAAGAAGGAGCTAAAGGAGAATCAATACAAAGATTCTCTAGCACTACTTGCACTCCAAATAAGCTTGGCAGAAGAATATTTTCCACGAATCATAGGGGCTACAAGTGCAAAAACAGCATGAGATAAGTTGCAAGAAGAGTTCTAAGACAATAAAAAAATATGTGCCACTAGACTTCAAACCTTGAGAAGAATGTCTTAAAATTTAAAAATGAACGATTCAAAGATTGTTAAAGACTACTACTCAAGAGTAGATAAAGTATAAATCAATTAAGAGCCTATAGAGACGATATTCCAAAAAAGAAAATTATGGGCAAAATTCTAATTACCTATACAGAAAAATATGATCTTATTTTTGCAGTTGTTGAAGAGTTAAAAGACATAAATAAATTAATAGCTACAAAATTAATGAGTTCGCTAGAGGTTCATGAAAAAAGATTGGAAATACGTTATGAAAATAGAAAATGCCTTTCAATCTAAATTAAATACAAAGTCTCGGAAGCAAGTATCCTCTACGTGGCATTTGCAAACAAAAAAGTCACTTGGAGAAAGATTATTGATTTAAAGAAAAACCACAATGCCAAAATTGTAAGAAATTCAGTCATCTAGAAAAATCTTGCCGTTTGAAACAAAATCATTAAGCGAATTTCTATGAAGAAACAAACTCAGAGAATAATCTCTTCTATGTGCGCCAAGTTGCATCAGAAGAGAAAAAAGATGCATGGTACTTGGATAGTGGTTGTAGTAACCACATAACTAAGGATGAAACTATTTTCTATAGTCTTGACAAAATCAAGACAAAAATTAAAATAGGACATGGTGACTATATGGAGGCAATAGAAAAATTTACAGTTTCTGTTGACACAAAAAAGGGCAAGAGATATATCAATGTGGTATTCTTAGTCCCTACAGTTGATTAGAACCTACAAAGTTTAGGTCCAATAATTGAGAAAGTGTACTCATTGCATTTTGAGGGAGATCCTTACACAATCTATGACAAGAAAGACAAATCCGTCGTAATTGCAAAAGTAAAAATCTGGGAGAACATATGCTTTCGCATCTAACGGAGCTACGCAATAGATACTATGATGAAGGCTCAAGTGGACGAGTCGTGACTATGGCACAGAAGGTTCAGATATTTCTATTTCCATGGATTGAAGATTCTACAACAAAAATATGATGAGAGATCTACCTACTATGAAGGAGCACGATGAAGTCTGCGAAGGATATATGCTCGGGAAACAATAGTGACAATCTTTCTCATCAGGAAAATCATGGAGAGCGAAAGAGCCACTCGAGCTAGTCCATACAGATGTGTGCAGTCCTATGCGTACTTCATCACATGATAAAAATAGGTACTTCACCCTCTTCATTGACGACTATACCAGAATGACATGGGTCTATTTTTTACATGAAAAATCCCAAGTTTTTGATATTTTCAAGAAGTTCAAAACCCGTGTCGAGAATAAAGCGGTCACTATATAAAAATGATAAGAATTGACCGAAGCAAAGAATATATATCCAATAAATTCAACAAGTTTTATGAAGATGAAGATATAGAGTATCAACTCACAGTTGGATATGCACCAGAACAAAACGTCGTATCTGAAAGAAAGAATAGAATTGTAATAAAGATAGCTAAAGCTATGATACTAGAGAAAGGTTTTCCAAACTTTTTGGGCAGAAGCAGTCAGCACCGCAATCTACCAGCTCAAGAAATGTTCAATCAAAGCTGTGCAAGATAAGACACCAATCGAATTATGGAGTGGACAAAAGCCATCGGCAAAGTATGTAAGAGTTTTTGGATGTATCTGCTACGCCTATATTCCACAAGAGAAAAGGAGAAAGCTAGATGAGAAGACTAAAAAAAGGCATCTTGTTAGGCTATAATACTCGATCAAAAGGTTATCAAGTCTATAGCTTAAGATCAAAGAAGCTAATCATCAGTCGAGATATAAAGTCTGACAAAAATGCTTCCTATAACTGGGAAATCGAGCAAGTTGAAAGAGAAAATGCCAGTTTGCCCTCACTACCACAACTACATCAACAAGAAGAAGACAACAACAACCAATTGGAGGCACTAGAACAAGCTAGCTCAGACTCGTCTCCAAACTCAATACCAAGAAAAACTAGATCACTCAGAGATCGACTAGACATATAATTTGACAATTATAGATCCCGAAAGCTAGAAGCAGTTGCAAAGCAAGAAGTTTGAAGAAACACTATGGAAGAAGAAATAAATATGATTGAGAAAAATAAGATGTGGGAGCTAATAGATCTTCCATAAGACAAAGAAGTCATAGGAGTTAAGTGAGTTTACAAAACAAAACTTAACTCTGATTGTTCAGTCTAAAAGCACAAGGTAAGATTTGTAGCCAAAGGATATACACAACAATTCGGCGTTGACTATAATGAGACATTTGCTCTCGTTGCACGTCTTGACATAATTAGAGCACTGATTACACTAGCTGTGCAGAAGAAGTGGAAAATTTACCAACTAGATGTCAAGTCAATATTTAGCAATGGCTACCTTAAAGAAGAAATATATGTGGAACAACCTCAAGGGTTCGTGGTACAAGAACAAGAAGACAAAGTCCTCAGATTGAACAAAGCATTATACGGGCTTAAGCAATCTCTGCGAGCCTGGTATAGTAGAATTGATAACTACTTGATTGAACAAGAATTCATGAGGAGCAAAAGTGAGTCAACACTGTACATCAAGACCCCAGGTACGAATGTACACTTATTATCTCTGTATATGTCGATGATCTCATTTACACAGGAAACAATGAGAAAATGACAGAGGAGTTCAAAAAAGACATGATGAAGATATTTGAGATAACTGATCTGGCTCTAATGCACTACTTTCTTGGAATTGAGATAACTCAAAGAGAAGATGAAATCTTCATCTCTTAAAAGAAATACACAGAAAGTCTCATAAAGAAGTTCAAGATGGAAGGTTGCAAGACAGTCGCAACTCCATTAGACAACACTAAAGCTCTCAAGAAAGAAGACGACATGCTAAAGGCAGACAACACACAATTTCAAAGCCTCATTGGAAGTTTACTCTATCTGACAGCTCCGAGGCCAGATATTATGTACACAACAAGTCTACTATCAAGATTCATGCATAGTCTAAGTCAAGTTCATCATGGAGCAGCCAAGCGAGTCTTCAGATATTTGCAAGGAACGAAGAATTACGGCATATAGTACGGTTCTACGTCTGATTTAAGGCTACTCGGATATATCGACAGCGATTGGGCAGGATTAGTAGATGACATGAAAAGTACCTTAGGTTACTCATTCACATTAGACTTATGGATATTTCCTTAGGCATCAAAGAAGTAAGCAACAGTTGCACAATCATTTGTTGAAGCAAAGTACATAACAGCAACAATGATCACAAGCCAAGCTATATGGCTAAAGTGCATTCTTAAAGATATGGCAGAACCACAAAATGAAGCTACAAAGATCTACTGTGACAGTAAGTCAGCAATAGCAATGGCAAGGAATCCTGTGTTTCACAGTAAGTCTAAGCACATTAGCATCAAGTATCACTTCATCAGCGAAGCATAGGGTAATAAAAAGATACAACTCAATCCCTGCAAGACTAAAGTACAACTATCAGATATTTTTACAAAAGTACTCCCAAGAAAAAAATTTGAACTACTACGAGACATGATCAGAGTCACTTAAATTTGTATCAAGGAGGAGTGATAAAATAATAATGCTCATTTTTCTAGATTGTCCTGGAGATATCTAGCACTTAAACAAAAATTATATATATAATATGTATCATAAAATAGAGTATGCTAGAAAGATAAAATAATCAGTAAATACACAAAAAAAATCAATCAACGAAGAACTCTCTGGAGAGTAGTAGATAATTACAAGCTACAAATAAATAAAATAAACAATGATCGAGTATTTAGGAATTTCGGTCAAGCAATCGACTTTATCCACCTATATATATAGTCCTCTGTGTACAATGCACTAAGCCAAGAAACTAAGTAAAGAAGCAATAATAAAAGCTTCTCCTTTCTACTATACGTTGCCTATTTTTTCCCTACCTATTACAACAATCATTTTGTCCCATCCTGCCATTATACATCCCACTTCTCTATTATATACAAATAAGTAAACTATTTTCAAATAAAACAGAAGCTTATCCTATCAATTATCCACTCCCATATTTCTTATACAAAAATCTTTCCCAACACATCTTATCTATTCCTACGTGAAGACCATATACTTGTTTCCTATATCTAAATCAATTATTTCCTAACTTCACATTATCTTCATCTCTTCGCACTATACCATCAGATATACACAGTCTCACAAAACGTACCATTATTAAAACAATAAACCATCAGTATGACAATAAAAACTGAAACTCAGTAGACGCTAAGGATTGTTAATTTGACTTTAATAACTAGTACCCAGCCTCACCCTAATTCATGCTATTCATTTTAAAAGTTTCACACAGCCGAAACGTTGAACTTTGGCATGTTGTTAAACTGTTATATATTATTTACTGCCTTGAATGTGTCATTAATTTTCAACTTGCTGCTGAATAATGACAAGGCTTATACGTACTACGCCAGTTCCTTCATTTCAATTTATTGACAGAGATAAAAGAAAACTTTGTCCTACTCCTAACTCCAACAAAGTAACTGGCGTTCTTTTGGTTTTGGTTGCAGTTGATTATGATCTCTTTACAAGCTCTGAGGTAAGAGTTGGAAAATAAAGTATTGATCACCACTCTTGTTTCCTCTTATCGATTAGTCTTATTATATTGTCTTCAGCTTCCTATTAAGCCTTGGGGTCTGGAAGGAGCTTTAGAGTATTTGAAGCAAGTTTATGGAAACCCACCTGTGTTTATTTATGAGAATGGTCTCTCTCTCTCTCTCGATATTTTTTTTTTCTTTAGGTTTGTATTCATCTTTTTTTTTTTTTTTTTTCTCATCAATTTCTTTAGTATATCGATCGTCTTACTCGACAAACTTAGCTTGGAATGCATACATGCTAATTAGGTCAGCGAATGCCGCGGACTCCATCGTTAGAAGACACTCCTAGGGTAGAATATATTAAAGCATACATGGGAGGTGTTCTCAATGCCTTGAGATAAATTTTTCTGACGCTAATTATGTTTATGTGTATAAGCATACTATATATATATATATATATATATACATGCATCACTACTGGTCACCATTATCTGTTTAACAAGTTATTGACTCATATGTCATGGTACTCAAAAACTTTAGAACGATAATTGTCATGACCCAAAATCCGGGCTAGTGGCAGAAGGGGAATTTCACAAAGGTGGGAAATTCCTTAATTTATTTGAAAAGAGTCAAAAGTTCTAGTTTTTATAAAAACGGTCCATTTAAATAAAATAATTGGAATTCCATCCCGTGAACCTCTCCCACAGTTCGTATACACTATCAAACCTGGATTGAACAATTACTTAAAAATGTGAAATTAAATACAAAACCCAGCATCATCATCATCCATAACATAAGTCAAACACCAGAATGTCATACATAAGTTTGTAGACAAAATAGAAAGCAGTAATCTTGGTTCAAGGCTAACGCAAAATCCAAATAGTCCAAAGACTACGACAACAAACTCTTAGCATTACCAAGAGACGAACTGCAATCAAGATGACCTCTTACTCCTCTTGATCACCAAGATCGCACTGGACACCACCTGAGGAGGAAGGTAGGGGTTGAGCATACAATGCCCAGTAGGAAAATAGTTACCTCGGGGAAAAACAGTTCAGTGATGGGAATCTCCTGCATGGTTAGTTCAAATCCAAAATATACACACACGTATATATATATAATCCAAACCGGGAGCTAATATATATAAAACAGTGTAATCAAAACCATCACTCTATATGCACATGACACAAATCAACCCATACCCATGAGCTCACATCCTCTCATCTGTGGAAACCTAGGATGATGGTACTAAGTGTAGCTAACAGCCTGCCTGATACCTAAGCCCATACCCGGAAGGAACACCCATGTGTCGCCTACCAAACCTGGAGGGGCAACCGAATTGCCTACACCTGCCAAATGGAGAGGTAATCAGAAAAAACAAGATCTCGCGCGAGTTTACGGATTTTCACCGACGGTGGGGCACGCAGCGCCACACTGTAAAACCCACGATGCTAACACGGTGCTCATGTATGATCCTATGACACGTGCAATACAGAACTGAAGTGTAAAAACTACTGTACTCTGGTTTTTCAGTAAAACATGCACAATAGGGTTTTATAAAAAAACGGACAGTATAACGGCCCTATTTTTGATATACCCAAAATAACCAGCACACAGCAAATTGCCAAAGCAGTACAGTATATATCGTATAACCAGATTCCATCACATATAATTCAAATCATTAAAAATACACTTGTTCTTGTATGCTGCAGAAAATAAGTTTTAACTCAAAAACGGTATAAAATGAAGGTAACTAAACCCCTACCTCAACAGAATAGCGACACCACGCTATTGAGCCTTCAAGGTATCGTTGACGATCGTCCGGAGGGCCGCGAACCAATTCCAAGCTCTCGATCGTCCTCGTGCGAAAAACCAACTTTCTCACCAAAGCTTCAATTCCACAAACGGACCTCTTCACTGAATTTCTAGCACCCAAAATAGCTAAGTTAGACATATAACTTGTCCAATTCGAGTCCGGGTCCACACCGGACCGGTGGCATGCAAAACGAGACAATCTTGACCGTCCGATCTCGATTTTCGTGCCGATCACCAAACCACACAATATATATGTCAAACTTCTCTATTTTTCGAGTACATTCCAAAGAAGCAGTCAAAAACACAATCCAACGGCCGAATCGAAAACTGAAACTCAAAATACTCAAAATACTCAAAAATAGCAATTTTTGATCCGGACAGTATGGGGTTGAGATATATATACCTTGATGATCCTTGCGACGATACGAATCCAACGGGACCGGTTTGGAGTCAAATGGATGCCGGAATCTTCGCCGGCGACGAAAAGCCCGAACGGCCCCTTTCGTCTTCTTCGTCGATGGCGGTTGCTCCGACGGTTGGCGACCGGCTCGTGGTGGTGCGGGAGAGGTTCATTAGTGATCTGCTCGGTCAGACGGAGCTTGGACGGCGGCATAGCTTCCTTTGGCTGAGAGAGTGAGAGAGACGAGGGAGAGAGAGAGAGAGAGAGAGAGAGAGAGAGAGAGAGAGAGAGAGAGAGAGAGAGAGAGAGAGAGAGAGAGAGAGAGAAAGAGAGAGAGTGAGTGATTTGGGGGAGAGAGTGAAATGAGGGGGAGGAGAGAGATAGAAGATTTGTAATCTGATTTTTTTTTAAATCTGGTCAAAAGACCATTTTGCCCCTAAAGAAACTAGGTTTTTACAATAATACAATGTTTACATGACATGGTGTCCAACCTAGTTGAATCTGAAAAACAAATCGTTAATATTTAGCATTTTTTTCTCTCTCAGGTACCTATAGATTCCTATATATATATTTTCAGTTCTGGGTTTAAGATGTACTACTATTCCTCCTTCGTTCTCTTTTGACATGCAAATTTTTCCTTCTAATGTTTTGAAAGGAATGGATCAAACACAATATAATAGGGTATTTCACATGGTCTTTCTTTGATGTGTTCGAGGTGTTCAATGTTTTCAAATTGTTGTGCAGTCTAAAAACTAGATGATGGTCAATGCCAAAAAGGAAAAGTTAGCAACTAAGAGGACGTGACAAGTCGCACGAGTAAGTTAAGTGCGACCTCTTCCGAGTAAGTCGAATGTGACCTCTTTCCGAATAAAGTGCGACCATCTCTAAACAAGTTAAGTGCGACCAGAATGAAAAAGAAACTAGACCGAGCTTCGTCAAATGGATAATCTACAAAGAAAGGGAAACAAAAGATTCTCTTTCAAGATCGACCAGTTGTTTTATTTAAGTTGTTACTCAATTATATTGTTACTCAAATTATATTTTCTGATTATATACTTATCCGTTTTTATAATCAGCAATGTTAAACTACCTTCACCTATATAAGGGGAAGATCAATGCTGCCGTGGGGATCGGGGGCTCTTGAGGAAAAAACTTAACTTAAGAACTCGCTTTCTAAACACAATCGGTACTCTCTTGTAATCTTCCAGAAAATAGTGAACATCAGTGAACGTAGGCTCATCTTTTTTGTAGTTGAACCACTATAAAATTCTTGTCACTTTTACATACTTTGATTGATCAACCCTTTACACACACATGCCATATCTTGTAATTTCTTAAATTCATTGTTGACAAAATCTCCGTCAACAATTGGCGCTAGAAGGAGAGCTATTCCGGCATATAAGTTTGTCAACTCCGCTTCTTTTAACAATGGCAAACACCAGAAACACTACCAGAAATACCGGAACTAGCCAAAATCATCCCCAAAGTACTGTTGTTACACAGGTAGATCCTGCTCAGGATCAGCCTGCCGTGACCGCACCAGAAAATATTGTCCAGAGACAGGATCGCATGGAGGAAGCACTGGTAAACCTTCAGCAAATTACAACTCAGATTAATGACTCTTTACGACGACTTACCGAGAGACAGATGCTAATCCACCACAACACGAACGTCTCAGAGAACGTCCTGCTCAACAACCTAAGAAAGGAATTCAGATCCTAGAGATAGGGAGCCGCGACCAGCATAAAGCCTGGCAGGAGCGTCATGGAGATCGCACTTCCAAGGGAAAAGGTAGGGTCACAGACTTGCCCCTAGAATCCGGAACTGAAAGTTCAAGCACAAATCGAAATCGTCGACAACCTTCTTGGAGAGCGACCATCAATCATGATGGTCTAAACAACGAGCAAAAACGACAATCCAGGAGTGTCTTTGAAAGGATTAGTAAGGAATCTCGAAAGAATCCTACTGATCTAAGATAACATCTAAAACAGTGACAAAGTCAAGACCAATCCACATCGCATCTCAATGACCGAAGTCGATCTCGCCACACTATTTCAATGGAAACCCCACAAATGTCACAGCAGAACCTGCCTGACCAATTTGCTTTAAATCGCGATAATAACCAAGGGCCACCCCTACCACCAGCAAAAGATAATATTCTTCCTCTCCCTCTGAATGTCGATGTTCATAATTTGAGGATCGCATTAGATACACTTGCCGGCTGGAACGATAAGCTCGCTGATGGGTATCGTCAATCGCTATTCAGCGAGGAAGTTCGAGTTGCTGCTTTACCTGCTGGATTCAAACTTTCCACCATAAATACTTTCGATGGGAAAACTGATCCGTAGGATCATATGGATCACTTCAACGACCTGATGAAACTACATCATATCGATGATCTCGTATGTTGCAGGTGTTTTGCTGTAACTCTCACAGGAGCAGCAAAGAAGTGGTTCCGAGGACTCAAGTCTGGCTCAATCTCGTTCTGGCAACAACTCCAGACTATATTCTTGAGGCAATTCCAGGCTGCGAAGAATTTCACTATTCCACTGCTCAGTCTGTCTGTTATTCGGCAAGATCTGGAGGAACTCTACGATCTTACCTAAATCGCTTTACCACAGAATTGGCAAAGGTCAACAACCCACCTGAAGGAGGAGTTTTAACTCTAATGATGGCTGGGGTGCGACCAGAAACTAAACTCTGGGAAGATTTACTTGAGCGAGAATGCAGAACCCTTGAAGAGTTCTATCGTAGAGTTGGTCAGTATCTAAGGGTGGAATCTTCACGCAAAAATCTTCAAAAGGTCATAAAGGAAGAAAGGAAGGATGCTGCTAAAGATGCGACCACAAACAACAACAATAATAAAAGGTCGAATAAAAGGAGTAATGAACAAACAATTGAAAAGCAGCCCCAACAGAAAAGCAGGAGGTTCCAAAAGCTCCCATAAGGTTCAACAACTATACGATACTGTACGCACTCGTAGATTATATTTATGCAGTTACGAACTAGCAGGAGAGGTATCATCAACCGGAACTGATGAAAAGAGATAGAGTGAGGCGCGACCCCAGCAAGTTCTGCCGGTATCACAATGACATTGGACACGATACCAATAACTGCTTCGCTTTGAAAGATGAAATCGAAAGATTAATTAAAGAAGGGCGGCTGCGGCAGTATGCTAAACTGAACGATGAAAGGCAAGAAGAAGACCGACAGCGACCTCCAGAAATTCAACACGAGGTTCGAACTATTTTTTGGAGGCCCGCACATTGGTAGAAACTCGAAGAGAGTGCAAGATAGGTATGCACGAGAAGCGTGACCGCAACCATTAACTAATGTCATGCATCTTGAGTAGCGACCACGAAAGCTTGAACGGGTACCGGATATGGATATTACCTTCACGGAGCAGGATGCTAGGGAGGTCCATTACCCACACAATAATGCGTTGGTCATAAAGATCAACTGTGGAAGCACGTAGCTATGGCGAGTATTGGTTGATAATGGCAGCGCTATCGACATCCTGTACTATGACGCCTTCAAAAAGATAGGATTGAGTGAAAGCAACCTGAAGCCCGCTGTCACCCCACTCTACAGATTTACTGGTAACAGTATAATGCCCAGGGGTATGATTGAGTTAATGGTCAACGTTGGAACCTATCCTAGGGTTTCAATGGTAATGATCCAATTCTTAGTTGTGGACTTCCCCTTTGCATTTAATGCTGTATTAGGAAGTCTGACACTGAGGAAACTTCGAGCAGTAACTTCGATCTATCATCTCGCTATGAAAT
>JXTB01000085.1:47795-62052 GCA_002914805.1 Parasponia andersonii
ATTATAACAATTAATCATTGATTAAGGTTAGAGTAATTGACAATAATCTCTAGCAATTAATAGACTACTGGGCACACCTTCTCTTCTAATTTTATATTTCTTTTCTTTTACCACACAGTTAGTCTCAAATTCTTCACTTGTTCTCACTCTCCCTTCACTTGGGTGTCTCTTAGTTATTCTTTGCTGCTCCTAGATATTCTTCGTTGTTCTTGATTGCTCTTGGATGCTCTCTTAAGCTTGCTCTCCAAGCAAGGTTGCACTTGCTGCCCAAGCAACCTTAAGCTGGCCCAAGCATATATAGTTGAGCGTAAGCAATGTTGTAGCCCAAGTGGAGAAAATTAGGCCCTTTACGGCCTTTTTACAAAATAATTAGAAAAATACGGAAGTCTCAGTTTTTTTAGATTTGATACCACATTTTCAGAAAATACCATTTTGAAATTATTTTTAGAAAATGCTATTTTTAAAAATATTAACTAGCAATCGTAGCCATTTTTTGGGCACTGCTAACCAGTAATAGTTAGCAATCAAAGATATTTATAACTGGTATATAATTAGTTATTAGTAACCGGTAATAGAAACTAGTAACTTTTAGCTGGTAATTATTTTAAAAATGATATTTTTTTAAAAAACTTTTAAAAGTGGTATTTTTCTAAAAAATTACAAGAATTAGAATTTTTTGAAAAAGTGATATATTTGTAATTATTTTTTTATTTTATGTGTAGAAGTGTTAAAAACCCCAGCAACGTTGCAAGAAAACCATCTATTTGTTTTGGGTTTGGGCCTTAATTGGACTTGGGCCTAATTGGTATTGATTGAGAAAAGGACATAAATATGACTAAGTTGGATCAAAATAATTTTTTTAAACATTTTTTCCCCAAAAAATTAGAAGTGTCTACTACGTCTTGACATTTTAAAGATAACGCATCCTAATTATTATACCAAATTTTTAATACAACATATATCAATTGATGTATTAAAATTTACCATAAATATACACAAAAAATTTGGTAAGCATCATCCTTCTTTTAAATTGACCCAAATGAACCGGTTTCATGTTGTTTTTGTTTATTTTACTTGCGTTTTTATTTTTATTTTTATTATATGTTATTGATTTTAGGCTTTTAGCTCATCAAGACATCAACTACACGTGTTTTTCCAAACAACTATCATTGTAATATTGTATACCTAACCTGCAACGCAGCAGTGGGGACCATATATTATATTATAACTAGCCCCTCAAAATATCATAAATGATTAATTAATTTAAGTGGGACCGTTGGTAGTCTATCATTTCTTTAGGGACATTGTTTGACAGTTTGATAGAGTAATAAATAACTCCAAGAAAAAGAACAGCTATAACGCCAATGTTTAAAGTGGTTCCCACACATTACCAGATCCACAAAATCAAGTCAATATGGACAAATGATATGTAGTAAATCACCTTCTCTCTCTCTCTCTCTCTCTCTCTCTCTCTCTCTCTCTATTTCTTTTGCTTTCCCTCGGCCCAAATGTTTGGGGTCTCCTTGCAAATCTTTCTAATAATTACACCATTATCAGCACTAGGAGTTCAATGCCATGGTTATTATAGTAATGAATATATCAGGAGCGACTTCCCTCCAGACTTCATTTTTGGTTCAGGCACCTCAGCTTACCAGGTCCGAGTTTATAATATTACTAATGAGATAACATAACTTAATTTAATTACAACAGGAGAATATACTGACTAATTAGTAGTAACACATGACAAAGGTGGAGGGAGCAGCAAACGAAGATGGTAGGACTCCTAGCATCTGGGATACTTTTGCTCACTCTGGTCAACTCTTTTTCTTATCCTCTTTAGTGCATTCACTTTTCAATTTTAATTGATTGATTTACTTAGTTTTTAAGACCAATTACTGTGATAAAGAGATAGTTTTCATAGAACACAGACTCTAATTTTATTTTCAATTCTAGGGTACAGGGTATTACCACGGAGATGATGGAGACGTAGCATGCGATCAATACCACAAATATAAGGTTGTTGAGATTTAAGGGGAAAAGGAAAAAAATCATTTTATTTCTACGGAATAAACTAAGCTTATAAATATATATATATATATATATTTGCTGCAGGAAGATGTTCAACTTATGGCTGATATAGGCCTTGATGCTTATAGATTTTCCATATCATGGTCAAGACTCCTTCCAAGTATGCCAATTATAGTTCAATCTAAAATTTTATGTACGATTTTGGTGTGTGCTAGCGTATATTATAAAATTAAACCAAAAGAAAAAAAAAAGAAAAGTTAGAAAATACTCACTTCATATTTTAAATAATGTGAATTACTTCATCGTTGGATATGAAACGGACAACAAAATCGTACAGAGAATTTGAATTAGTACCTAATCCTTGGATTATCAACAAAAAGGAACAGAGAAATGAAGAAGCATTAAAGGCACTTTTCGTTCATGTAGAGAGGATTGTTTTTGTTTTTTGTTTTTTGTTTTAAAAAATAATGGTATCAGCTTTTTTCTATTATCAGTTTTTTTTTTTTTCAAAATAGTGGTAACAATTTTTAAAATCAAAAAGGGAAAATAAAATAGCCAAACAGGTTTTAACAAAATATTTCCATTTTTTTTATTTAAATAAATAAAAAAGCACAAAATGGAAGTGAAACCAAGCATAGCTTAAACTAACCATTCATTTCAATCGGTTTTGTTCTTTATTTTCCACTGTTTAATGGGTCTTTTTTTTCTTTTTTAAATCCATAACTAAATTTTGATGTTTTTATATTTCAGATGGAAGAGGACTTATGAATCCAAAGGGCGTAGAATACTACAATAATCTCATCAATGAACTACTTAGATACGGTTAAGGAAAGTTTTCCATGTCATGGTGATGGAGTTTCTACAGTTTGGTTTGTCAATTAGAATGAGTACATAATTTGATTGATTTGTTATCATCTTGTCCTTGTTACCAAACAGGAATCCAACCACATGTTACATTAGTCAACTATGATCATCCACAAGCACTCGAAGATGAGTATGGAGGATGGGTTAGTCGAAAGATGGTGTACGGATTTAAACTCCTGTTTGTTCTTCTTTGCCATTTTCCTGTTTTCTCTTATAAAGGGAGGTTGAATGCAGTTAGTGTGTTTGATGATACGTCAATGCAGGGAGGACTTCATTGTGTATGCAGACGTGTGCTTCAGAGAGTTTGGAGACAGAGTTCAGTACTGGACTACAGTGAATGAGCCCAATGTTTATTCTAGTGGAAGTTATGATACGGGAATCACCCCACCTCAGCGATGTTCGCCGCCATTTGGTGGAGTCAACTGTCGCCAAGGAAATTCCTCAACCGAGCCGTACTTGGTAGCTCATCACATCTTGTTGGCACATGCATCAGCTGTAAAATTGTATAGGAAAAACTATCAGGTCTGGTTTTGAACTCCTTTATCTACCAAAGTTTCGTTTTTTTTTTTTTTTTTTTTTTTTTTAAAAAAAAAACTTCTTGGCTCTGTAAACCAATAGTATTGTTATGTTAATGAGTCATCAATCTGCATGAACAAAACCCTTTGTTCTGTTTGCCGTTGGAACTTATTCACTTAGTGGCTTTTTAAGATGGCAGTTCTATCATTCTTTGACGGAACACTCACAGATATGTTTGTGGAAACACTGGTAGTGACACATCATTTTGATTTTTCGGATCAAATTCTTTGCTGCAGGCAAAGCAACAAGGTTTTATAGGACTCAACATATATACTCTTTGGTATGTTCCTTTGACAAACACAGGAGAGGACATCATTGCGACGCGGCGAGCTAATGACTTCCTTTTTGGCTGGTAAACTACATTTCTTAGTAGGACTAGCGAGTTTGCTTTTATAATTTTTTTGTTGATTTTAAGTCGGTACCTATGCGTTTATTTTTTTAATGTCAATCACCTTTTGTAGTTATATCTGCAAATTGTTTGCAGAGTTCTAGATCCTCTGGTGTTTGGAGACTACCCCAAGATCATGAGGAAAATTGCAGGCTCAAGAATTCCATCTTTCACAAAACTCGAATCCGAAATGGTTAAGGGTTCATTTGACTTCATAGGAATAATACATTATGCCGTTTACAAAATCAAGGACAATTCTGCTACCTTAATGACGGAACCAAGAGACTACTACGCGGACCAAGCAGTAAAGCTAGTCTGTATGTCATGTTCATTTAATAACTGAACTGATCAGTACGTTATTATGTTTTATTCGGCCTTGAAAGTACTGGAATAACCTTGCCATTGATGCTCTCCCAAAGAGTTCTCTTCATTCTAAAAGTTTCTACATATTTGTACCTCCAAATTGAAATGGTTGATTCGTTTAGGAGTACATGTACTGCCTTGAATTTGTAGGTTTACATTATTTTCTAAGCAAAGCCCCTTTTTCTTTGAGAAAAAAATTTCTAATTATTTATAAACTTGATAATGAGATAACTAGCTGTTTGTGGCTGCAGCGGAGCGCGATATATTTTCTACCGATGAGGTATGAGATGACGCATCACAACAATCGAGTCTCATTTACTTGGATCAGTTCAGTCTTTTTCTAATTAGCCTCGTTATCTTATATGTTCTGCAGCTTCCTATAACCCCTTGGGGTTTGGAAGGCGTTCTGGATTATTTGAAGCAAGTCTATGGAAATCCACCTGTTTTTGTTTACGAGAATGGTCTCTCTCTCTCTCTAGTTTATCCTTCTAAATAGGTTAAATAAGTTTTTATTTAATTATATATCTACCTATTCTTACTTTGCTGGTGCACTCATTCAACTCATAGGGAGAATGAAGTCGAAACAAATAAATCTTAGCATATATTTCATGACCAAATCTGACCAACCTTTTGGGAAAAAAAGATTATGGATATTAGTCTATTCACACGTGAGCTCAACAAAATGAACCTTCTGCTCTGTAATATAGCACTTGATATTTTTTTTTCCTTTTATTTGAACTGTTACGGTACTCTGTACCATATTACATTACACATTGTACTGGCCAATTTCCCTTACTTTCTGCTCTGTTTGGTAGATTTGTTGAATCACTGCATTTTATTTGATCACATATTTTATGGTTTATCATGTCTGGACAAACTTGTCTTGGCGTATTGTCAGGTCAGCTAATGCAACGGAATTCAGCATTAGAAGACACTCCCAGACTGGAATACATACAAGCTTATATGGGAGGTGTGCTTAATGCCTTGAGGTATGTTCAGATATATTTTTTGCCTTCTGGTCTGGCCTAACTAATAGTACTGTGGTTAACCATTTGTCTCTAATATGACCTCTTACTCATATTGAACTTTTATTAAGGAATGGATCAAACACAAAAGGGTATTTCACATGGTCTTTCTTGGACGTGCTTGAGTTGTTTAACGGTTATGAAATCGCATATGGTTTAGTCTATGTGGATATGGATGGCCCTGACTTGAAGAGATATCCCAAGATCTCAGCTCGCTGGTATTCTCAGTTTCTAAAAGGTCAAAAGATCGACCTGGAACAAATTATTGAATTTGAAGAAAATATATCAGCTCTTCCTTCATAGTGTTTCACTATTTGGTGTAAATTTCTGCTGCTGCTTTGTATGGTTTGGAAGTTGCAAATAACCAATATTATTTTGACTATGGAATTTGTTAATGCAATTTGACATGTGTGATTCATATTAGTGATTATAATAGTACTTATATGAAAATTATGTACATAGTACCTAACATTAGTAATTCATATTCATCCTGCTGGCCACTTATTCTCTACTACTTCTGTTTTTGTAACTCTAACTTCTCTAGATTTCCAACTCGCCAAGGAGGAAAATTTGTTGGAGATCTATCTTTAATTGGTAGGGAATCTTTTTTTTTCCTTGTTTTTTTCTTTGTTTTAATAAGTCTTCCATATATGTAAAATGATATATTACCATAAATCTAGGTTTATGAACATTAAGTCTTCCATATATATAAAATGATATGTTACCATAAATCTAGGTTTATGAACATTTTGTACTGATTCTAAGTTTATGTGAATTTTTTTAGTTTTTATACGAATTTTGTGGTCTTCTAAATTTTAGGCTTGTGAGATTGATTTGATAAACTTTTATTATTTAAAATCATTCATTTTGGAAGATATATCCATTAGATGTAAATTGGATTAAATAGAATCTAATACATTCCTGAGGTCTAATTATGTCAAACAATTAGGTAGAAGATTTGTTGAGAAACTTGACTAACATGAGTCCATAGCTAAATATAATGAATAACATAATAGAAACGTTAGACAATTAAGAGTATGAGTGTTAGAGGTCTTCTATAGTTAAAATACTTTCTATCAGCTCAATGGATTTCCCTCTCAGTTATGATAACCGAGAGTGAAGAGCATACATTCTATTTAACTTGGGGACCAAAATCCTAAAAGGTTAATTTTATGCGGTCGACTCAGTTAGGATATCCTTCAACTTAGCAGGATGACTAATATAGTATCCACATTATAACACATACCTGTTAGATATTCTGACTTATCGTAGTAAATCACTTAATTAAGGTCCACTTAGAAATATTATGGTCCAATGCAATTATCTAATACCTAGCCCATTAATTAATAGCAAATATAATTTCCTAACAACAATATTGTACTAATTAAAGGTTTACTAACTCTAATAGTAGAGGTGATCTGAAAGCCAAAGAAATGTATCCCTTATGAAGCTCTATATCTCTTGTGGACTTATATGCATATCATTTTTATATGATTCGTACACAAATTATTTCTTCTTGATCTTTAGTAGGATCAATAATTAGTTGATTATTTAAATCTATGGATTCTCTATAGTTTGATCTTTGTATTAAATTTTTGTTTGCACTTTAATTGGTCGATAAAAGCTCATGTTAAGATTCAAAAAAGAATATATATGCACACACATAAGAATCAAAAAAATTCTTTTTCTTTTCTTTTTTCTTTTTCAAGTAGATATATAAGTCTTTTATCCTTTATTTTTTTTGGCTAAGATAAGAAAATCGAGTGTTTAGACTAGTGGCGGAGCAAGAATTTTTTTTTCCAGCGGNATATATATATATATATATATATATATATATATATATATATATATATATAAAGAACAGTGAATCTTTTGTATTCACTTATTATACAAAAAGAAAATTAAACTACAAATAGTAAATAAAGAATTACTTAAAGAATTATATTTGTATAATTTTCTTGATAATTATTTAAAGAATTATATTTGTATAATTTCTTGATAAGTATTGAGTTTTGTTTGTTCAAGGATAATTGATACAGTTGCATGATAGAGGTTTTGATTTGTTTAAGGATAATTGATACAATTGCCTATCCTTTATAATGCTTACTTTCTTCGTAACACATAAAAAGAAATTATGTCTACGAAAAAAAAAAGTAGAAGGTGTTCAATATGCTATTGATTTTATTTTTCTTTTTTCATAATATATATTTTGAGCAAAAGAGTAAACTCATAATATTTTTTTTTGTTGTTATTGATATTCGTCATGGAAGCTATAAACTAAAATATTGAAGAAGACAATAAAATTGGAGAAAAAGATAAAAAGATAGGTTTTAAAAGTATTAGGAGGGTGAAAAGGAATGTTTTCAAAAATATTTACTAATAGTTTCTTTTATACTTAGTGAAAATTTAAGAGGTATGTGAAAATAAATTTTAAAAATTCAAAATTTTATAAGTGGTGAATTTAGAAAGGGGGTGGGAGAGAAAAAAAAAAGTGGGTAGCTCTAATACCATAATAACACAAAAAATATTTAATATTTTACAATAATATTTCCTAAGGACAATAAAACGAAATATATTTGCTCTTGACAAATGTTCTTTTATTAGCACTCAATAAAATCCTCATTGTCATATTATCAAAATTAATATTTTATTTTTATGAAATCTTTATAAAAATACAAAAATAACAAATGATATGATTTGTCTTCACTAGTGGGGAGTAAGGAGAGTCTTCCCCAATTCACTTTTTTTACTCTCAATTTTAATTTTGAATATTCAATAAAATTTAAAAGTTAAAAAATAAAAGGGTCTTGAGTTGGGATACAAATAATTACTTACATCTTTTAGTAGAGACCAAATTGGAAAAAATAGGAAACAAATCTTACTAGGTAAAATTCAAATATATATGTTAAGGGAGCAAGTGGAAAAAAAAAAATTAGGGAGCCAAGTAACGGGAACAAATGAAGAAAAAAAAAAAAAACTTGCAAGGGGTAAAGGGAAGGGGGCAAAATGTAAAAAATTTAGGCGTGGCCGTGGACTCCGCCCTTGGTTTTGAGCAACTCCAATGCATTGTTAAATCTTTGTACCAATGAGCACAAAGTAACAAAATTATTCTCACGTACAACGTAAGATCCATAAGGACTATATTGCCCTCTACTTGATTAGCCACTACGATTGCTACTACTATTATTCTCATAACTTTGCTTTCTCTATTGTCCTTTGTTCTTCTTAATTATCTTTCTATCAATTATCCTTGTTCCTTGCTGAGTCCCTTTTCAAAGATCTATCATTAAGATAAGATTTAACCTTTTATGATGTGGCTACTAAGTCAATGAGATTGTCAAAGTGTAACATTACAATTTTGTCTAAAACAGTTCGCCTCAAAGATTCTGCGAAGTTGACAATATGAAGCGTATGATCTGTACCAGGTTCATAATTATATTGAATATATAGATTCCCATAGTTTTGGTAACACTCGGTCACTCGGTCAGTTATAATTGATAGTGAAAGTCGTAAAACATATCCATAGATCATCATCGTCACAAAGATAAGGTTAAGACATAATAGTTAAAATGAGCCTTGAGTATTAACACAAGTCAAAAAAAAAAAAGATAAAACTCTATTAAGTATTTGAGTGCCTAATAGGAATTAAATTACACATTTAGGAAACTAGTGTTTCTTAGAGGACCTGTACAGTTAATATTTTAAAAAATGATTAATTTACAAAATCCAAAGTCCAAATATGTAATTGAAAGAAGTTTATAATCAACATATGTTAAAGTATAATAAAAAAAATACATATTGTGCATATCATCGGCAAATCAAGATAAATAAACACTCATTCTCCCAAAACACATTTTTAGTACTTTTATCAAAGTATCAAACATCTTGATACTACCTAATAATGCATAGATACGTTCGTAAGTCTTTCACCTAAAATTGCACTAATTCAAAACCTATCTAAAATACAGCAATGCAAACAGGATCTCATGTAAGACGAATCCTATAGTATGTACTACAATTTTTAGTATTAGAAATAACCATATTCTACTGACTCAATGTAAATCATACTTTGAAATCCATTTTGACCAACTCTGGGATTTATTAAAAATTAAACGACACAATGTTTGTATTTCACCGGAATCAAAATTTAAAACTTACATGTAAAAAGACATATACAGGAGTTTTAGAGCAAATTAAATGTCCAATGTTTCTCAAATTCACCAAATCATCATTTAAACCAATTCAAATTCAATATAAATCACGTTTTATCAAAGTTTCATTCTATACTAAATTTTAATCAAAACTAATTTAAAAGTCAAGTAATTAAACCCGCACCACACTAGAGAAGCTAAGCCTAGTTTCTAGGTCTCGTGGTATCCCTCATTGCTCAAGTGGGGGTTTTCGGTGTTCATGCCACTTGTCAGGTCCATATTGCACAACCTTATTCGCAGATTAGGCCCTGATTTTCTGATGCTCTGCACCTGAAATTAAAAGGGCTTTGTACATAAATACCCAATTTTGGAGGTTTCAGTTAAGCGCATATCCCTTTTTTTAATGTACGTAAAAGTCCTTTTTCTATTTGTATTTTTTTGAAGTCCAATTTTATCTCTTTGTATGTACCAATCCTTATCTCTTTCGTCTCATTTTCGTCAGCTCTCAAAACAGGCTGAAATACGGAGAGCTTGCTGGTGTCGGGATAAACTCAAGCTATGTATTGATCACTGAATTGATTATAACTATTTCATTTTGTTTTCAATTTTCTTTACCTGCACTCTTCCACTCTAGCACTCCTTATACTACTCGGATTATGAGGATTCAGTAATAATCTAGAAAATTTTGTATACATTTGGTTTGGAGAGCTGTGATTTTGTTTATAGAATTCTAAGTGTGAATAGCTAAATATATATATATATATATAGGTTGCCAATCCAATAAGTATTTTTCTTTTTTTACTTATGGGTAAGTATTTTTTTTTAACCGTTAGATCACCATCTAATAGTGATCCAATGGTTGTAATGAAATACATGAAAAAACGTGCATCAGTAATACTCTTTCTCTCTCTTACGTTTTACAATAAAAAAATGTGCATGCTAAATTTTCATTGGCTAAATTGATACCAATGCATAGGTTAAAAAAAAAAAAAAAATACCTATTGGATTGGTGTCCATATATATATTTGTCCATTTAAAATAAATTTGGTTTAGATAGATCGTAATCGAAATCTAGTGTGTTTCTTCTTAAAACCTTGTTATATTCTGATTGGCTTGAGGTCTTTATGTCTTGTAGTAACAAAGCGTTTGATATTTTTTGCTTCTTAGAGAACTTGATATTGAGTCTTAAAGTAGGGAAACCACATAAAAAAAAAAAAAAACAGGGTCCCTCCAATTAAATTAATTTTTTTAAAAAAAATTGATCTTTAATTTTTCTCAAAAAATGGTAGATCAATCTAATTACTTGACTACTTGAAGAAAATAAATGAAAAATATATTTTAAAACAATTTAAAATGGTAAATAAGTAGTATATGAGTTATTTACTTGACTTACTTGATTAGCAATAAATAGAACAATGTTGAAAAAATAAAATTAAACTTAAAATTGGTAAATCAATGATATACCTATTATTTAACTTATTTACTTAAATAAAATAAATAGAAAATATCCTAGAAAAACATAAACTTGGAAAAAAAATAGTAAATTAATGGTATATAAGTTATTTACTTATTTAATTGAAGTAAAATTATGGTAAATAAGTGGTATGTTAATTATTTAATTGAAAAAATGGTAAATTAGTGGTGTATACATCATTTACTTGAGAAAAAAAAATAGTAAATTAGTGATACATCATCTATTTACTTCATTCACTTAAAGAAATTAAATGAACAATGACCTAGCAAAAATTAACTAAATATAAAAATGATAAGTCTGTGGCACATCAGTTATTTATTTAATTTACTTGAAGGAAAATATAAGTAAAGGAATGGTACATCAATTATTTACGTAGTTTTGTTGAAGTAAAAAATTAGTAAATTAGTAGTATATGATTTATTTACTTGAAAAAAATATACGAAAAATAGCCTGAAAGGAAATGGTAAATAAGATTTATATTTATTATTTACTTGAAAATAATAAATAAAAATGGTATTAGAAAACAATAATCCTGAATTGTAAGTTTGTGGCATTTCAATTATTTACTTGAAAAAGAAAAATAAAACAGCCTTTAAAAAACACTAACCTTGAAAAAAAAAAAAGAAAGAAATTAGTGGTCCGTCCAGTATTTATTTGAACAAAAAATAATAACAATAAATGAGTGGTATATAAGTCATATACTTAATTCACTTGAAGAAAATAAATAAGAATGGCCTCAAAAATAAAAATAAACAAGAATGGCCCCAAAAATAATACATTAAGGAAAGTGCATATAGATAGAAATGAGTGATTTACTTGAAGCAAAAATTAACTTTCAATCAAATATATAATCTACCAGTAGCATATCAATGGTTTACTTGAGAATGCTAAAGCGATCAATCAAATTAACAGCTTGAAAACCTTATATTAATGATTTACTTGAAAACTAAATTAATGGCTTTTGGTATAATAGTCATTTAATTTAAAAATTACGAATTAAAGAAAATATATTGGTACATATATGGCATCTCTGCGATTTAATTTAAAGAAGAAAAAAAAAATGAATAGACTTCAAACAACACAGACTTCAATTTATCATCTCTTTCTTTTCGATAAATCATGCCAAATTAACTAAAAGCTAATCAATGATTTAGGAAATGAAGAAATGAACTAAACGAACCAAGCTCTTCTCAATGATTTAGGAAATGAAGCAATGAACTAAACGAACCAAGCTCTTCTGACAACATACTCAAACATTAATTTTCATAGTTTCAATAGGCAATATAAAGCAATGAACAGAGATCATAGAGCAACAAGAAGCTATGAACAGATATGAATGTCGTCATAATTGGAAGTGTAGACAATTTATAGCCTTCGTCGATGGAACAGATAGTTCCGGTCATTTGGACACTTCATCACAGATTATGTGAGAGACGGTAAACGAACAGACCGGTGGAATAATGGAAGAGGCAAAAACATAATTAAATAAGTTTACTTATCAAACATACAAGTTAACACAGAGAAAAAAAATTGGATACATATTTACGCTGGGTACCAAAAAGGGACACCCTATATAGTTTCCTCATCAAAATTCCAACATCATTGTCAAATTTTTCCGAGATTTTACAATTATACTCAAAATTCGTACATAAATAAATTAATCATAGTGACCTACTATAAATGTTTCCCAATAATCAAAATGACGGTCTTTCTTCAAAGAAAATAAGTAGTGATCTTCAATTTTCAGTGTCTACTATTATTCCTTACATTAAACGCCATATAGTTTACTCTGGAAGCCAGGAGAGAATAGCTGAGAATTTAACTTCGGATTCCATAACATAATATCCAAATAGACAATTTCACCCAATAAAAACTGGGAATTCCAGCAAGCTGCAAAGAGTGTTAAACATCCTAATTAATTTCAAATCAGGATCATCCATCCAAGATGATTAAACTATATTCACAACCATAAAAAACCTCGAACATGTTCAAGGAAGACAGAACATCTCAGCACATAATTAATATAAAGCAAATCTTCAGAAATAGGTGGTTGGGGTGTTTGTTGTTGGCATCTTAAACTAAAGATTTTGTTGTCTTTTAGTTTCAATTTTCATCATTCTGAAAAGATACGGAAAAGATTACCACAAAAAGAAATTTGGGATTTTGGAAAGAAATTGAGAAAAGATATCCAATAAAATAGTAGGAACAAAATACTAGCGAATATATATTTTAAATTTATATGTCGTTATAAATAATAAGAGCAATACTATAAGGTACCAGTAGTGGTGTCCAAAACCGTAATAACATATCTGTTTGTCACTAGATTATTTAATTAAAAAATTAGATCTTATTTGGACGCTATCTGAATTATAATTATAATTAACTAATGACAAACTGATACATCATTATGGTATTGGGCACCATTGGTGCCCTATAACATTATTCAAATAATAATTTCGGAATAAAGATTTTTATGCAAAACTTGCTCTTTCAAAAAAAAAAAGGAGAGAGAAGAAATAAAAATACAAATTCTAGCTACCTATCAAATCCATCTATAATTAAAATGTTAATAACATTTAAGTTAAATATTTCAATGTGAATGATTATTTATTTACTTTTATTAATGTGAAGGTAAAAATCATGTACAACTAATTAAATTAGTACAAATGGAAGCCTTTTTAAATTGGCTAGTAACGGAGTTTGATTGTTTGCTTTTCACTTGTGGAATAGCTCTCCTGACTTTATCGACTTGCTGGTTGTTTCAAATTTTTATCTTGGATATTACCCTTATAATTTTATTCTTGTCTTATTGGACAATATGTCTTATGGCATTCGACTAAATTTTTTGCAGCTCTGCCATCTGCTACATGATTTGTATTATTTTCTAGTCTAGTTTTTTCGTACAATGTAATCCTAGCCAGACTTTTAATGAGACATTAATTCTGCAGGAGGGCTTTAGCTAGATTTAAATTCTTTGTCTTTTTTCCATTCTTGAAACGCAGCTCTAATGTTTTTAATCAAACATGACCAGATAACTCTCCAGAATTCTAATGTTTTAGGTTTTCATTTACATATTTGGGTTATATATTCTTTTTGTTAACATGGTTTTGTTACAACCATTTTTCTATTTTGTGTGTGTGTGTGTGTATATATCTATTATTATTATAGAAGAATGAATGTACATAGGGAAATGGCATTTATTCCAGCCGTTTATTAAATATTTTATTATTTTTGTCTTTTATTCCTTAACTTTTTCTTTCTCTTGATATGTATATGTTTCGGAGATTGGATAACTTTTTCTTTCTCTTGATATGTATATGTTTCGGAGATTGGATTTATTAATTTGGCCAAGCCCAAATGTCGGGTACTGCTTCTCAGAGTTTTTTTT
>JXTB01000085.1:68084-86172 GCA_002914805.1 Parasponia andersonii
ATCAGAATAGGTGCGGTTGTCAGTTTTTCCTTCAATTTCATGAATGATGTCTCACACTCGTCATTCCAAGCAAACTTGACATCTTTCCTCATTAACTTGGTTAAAGGCAAAGCAATACTTGAGAAGTTTTCCACAAAATGACGATAATAACCAGCTAAACCAAGGAAACTCTGCACCTCAATAATATTTCTCAGTCTTTCCCATCCTAGAATAGACTCTATCTTAGACGGATCAACTGAGATACCATTTTGAGAAATCACATGGCCCAAAAATTTAACTTCTGTCATCCAGAAATCACATTTCGATCTCATGGCATATAACTGATGATCTCTTAAAGTCTAAAGCACGGTCCTTAAATATTCGGCATGTTCTTCCCAAGCCTTAGAATAAATCAAAATGTCGTCAATAACACAACCATGAATCTGTCCAAATAAGGCCTGAAGATTTTGTTCATAAGGTCCATGAACACTATAGGTGCATTCGTCAACTCGAAAGGCATAACCAGAAACTTAAAATGACCACATCAAGTCCTGAATGCAGTTTTCGGTATGTCTTCTTTACAAATCTTCAGTTGGTGATAACCAGATCTCAGGTCTATCTTTGAAAAGAATTTGAAACCGAGTTGGTCAAACAACTCATCAATTCTTGGCAAAGGATATTTGTCCTTTATTGTAAACTGGTTTAGTTTTCTGTAGTCCACACAAAGTCTAAGTGTACCATCAGCTTTCTTAGCAAAGAGAATAAGAGTACCCCAAGGTGAGGTACTATTCCTGATGAACCCTTTTGAGAATAGGTCATCTAGTTGTTCCTTTAATTCAGTCATCTCAGCAGGGGCTATTCGATAAGCGGGAATAGAAACTGGTTGTGTTCCGGAAACTAAGTCGATACAGAATTCAACCTCTCTGTCAGGTGGTAATCCAGGTAAATCCTCTGGAAAGATATCAGGAAATTCACTAACCACTAATATCCATGGGTATTTATCAGCAGTTCATATCTCTCTATCAATGGTGAATAGGATTCCATAACATTCCAATTTCTTTCTCCCACCAATACTTGCTCTCAGGAGAGGACTGAGGCTTATTGGATTCAAACCAGCTTGATACACAACTAAATAACCATCTTCAGTATGAAGAGTCACCTTTCTTCTATGACAATCCATTATTGCTCTATATTTGGACAACCAGTCCATACCAAGAATCACGTCAGATTGGTTCATAGGTATCACAATCAAATTAACTAATAACTCATATCCATCAATGACGATAGAACAAGAGTTGCATATAGTAGACACACTATTGACATTTCCCAAAGGAGTATCAAGAGTCAAAGCAGGATCAAAGATTTCAAATTTTAAACCCAATATGTTAGCAAATGACACAGATATAAAGGAATGTGATGCATCGATATCAAATAACACGTGAGCCCAAGAGTGAAAAAGTAAGATCATACCATCAACCACTCTAGTTCTAGGCTGATCATATCCCTCTGTCCCGGTGACTGCATAGGTTTGAGCTTTCCCCTTTCCTTTGTGTCCTCTGCCTCTACTCGGATGACTACTGCTAGACCCAGGAGTACTACTATGGGACTATCCATACCCTCCTTGTGTTCCAGATACCTAAGGTGTCTGGCATCCTGTGGTGAAGGTAGAACCCTGAGGACAATATTGATGCTAAATAGGAGAGTTAAAAGTCGGAGCTGAGCTCTGGAAATGAGTAGGCCTAGTTTGCTGACTAGGGATAGGCATCGAAGTTGCTTGACTCCCCTGTGGTCCTCTGGTGGTCGGTGAAAGAGTCTGCAAAAACTGGGGGTAATTTCTTCTAAAATGGCCCTATTGATCACAATAGTGGCAGGAATACGGAGTAAAATGCTCACTTCTTGTTGAAAAAAAACTGCCACTGCATCCACTGCTCTGTGAACCCTCTCCTTGCCATCGTCCCTTTTTCATTTTTCGGCTTGTATCTTTTCCCTTATATCCACCAGTAGTTCCTCTATCACCAATCAACGTAGCTTCAATTCTCTGAGCTGTACCATAAGCCTCAAGAAGGGTAGTAATTGGAAATGGCTCCAGTCTGGTGCAAATCTCTGGCCCTAAGTTGGTTCTGAAATGAACCACTTGCAGTCTCGAATGGTTTCCCGGTATAGGAGCATACTGGGAGAGTTCAACAAACTTCGCATAGTATTCATCAACAGTCATATTACCTTGGCGCAAAATATTGTACTATTTCAGCATCTCATTAATTGGCATAATGTCCTTTGAACAGTTCATCAAACTATTCCCAAGTCATAGTGGTAGTGTCATGAGTCAACTTAATAGTGTTCCACTAATGATCAGCAGCATCCTATAGCAAGTACATTGCAAAGCCCACTCTAAACTCTGCTGGTACTGCCAAGGTATCAAATTTCTTTTGAACTTCCCTAAGCCATCTCAGTACAGCTGCAGGATCGTGTTTGCCATAAAAGTTCAGTGGGTTCAGCTTAGTAAAATCCTTGAAGCTTTTAGATCGGTCATTTTCAGCAGTCGGCCTTATCATAAGACTAGGTATCCTCTGCATAGCTTGTTGAAAAGCATCAACAATATTAAAAGTAGGAAGGTCTTGTTGTAGATGAGCATCTTGTTCTCGCTCAGGTTGAGGCACTCTTCTTCTTGGAAGTATTTTCTTGATCTGTATTTCAATATGTCCAACGTATTAGTAAGATGATGATTTTGTATGACCTACGTAAAAGAAATGTTCGATCTAGTTTAATAAGTGACACACTCTGAGTATTTTAAATTAAAATCTTGCTCTGATACCAAATTTTCTGTCACGACCCGAGGCCGGGGTCATGTGGTGCCCAAGATTCTCACATGCATATTAAGCCAATAATAATTATGTTCTAATTGCATATTAGGCATCTAGAAGTCTTTAATACTAGTTTTATAGCAACATACTCATTCATTATGTTATGTGCATTTACATACATATTATTACACTAATGACTATCGAAGTATCCTAATGCAGTGTAAAGGTTCAATACCCTCAGAGAGAGAGAGAGCTCGGTGTGCTAAAAGAACAAAGAATATAATTATGAAAGTAATACTATGTTTGCATTGTTAATTGGAGTGTAATTGACTTATTTGTATGCTTAATGATTGGTTATGGGGCTAGGTTCAACCAAATTAGAATAAGATTGGCCATATAGGATCATAAGTCAAAGTATGGCTAGATTTCACTTTTTAAGCTAGGTTTCACCATTTTGGTCTACACTTGGGTATATAGGATTGACCAGCAATGTGGTGAGTATGTTAAGGATGTTTTAGAGCTTGACACATTGAAGGTAATGAGCAAAATACCTAAAATACCTCTTAGAATTTAAGTTATGCCATTCTTAGCCTTTAAGTATTGATTTTTTGACCAAATCTGGTCATTTGCTTTCCTCTTTCTCTCCAGCCACGACCTGAGCCTCTCCAATACCTTTTTACACTTCTCTCAACTTCCCTTAACCATCTCCAAGAGTTTCCAAGTGGTAGAACTCAAGTTGGAGCTCTAGAAAGCAAGATAGATCAAAACTAGTCAAGGTAGTTCTACTAATTCTTCTTTCTAGGTCTTTGCCTATAATTTCAATTCTCTAGTTGTTCCTACTTAACTATTTGTTTCTTCAGGTTCTATTAAGTTCAAAAATATATTTCTAAGCCTTGGAAATCAGTTTGGTGGAGATAGAAGACAAGAAGTCTAGCAAAGACCCAAACTAGTCAAGGTAAGGTTTAAGTAGGATTTTGAATTTGTAATGAATTTCCTTTATTTCAGCTCTTAAACCTAAGCTATTATTTGATGAATGATAGTCCTAGGAACCTTATATATTGCTTGAAACATAGAATTTAAGTGGAGGATTAGAGCTAGATCTAAAGCCCCAAAGTTTGCTATTTATGGAATTAAGTTTTTTTTTTTCATGTGTAGTAGATTAAGTTCTATATTTGTAATCTAATTTCTTAAACTTGGAGTGTATATTTTATTGATTCTATTATTTCTTACACTCATTTGGTAGCTGGTTGTGATGACACACAAGTGTAAAAGTGGTTTTAAATTTTGTTTAAACCGAAAAAAAGTTCAAGTGTGCTTATGCCATTCCAAGTGATCCTCTTTGATGTGTATATGTGGGAATTGAATTGTAAATTTTTATTTCAGGTTTAAAATCATGATTATAATCATGTGGGATTGTCCCTAAAATAGGGGAGGTGCTGTCCAAATTTTTTTAAAATGAAATGGCACCATTTAGGAGCAAATGGACTTGTTTTTACAAAATTATGTGCCATTTTGGATCATTTTGTGCTAATGAACTAGCATTCATATTTTAAATACTTTTGAACAGTTTTTCAATGCTAGTTATTGACTACCAAGTACCTTAAGTGATTTATACACTCCTGAGTCATTTTAAGATTAAGTTTCCTAAATTGGTGAAAGTTTTAATTTCGGTATTGTTCAAATATCTTAACGCATTCTATTTGTAAAATGTGCATCTTGAATAATAGTAATTTATGACAGGTGATTAGCACACCAATCTCTAGAGGATATTGACCCTTTCCACTATCAATTCCTATTCAAGACACGAGATATGTAAAGACTTACAACTGTATCACAAGAATTATATGGAAGATGTATTTATGTGAAACTTACTTATTCCTGAAAGTTATGAAATGGCATGTGCATGGCATGTTTTGCATGCAAATGGAGATTTTTATTATAAAAGTATTTGAAAGTGAGTACCATTGTACTAATTTTATAAGATAAGTTTTAATGTCAATTGTTAGTCTGTCAGAGCTGGATAGGTAAGTCTGTTGATGCAGACTCTCCCGTAGAAACGGGATTTGCGGATCTTATGATGTATCTCGTTGAAGCAGGACAAGATTAGCGCGGTGTGGGATGCCCCTTTGATGAGGGAAGGAGTTTTCAAAAACCTCACACGATGGTCTCACCTTATTTTTACTCTTGGCCAGAGTTTCTGTCCAATGTTATCACGGCCTATCAACTTACGGGACTAGCAATGCTCTAAGGGGCCCAATTATGAATAAGTTTTAAGGAAAATTCATGAACTAAAATGTTTAAGAAAGAAAAGGGTACAATGGGAACTTTACGAGATTGTTAAGCATATATAAGCATGCATAGTTTTTACTTACTGAGCTTTAGCTCATTTTAGTCTTGTGATGCAGATGAGGAGGCACATTTTGGTATTGACTAGCTGGTTGCCTGGCTTGCCTTTTGTCGCCGTGATCATACAGATGTAGATGAGCTTGACCTGTGGGCGACATTTTTTGTTCTGAGATATTTTGATTGTACATTTTGTAAAGACACTTTTAACAAGAAATGTCATGCAGTTTCTTTTGTCCTAAAGTTCTAGAAAGTTCAAAAAAAAAATTGCCCACCTTTTTATCAAAACAAAAGATAATGTTTAAGAAAGAAAAGGGTACAATGGGAACTTTACGAGATTGTTAAGCATATATAAGCATGCATAGTTTTTACTTACTGAGCTTTAGCTCATTTTAGTCTTGTGATGCAGATGAGGAGGCACATTTTGGTATTGACTAGCTGGTTGCCTGGCTTGCCTTTTGTCGCCGTGATCATACAGATGTAGATGAGCTTGACCTGTGGGCGACATTTTTTGTTCTGAGATATTTTGATTGTACATTTTGTAAAGACACTTTTAACAAGAAATGTCATGCAGTTTCTTTTGTCCTAAAGTTCTAGAAAGTTCAAAAACAAAATTGCCCACCTTTTTATCAAAACAAAAGATAATGTTTAAGAAAGAATAATACTTCATAGTTTGAATACTTCATAATTTGACTGTATATGACAATATGGTTAAACTAGGGGGCGTTACAGGTCAATGGCAGAATGGGTATTTCATAAATTAGAAATACTAAAAAGAACTAAATAAAAAGACTCAATTCATTCAAAATTTTACCCCGGGGTCTCTAACCTTTCAAAACTGGCCTCAACAAAATATTTAATTGAAAATAAAATCCCATAATTATGCGTCACTCATTGAATATAGACCGTAAATAAAATAATTATTTTAATAGTCGTATATCACAAATCATCTCACACTCAAACTCAGACATAAGTAATATAAACCATTTCCAGATTTCATATTCTAATTTATAAAGTTTAATGAAATCCAAATTCCTACTCAAATTTAAATATTTCATAAGTCTCATAGGAAATTACCAAAATATAAATAAACTAGTTATTCTGCAAATGCCTCGATCTAACTCTTCTTATCCAAGTGCCACCTGAGGGGAAGAAAGGGGTGAGCTAATGCCCAGTAGAGAATCAACTACAAATTCTTACATATATATAAAATATACTCATGTTGAAAGTCCTGCATGGTCAATATTTCATTCAAAATAGTTCACAAAACTCAAGTAGAAATCATAGTTTAATGGTTCAAACCAACATATATCCATGTATGCAATCATGATATCTGAAGTGTCCTAATGGATCACTCGTAAGTCCGAGCCACCTAAAGAAGCGCCGTAAGTCCGATCACCCGATGTGGGGCATCGTAAGTCCAATCAGGGCATCATAAGTCCGATCACCCAATGTAGGACATCGTAAATGTGTGAATATATGCAAATGTTTGATAAATAACAGAATAAGGATATTCTAGAGAAGGCAACGATAGAAGCGGCTCACAAGGCTATAAAAAAGTTCAAGGCTACCGAAGGCAATGAGCTCGAAGAAAAAGCTAGTAACATCACCTCGTCGACCATAATATATAATATCTTCTGCGAACATCCGGATTTTGACTTTTCTGTCCTTGGTAAAGATATAGTCGAGCTTGTCTAGAGTTGGAGGCAAGTGGAGGCTGCCAAGACTGGAGATGGTGGAGCGAGCACATCTGCATAATTTCCTTTTTTTTTTTTTAATTTCAGAACAATGCGGGCTTTATCCCTTAATTTTTTGTAATACTTTGCTTGCATACAGGTGCGAGCCTTTATCAATGAATGAATGCTTTCTTTATTAGACGTTTATTCCTGCAAAACAATTAAAACATTATATTGCAATATAAAGATATATAATTTAACTAAGTAGTCAATCACTAGGTGACTGATCGGTACGCTATTGCGATTCGAATCTAACACTTAAAATTTTAAGTGTTAGGATAGGTTAGGTCACTTAAGAAGACAACAAGTATGAGTGGTGCAAACTCAATACTGTTTTTCAAAAGTTCCATGGCAAAATGTAATATAGCAATATATCACATTGAACAATGAACGTTTTGCTTAGTTACTTTGTTGTTCAAGGAGGGAAATTGCATAATACGACATGCTATGGCATGAAGCGAGGAGAAAATCCTAAGATTTTAAGAAATTTTAGAAATTTCGGCGATCTAAAATTCCGACCCTCTTAAATGGACGTAGGAGATAATATTCTAATCCCATTACCCCCCAAGTTTTATGGTGTTCGAAGACTGCCATAAAACTATAAAAGGTGGACAAATTGAATGATCGATGAGGAGACACCCTTATTGATGATGATGAATGACGAATAACGAATGACGAATAATGAATGACGAATAATGAATGACAATCAATGAATGACAAATAACGAATGACGAACAACGAATGATGAACAACGAATGACGAACAACGAATGATGATCAACGAATGACGACCAACGAATGACGATAAACGAATAACGACCAAAGAATCACGAATAAGTAGATATCTTTATTGATGAATGACGAATACATGAAGATATACATGAAGATCTACTGATAATAGCAACGAAGTTGTTCTGTATTCCAAGCATGCTCGATCTTTTGTCCACTAGTGCGAGCTAACTTATATCTCCCAGGTCGAATAACGACATCAATAACATATGGTCCTTCCCAAGAAGGTCCAAATATACCAGCACCGTGCTCTTTATTATTAGGTAGATCCTGTCGAAGGACAAGATCACCAACTTCAAACCCTCAGATTCTAAATTTAGAGTTATAATATCGAATCGTGCGCTGTTGATATGATGCGATCTGAAGCTGAGATTGCTCGTGCCTTTCTTCTAAAAGATCGAGGTCAATCATCATCAGCGCGCTATTTTGATCTTGCTCATAGGTAGATCGTCGTATCTATATTGAGATGGTGACACAGGATATTCGGATCAATCCCCACTATATCCGAATGTTGCTATGCGAAGATATCCAAATTTGATTTCAGAAAAACGATTAATGAAGCTCGCACGGGTCCTTGAAGCTTCGCTCCGATTTTAAGAACCTTCGAAGACCTATCGATTGGAAAATCTTCCAAGTCTTGTATAGGTCCAGTTTTGACCTCACCATCAATTTCTCGAGGGTCGAGGTCATCGATTGACGTTCAGCTTAATGGTTCGCCTGATGCTTATGATACTTTCCTTAATGTTTCTCCTTGTAGTTGGACCATCATCGTGCGAGGTGTCATATCTTTTGTTGTGAGCTTTATTGAGTTATTATAACAAGTCCTCGCATCATGTCGGTTGCCATGCACCTCTCCTACTCCTTGTTGAGTTGGAAATTTCATAGCGAGATGATAGATCGAGGCTACTGCTCGAAGTTCCCTCAGGGTCGGTCTTCCTAGCACAGCATTAAATGGAGAGGGGCAATCCACAACTAAGAATTGGGTCATTACCATTGAAACCCTAGGATAGGTTCCAACGTTGACCATTAACTCAATCATGCCCCTGGGCATGATGCTGTTACCAGTAAATCCGTAGAGTGGGGTGACAGCGGGCTTCAGGTCACTTTCACTCGACCCCACCTTTTTGAAAGTGTCATAGTACAGGATGTCAACAGCGCTGCCATTGTCAACCAATACTCGCCATAGCTACGTGCTTCCACAGTTGATCTTTATGACCAACACATCATTGTGCAGGTAATAGACCTCCCTTGCATCCTGCTCCATAAAGGTAATATCCATATCCGGTACCTATTGAAGTTTTCGTGGTCGCTGCTTGAGATGCATGACATTAGTTAATGGTTGCAGTCGCGCTTCTTGTGCGTACCTATCTTGTGCTTTCTTTGAATTTCCACCGATGTATGGGCCTCCGAAAATAGTTCGTACCTCGCATTGATTTTTGGTGGTCACTGTCGGTCTTCTTCTCGCCTTTCATTGTTCAGTTTAGTGTACTGCCACAGCTGCCCTTCTTTAATTAATCTTTCGATTTCATCTTTCAAAGCAAAGTAGTTATTGGTATCGTGTCCAATGTCATTGTGATACCGGCAGAACTTGTTGGGGTCGTGCCTCGCTCTATCTCTATTCATTTTTTCCAGTTGACCATACCTCTCCTGCTGGTTCGTGACCACATAAATATGATCTATGGGTGCTTTCAGTTCAGTATAGTAGTTGAACCTCATGGGAGCTTTTGGAACCTCTTGCTTTTTCTGTTGGGGCTGCTTTTCAGTTATTTGTTCATTACTCCTTTTATTCGACTTTTTATTATTGTTATTGTTTGTGGTCGCATCTTTAGTAGCATCCTTTCTTCCTTTCTTTGTGACCTTACGAAGATTTTCGCGTGAAGATTCCACCCTTAGATGTCGACCAACTCTACGATAGAAATCTTCAAGGGTTTTGCATTCTCGCTCAAGTAAATCTTCCCAGAGTTTAGTTTCTGGTCGCACCCAGCCATCATTAGAGTTAAAACTCCTCCTTCAGGTGGGTTGTCGACCTTTGCCAATTCTAAGGTAAAACAATTTAGGTAAGATCATAGAGTTTCCTCCGGACCTTGCCGAATAGTAGACAGACTGACTAGTGGAACAGTGAAATTCTTTGCAGCCTGGAATTGCCTCAAAAATGCAGTCTAGAGTTGTTGCCAGGATGAGATTGAGTCGGACTTGAGTCCTTGGAACCACTTCTTTGCTGCTTTCGTGAGAGTTGCAGCAAAACACCTGCAACGTGCGAGATCATCGACACGATGTAGTTCCACAGGTCATTGAAGTGATCCATATGATCCTGCAAATCAGTTTTCCCATCGAAAGTATTTATGGTGGGAAGTTTGAATCTGGCAGATAAAGCAGCAACTCGAACCTCCTCACTGAATGGCGATTGACGATACCCATCAATGAGCTCATCGTCCCAGCCGACAAGTGTATCTAATGTGATTCTTAAATTGTGAACATCGACATTCGGAGGGAGAGGGAGAATATTATCTTTTGCTGGTGGTAGAGGTGGCCCTTGGTTGTTATCGCGATTTAAAGCAGATTGGTCAGGCAGGGTCTGCTACGACCTTTGTGGGGTGTCCATTGAAATAGTGCGACGAGATCAACTTCGGTCGTTGAGATGCGATGTAGATTGTTCTTGACTTCGTCGTTGTTCTAGATGTTGTCTTAGGTCAGTAGGATTCAGTCGAGATTCCCTACTAATCCTTTCAAAGACACTCCTCGATTGTCATTTTTGCTCGTTGTTTAGACCATCACGATTGATGGTTGCTCTCCAAGAAGGTTGTCGACGATTACGATTTGTGCTTGAACTTTTAGTTATGGATTCCAGGGGCAAGTCTGTGACCTTACCTTTTCCCTTAGAAGTGCGATCTCCATGACACTCTTGCTGGGCTTTATGCTGCTCGTGGCTCCCTGTCTCTAGGATCTAAATTCCTTTCTCAGGTTGTTGAGTAGGACGTTCTCTGAGATGTTCATGCTGTGGTGGAGTTAGCATCTGTCCCTCAGCAAGTCATCGTAGAGAGTCATTAATCTTACTTGTAATTTGCTGAAGGTTCACCAGTGCTTCCTCCATGTGATCCTATCTCTGGACAATATTTTCCAATGCGGTCACAGCAAGCTGATCCTGAGCATGATCTACCTGTACAGCAGCAGTACTTTGGGGATGATTTTGGCTAGTTCCAGTGTTTCTGGTGTTTTCCATTATTGAAAGAAGCAGAATTGACAAAATTTTCTGCTGTAATAGCGAGCTGCCCTCCTTCTAGTATCAATTGTTGACGGAGGTTTTGTCAACAATGAATTTAAGAAATTGCAAGATATGGCTTGTGTGTGTAAAGAGTTGATCAATCAAAGCATGTAAAAGAGACAAGAATTTTATAGTGGTTCGACTCCAAAAAAGATGAGCCTATGTCCTTTCACTATTTTCTGGAAGATTACAAGAGAGTACAGAGTGTGTTCAGAATGTGAGTCCTTAAGTTAAGTTTTTTCCCCCCAAGAGATCCCTGTGGCAACATTGATCTTCCCCTTATATAGGTGAAGGTAGTTTAACGTTACTGATTATGAAAACAGGTAAGTATATAATCAGAAAATACAATTTGAGTAACAATATAATTGGGTAACAACTTAAATGAAATGACTGGTCGATCTTGAAAGAGAATCTTTTGTTTCCCTTTCTTTGTAGATTACCCATTTAACAAAGCTCGGTCTAGTTTCCTTTTCATTCTGGTCGCACTTAACTTGTTTAGAGAAGGTCGTACTTTATTCGGAGAGAGGTCACATTCGACTTACTCGGAAGAGGTCGCACTTAACTTACTCGTGCGACCTGTCATGTCCTCTTAGTTGCTAACTTTCCCTTTTTGGCATTGACCCTCATCTAGTTTTTAGACCGCACAACAGTAACATTTGGTAAATGTACTGATTCAGGCACTAAGATGAAATATGCACTTCAGCAAAAGAAGGTGGTAGGTTCGAGCAAATCAGCAGCGTCACAAGAAGCTCGTGCGATTAGTGAGCAACAGATTGCAAAACCTTCTGCTGAGGCTCTAGTTCATCTCGCAACCTTAGGCAACGTATTAGTATTATCGCTTGGGAAAGATAAAGGCAAGGTTGTTCTTGACGAGGTGATTGAGAAGGCCTCTTGTAAGAGAAAAATCAAGTTTTACTAAGCCCATGCTGCTCAAAGATGCCCTCAAAGTAGCTAAGACAAGCTACAAAGCCTCAACTGATACTCCTCTAATGAGGTATCAACAAGATATCAGTGCCAACCTTGAAGAGAGTCTTTCTGAAAAGGATTAGCAGTTGGTCGAGGAGACCACATATAAAGGCATCTTGTATAAGCTCGCTAAGCTCCTCTCAATGGTAAGTGCTCCATATTTTTCTTTGTATTTCATCATATATCTTTTAACTAGTTCTTGATTTTTGCACTTTATTATAGGCAAATGTCCTCACTCTCAAAGAAGTCAATGAAAATGCTCATCTCCTTATAGTTGCTTCGAAGAAGGAAGGATAAGATTGAAGGCCTTCAAAAGGAGGTGTTCTCTAAGGAAAACAAGATTACCAAGCTTGAGATTAAGGTTTAGGATTATGATGGTAAATTAAAGAATGCCAAAAAATAGGTCGAGGAATATGAGCAAGCTAAAGTGACCTTCAACAAGCTCAAACCAATTAGGCCGCTTTGAGAGCTAAAAAACTGGCCAATAAGAAGAAACTAAAAGGGCTTGAAAAGGTAAAAAATGCACTCGAGCAGTTAGGAATGACCTTTACCAGCTTTATAAGGACTTCCATAGTATTCTTCACCCTAATACCATCGAGTTTAAAGAGTTTATGGATAAGTTTAAGGAGGATGGTGTTGGAGACTTGATGTACACACTTTGGTAACATTATAGAAAGTTCGATTTTTCGATCTTTGACAAGGAATCTATGAGGTTAGCAAGCACTTTCGTTGACAGAGTCGATGAGGAGGTCGTTGCTAGTGATGCTTATGTTAAGAAGCCTAGTCAAGATCATCTCATTGATCTTGAGCAGAATGACGTTGTTGCTCTTTAGTTTTTTTCTGTTGTAGTTTGAACAAGCTAAAAAATAATATTTCAAGGGTTTAGCTTCATATCATTTTTCTTAATACTCGCATTCGCTAAGAAATAGTCTTTTTCTTTTCTACTTTATGAGCTGCTCAGTTTTAATATGTACCTGAAAGAAGTGTTTATCCTTTATAATACATACGAGAAAATTTAAACTTAACCACGATTTTATAAAAATTGCTTATTTTAAGGCCAAATTGTTTAATCAAAATTCTCAGGGTAATTTCTAGGCTTTTAGACTGGATCGGAGGTAAGTTCGAACTTTCACCTCATTTCTAAGTACTAAAGCATAAATTCGATTTAAGTGTTTATATCCCCTCCTTCCCCTCCAGTTTCGAGATGATCCATTCATCGCAAAACTAGTGCTGATTTAAGGATTTTATTGACAAGTTCCCAAAAAAGCTAGCCGATTTGAATAGAATTCTAAGAGAAACATCATGACCAATCTAGTGATAATATCTTCGTTAATGTTCAGTGTTCCAAGCTCATGAAACTTCATTGTTATCAAGACGAGCTAATTTGTATGTGTCAAGTCATATATTTTTAGAGATTTTGTATAGCCCTTCCCAGTATGATGCGAGGACTCTAGCTATTCATTCCTGGGTGTTAGGAGTTACTCTCCTCAGAACTAGGTTGCCACTTTTGAAACTCTTTTCACATACTTTTGATCTATAGTGGCAAGAAACTCGTTGTTGATAAGTTGTTACTCGTAATTGAGCTTGGTCACATTTCTCTTCCATTAGGTCGAGGTTCCCTCTGAAAATCTCTTCATTGATCTCTATAATATATCTTTTTGCTCGGTAAGTAAGGACTTCAATTTCTATTAATAACATTGCTTCTATGCCATATGCCATTAAGAAGGGTATTTCATTGGTCGTAGTTCAGGTTGTTGTTCTATAAGCCCACAAAACTTTGGAGAGCTCATCAAGTCATGCTCTTTTAAGATTCACGAGCTTTGTTTCGAGGTTGTGATTCAGAATTTTGTTGATTGCTTCTACTTGTCCATTCGTCTGTGGGTGAACGACTGTCGAGAAGCTCTTTGCAATTCCAAACTGCTTGCAGAATTGGAACATCTCATCACTTTCGAACTAGGTGTCATTGTCTGAAATGAGCTTCTTTGGTACACCAAATCTATAGAAAAATGGACTTGGCAATGAATCCAATGACTGTTAGAACATATTGATGTGAGTGGCTCGGCTTCTATCCATTTAATGAAATAATTAACAACAACCACTGAGAATTTCGCTCTGTTGTGCGGTCTAAAATCCTATGTCAGGTCGCATGAGTAAGGTTATGTGCGACCTTCACCGTAGGAGTTACGTGCGACCTGCTCCGAATAGGTTATGTGCGACCCGAAAGAAAATGAGACTAGTCTCTGCTTTGTCAAACGGGTAACCTACAAGGAAAGGGAAACAAAAGTTTCTCTTTTAAGTTCAACCAGTTACCCAGTTTAAGTAATTACTGAGTTATATTGTTACTCAAATTGTATTACCCGATTGTATAGTTACCCATTCTCATAATTAGGAATATTGTAATTTTGAGCTCTTGTAATTCTCCAGAAAATAGTGAAAAATAGTGGACGTAAGCTCATCTTTTTCGGGGCTGAACCACTATAAAATCTTTGCCTCTTTATTTGCTTTGATTAATAACCCAACTTACACAAACCACATCTCGTAATTTTTTCTAAATTTATTATTGACAAAACCTCCATCGACAATTGTCGCTAGAAGGAGGGCCATTCCGGCCAAAACAGTTTGTCAAATTTCACTTTTTTAATAATGGCAAACACCAGAAACACTACCAGAGTCACTGGAACTAGCCAAAACCAACCCCAAAGCACTGTCGCTGCATAGGCAGACCCTGCTTAGGATCAGCCTACCATGACCGCATCAGAAAACCTTGCTCAGAGACAAGATCGCATGGAGGAGACACTGGTGAACCTTCAGCAAATCACAAACCAGATCAATGACACCCTACGATGACTTGCTGAAGGGCAGATGGTGACCCAACCACAGCACGAACGTCCCAAAGAATGTCCTGCTCAACTACCTGAGAAAGGAATACAGATCCTAGAGATAAGGAGACGCGACCAGCCAAGAACCCAGCAAGAGCGTCATGACGATTGCATCTCCAAAGGAAAAGGCAAACTCGCAAACTTTCCTTCAGAATCTAGTACGGAGAGTTCAAGTACTAACCGTGATCGTGGACAACCTTCTCGCAAATCCACTGATAATCAAGATCGCTTAAGCAGCGAACGAAAACGACCATCGAGAAGCGTCTTCGAAAGAATCAGTAGAGAGTCGAGACAAGATCCTGCAGACCTAAGACAATACTTGGAGTGGCGATGTAGCCATGAACGATCCTTATCGCATCATAACGACCAGAGCCGATCTCGTCGCACTATTTCACTGGATTCCTCTCATAGATCGCAGAAGACTCTATCTAACCAACCCGTCATACATCGAGATAATGATCAAAGGCTGCCCTTGCCGCCAGCAAGAGATAATGCTCTCCCTCCAAACGTCGATATTCATAATTTAAGGATCGCATTAGACGCACTTGCTGGTTGGGACGATGAGCTCGCTGATGGGTATCGTCAATCGCCATTCAGTGAGGAAGTTCGAGCTGCTGCCCTACCTACTGGAGTCAGACTTCCCACCATTAACACTTTTGATGGGAAAACTGATTCACAGGACCATATGGATCACTTCAGCGACTTGATAGAACTCCATCGTGTCAATGATCATGCACGTTGCAGATATTTTGCTGTAACTCTCTCAGGAGCAGCAAAGAAGTGGTTCCGATGACTCAAATCTGGCTCAATCTCATCCTAGCAACAACTTCAGAAGGCGTTCCTGAGACAGTTCAAATCTACAAAGAATTTCACTGTTCCACTTGTTAGCTTGTCTGCAATTCGACAAGGTCTAGAGGAAACTCTACGATCTTATCTCAATCGATTCACCTTAGAGTTAGCAAAGGTCAACAACCCACCTGAAGGGGAAGTTCTAACTCTCATGATGGCTGGGGTATGACCAGAAACTAAACTCTAGGAGGAATTACTTGAACGAGAATGTAGAACTCTAGAAGACTTCTACCAAAGGGTTGGTCGGCATCTGAGGGTAGAATCTTCATGCAAGAATCTTCAAAAGACAAAGAAAGAAGGAAGGAAAGAGGCGACTAAAGATGCGATCATTACCAACAATAACGGTAATAAGAAAAATAAAAGGAGTAATGAACAGTTGACAAAGAATCAGCCTAGACCTAAAAAGCAGGAGATTTCAAGAGCTCCCATGCGGTTCAACAATCACACTGAGTTAAACGCGCCCATAGATCATATCTATATGGTCACAAACCAGAAGGAGCGATACAATCAACTAGAACCAACGAAACGGGACAGGGCAAAGTGCGACCCCAACAAGTTTTGCCGGTATCACAACGATATTGGGCATGATACCAATAATTACTATGCCTTGAAGGATGAAATTGAAAGGCTGATTAAAGAGGGGCGACTGCGGCAGTACACCAGGTAGAACGATGAAAGGCGAGAAGAAAACCAACAGCGACCTCCAGAAATTCAACGCGAAGTCCGAACTATCTTTGGAGGACCGCATGTTGGCGGAGATTCGAAAAGGGCTCAAGACAGGTATACACGAGAAGCTCGACAACAGCCATTAACTTACGTCATGTATCTTGAGCAATAACCACGCAAGCTTCAACGAGTACTGGACATGGACATTACCTTCACAGAGCAGGATGCAAGGGAAGTCCATTATTCGCATAATGATGCGTTGGTCATAAAAATTAATTGTGGAAGCACATAGTTGTGACGAGTATTGGTTGATAATGGGAGTACTGTGGGCATCCTGTACTACGATGCCTTTAAGAAGATGGGGTTGAATAAGAGCGACTTGAAGCCTACCATCACTTCACTCTATGGTTTCACTGGTGACAGCCTGATTCCTATGGGCATGATTGAATTAATGGTCAATGTTGGAACCAATCCTAGGGTTTCAACGATAATGACCCAATTTTTGGTGGTAAATTGCCCATCCGCATTCAATGCTGTGCTAGGAAGACCGACACTGAGGGAACTTCGAGCCGTCACTTCAATCTACCATCTCACTATGAAATTCCCGAACCAACATGGGGTAGGTGAGGTGCGAGGAAACCAATATGATGCGAGGACTTGTTATAACAACTCGTTGAAACTCGCAGCAAAAGATGCGATGTCTCGCACAATGATGGTCCAGCTGCCAGAGGAAGCGTCACTTGAAGCATCGAGCAAAGCGTCAGTCGAAGCTTCAGTTGACTCGTCAGACAAAGCGTCAGTCGAACCGTCAGTTAAAGCGTCAATCGATACGACCAGTGAAGACTTCAATCCTCAAGACGAAGAGGTCAAAACTGGACCTATTCAAGATCTGGAGGACTTATCATTCAACATGTCTTCCAAGACTTTAAAGATTGGAACAAAGATTCAAGAATCTGTGCGAGCATCGTTGGTCACTTTTCTAAAATCTAACTTGCATTTCTTCGTGTGGTGACATTCGGACATGGTAGGGATTGATTCAGGATCATATGCCACCGTCTTAATATAGATCTGACAAAGAAACCTGTATGACAGAAAAGAAGAGCTATGAATCCAGAGCGCTACGTCGCCTTAAAAGAAGAAGTGGAGAAGCTGCTCGAAATTGGATTTATAAGAGAATCTATTTACCCTGACTGGCTTGCAAACCCGGTTTTGGTGAAGAAACCCAATAGGAAGTGGAGAATGTGTATCAATTTCACCGATCTCAACAAAGCATGCCCGAAGGATAGCTTCCCACTTCCGAGAATCGACCAGCTTGTAGATGCGACATCGGGGCATGAACTCTTAAGTTTCATGGACGTGTATTCTGGATATAATCAAATCCCCATGTACGAGCTAGATGAGGAGCATACCTCGTTCATCACTGATCGAGGATTATACTGCTATAAAAAGATGCCCTTCAGACTTGTCAATGTAGGAGCGACCTACCAGCGTCTTGTCAATATGATGTTTGCAAAATAAATTGGCAAGACAATGGAGGTATACGTCGCCGACATGTTGGTGAAGTCAGAGAAAGCCGAAGATCACATCAAGCACCTTGATGAGATGTTCAAAATTCTCCAGAAATATCAAATGAAGCTGAATCCTCAGAAGTGTGCGTTCGGGGTAAGATCTGGAAAATTTCTGGGTTTTATGGTCAATTAGCGAGGAATTGAAGCGAACCCTCAGAAGATACAAGTGTTGATTGATTTTCAATCTCCTCGTAAACCCAAGGATGTGCAAAGCCTAGCAGGAAGAGTAGCTGCACTGAGTCGGTTTGTAT
>JXTB01000085.1:88406-110893 GCA_002914805.1 Parasponia andersonii
TGTTCTTAACATTCACTGCTTATAACATTCAGCTTCTTCCTCGCATTGAAAATACCCGGGCGGATGCACTTGCTAAGCTCGCTTCAACGAAAGATACAGAGTTGTTGAAGGTTATTCCTATTGAATTTCTTGTATCGCCAAGCATCGAGGTCGAACCCCAAGTAACTATGCCAGTTGACGAAAAACCATTGTGGATGGATCCTATAATGCGATATATACAAAATGGCGATCTTCCTGAGAGCAAAGACGATGCAAAGCGACTCCGCATGAAGGCAGCCCGCTATATCATCCATGATGAGAAGCTTTATCGAAGGAGTTTTAGCTCGCCATTATTATTATGTGTCAATGATGAAAATGCACGCTATATTATGAGGGAAATTCATGAAGGAATAGGTGGAAATCATTTTGGGGGGTAAGCACTTGCAAACAAGATTCTTCGACAAGGGTATTTTTGGCCGACTATGAAGAAGGATACATTAGAATTTGCTAGGAGGTGTGATAAATGTCAGCGATTTGTGACTATTCCTAGAAAACCACATGTTCCTTTAACTACAATGACTAGTCCATGGCCATTTGCTGTTTGGGGAATTGATATTATCGGGATACTTCCATTAGCACGAGGTGGATTGAAGTATGCAGTGGTCGCAGTCAATTATTTTACAAAATGGACGGAAGCTGAGGCCTTGAGCACCATGTCCGCAAAGAAGATGATAGATTTTGTTTACAAATCTCTAATTTGCCGTTATGGTATACTGCATACTATAATTTCTGATAATGGGAAACAATTCGACTGTGATGAGTTCCGTGACTTCTGCAACAACTTGGGCATCAAGAAAAGTTTCTCTGCTGTTATTCATCCATAAGCCAATGGGCAGGTCGAAGCGATAAACAAAATACTTAAATAGAATATAAAGACAAAGCTGGAGGAGCATAAAGGAGCTTGGTCAGAAGTACTTCCAGAAGTTTTATGGGCTTATCGCACCACTCAATAAACCACTACTGGAGAGAGTTCATTCTCTCTAGCTTATGGATATGAAGCAATGATCCCAGTTGAAATTGGTGCGGGCTCTCTACGGCAATCTGTTTATGAGCAGAGTCAGAATGATGTATTACTGAGAATTGAATTCGATTTTTTAGAAGAACGGTGTGAACAATCTCAATTTCGAATTGCATCATATCAACAACGCACTACTCGATATTATAACTTCAAAGTTAAAAGTAGACATTTTGAAGTTGGTGATCTTGTCCTTCGAAGAGTTCTACCTAATAATAAAGAGCAAGGTGCTGGTGTATTTGGACCTTCCTAGGAAAGGCCTAATGTTATTGATGATGTCATTCGACCTGGGACATACAACCTAGCTCGCATCGGTGGACAAAAGATCAAACATGCTTGGAATGCAGAACAACTTCGTCGTTATTATCAATGAATCTTCATGTTTATCTTCCATGTATTTTCAACGACCTACTGTATCTTTGTTATTTCGTCATTCGACATCGTTCGTCAATAATATTTCTTCAGCTATTACTTCAACTTCGTTTGATTCGTCTTTTTATAGTTTTATGGCAGTTTTCGGACACCATAAAACTCGGCGGGTAGTGGGATCAGAATTTTATCTCCTACTTGTTTCCTAAGGGACTATGCAAAACGTCCATTTAGAGGAGGCAGAGTTTTAGATCTTCGAAGTATCTGAAATTCATTAAAATCTTAGGATTTTCTCCTCGCTTCATGCCTCAGCATGTCGTATTACGCAATTTCCCTCCTTGAACAAAAAAGTAACTAAGCCAAATGTTCATTGTTCGATGTGATATATTGCTATATCCTATTTTGATATGGAACTTTTGAAAAACAGTTGGCATCACTCGTATTGGCTGTTTTCTTAAGCGACCTAACCTATCCTAACACTTTAAACTCGTTTTAAGTTAGCTAGATTCAAATCGCAAAAAGCGTACTGATCAGTCACTTAGTGATTGACTACTTAGTTAAAATTAGTGTTGTGTTTTCATTATTTTGCAGAAATATCTAACAGGGAAAAAAATAATATTTATTAAAAGAATTGTCACCCGTACATAAGCAGAAAGGAAAGGGGACCAAACCCGCATTGTTCTAAAAATTATAAAAAAATACAAGTGTTATGCTGAAGTGCTCGCACTGCCATCTCTAGCTTTGGCAATATCCTCCCTCCAACTCTGGACAAGCTCGACCACGTCCTCGCCGGATGCTCGCAAAAGATGTTAAAAATGATGGTCGACGAGGCGATGTCACTAGCTTTATCTTCGAGCTCTTTGACTTCAGTCACCTTGAACTCTTCGATAGCTTTGTGAACCGCCTCAGTGGTCACCTCCCTCATGCGATATGGATGCTCAGAGATGGTTTTCTCGAGCTCTTTGACTTTCTCCTCGAGGTTCTCCTTCTCGAGCTTCTCCTTGGCCAGGTCTTTAAGCAGCTGCTGCCTCTCCAAGTCAAAGGTTGTTTTCTCCTCCTCCTGAGCTTTCTCCGAGTTCTCGAATGCTTGGGATATCTCTTCAACTTTTTAGGCCTTCGCCAAGCATTCGAGGACCGGGTCGTGCATCAGGATAGCAGCAGCCGCGGTCTGAAAAATATAATCATTAATACCAAGAAATAATACATTTGAGGACAAAATAAAAAAGTACTTACATTGGCCAGCATCCTCATTGCAGAACCAAAAGCGACCTTGGCCGAATCGTCGCTTCATCCACTCCCAGCCTTCCTCGGAAGTGGAGCGATCAATGAAGGCTGCGCTCATACCAACCTTCTCTGGTAATTGATTGAGGATCATGAAAAGCTCTTCATCCTTATCTGCCAGGACCTTATCTGCCAGGATCGGTTTCGAAGAAGTGGCAGCCTCTTTGGGTGGTTCAGAATGGCTCGTTGGCTGAGACTGTGGAGGAGGAGAGCTTGCTGGGACGTCCTCGAAGGCAAATTTTCATTTTTTGGAGTTAACCTTCTCTTTCCCTTTCGATGACGGAGTGCTCTCGGGTGTCTTGGTTTTTGCCATGGACCCGAGAGTGGAGGGTGGTGCTCGCAAGCCGCTACCGATAACCATCTCTGTACAGATATGTCAGTGAGCGAGGAGATATAATACAAAGATAATTAGAATGTATATATGATTACCTTCTTGTTGAGGAGCTGGTGGTGACGCTGTTTTTGGAGAAGAAGGTTCTGAAGCTGGAGGGGTGGCAGGTGCTTTTCGCTTCCTAAGTCTGGAAGACGAAGCACTTGTATCCATCTGTTTCCTTGGCTTCTTCTTCTTCGAGCTCGAAGGTCTGGACAAAAGGACCGGGAGGTCAGGGAACGTGGCTCCCTTTGGAAGCAGACCGCAAGCGACCAGGTTCTTAGAAGTTCCTAGTACCTTCCAATTAAATTCCTCAATTGAAAGGTCGTTGATTTTGTACACCCTTGCGAGCTACTCCCTGGAAAGTCCAGGTCGTTCCCTATTATCTGTGATGACATTCGAATGAGATCAAGATAAAAGTAACAAAATAGAAAAAGGCGATAAATTGGAAGACTACCTACCAGGATTTTGAAAGAAGCCGTTATCCGCATAGTCAAAGTGGAAAAATGGATTTTTCCATTTTCCCATGTTGTTGCGAACCCCATAGATCATTTTTATTGCCTAGTTCGACCATTTGCTCGCATAAAAGAAGCCAAGATCTGACGGGTTTGATTTCACTTGGTAAAACCAAGCGAACTCTTCAGGAGAAGGGGAGTCTAAACCTAATTTATAGTAAAGTATGTACAAACCTACCATATATCTATATGTATTAGGAGTCAGTTGGAAAGGGACGACCCCATAGTAGTCGATAATTGATTTTATGTACAGATGAAGTGGGAGGTGGACACCGCACTTAAGAACTGCTTCAGAAAAAGAAGCAAGTCCGCGTGGTGGTGTGTGTGGTCGATTAAATTCCATGGGTAGGTGAAGAGGGATGGTGATCTTATAGCTACACACGATTTTGCTAAGCTTGTTCGATGTACAGCTCGTCCTTATATTGGTACACGACCAATTCCCCTCTACGTATTAATAGCCCGATGAGAAGGCAGGGGCATCCCTGATATGTCGATGCCACTGGTCCTGAGGGAGGTCGCCTATGCAAGGACTATTATGCCTGACTCCTGTTATCTCTACCTCGGGTTCTGACTCAAGGTAGTCTTCGAGGTTTATGGAGCTAACACTGGAGTCAGATTCTCCAGAAAATGCATTCCCTTCCCTAAAATACTCACTGCTAGACATCTGAAAAGAAATACGGATGGATTTAGTCCTATGCGAGCATCAAGGATTTTCACTATGTGCTAGTAAATTTTGGGGGTTCACCCTAGGATTGTACTATCAAGCAAGCTCATCGAATTTTTTTCTAATTAGTCTATGGATTCATAAAAAGTGTTCGAGCAGTTCGTCAGAAAAAATAAAATAGGGTATCAGACCCTAGAAACTCTTTTCACGAGTTTATCTTTGACCATTATCTAGTAAGAGTCTATTCTATGAACCGGTAAAGGGGGATCAAAAAAAAATTCTCATTCCAGTTCGTCTGAATATGGGATGTGTTTCTATTCCTAGAAATTGAAACTGAGTTTTTCCGAGAAATGACAAAGAACAATAAGAGAGAAGGAATGAACTAACCTTTCTTCGGAAGTGGAGGGATTGAGATATGGTCTGAACTCCGTCGAAGAAGATACTGGAATTGTGCGAGCTAAAGAATGAAATGGTACTGTAAGGTTTTCTCTGAAATACTTCGGGATTTTTAGAAAGATGAAAAGATTTTGTAATGAAGAAGCAAAAGCGGATTGATTTCCGATATTTATACCTCGAGCATCGCTAAATCACAACCATAGATCAAGGTATTTGATTTTCAGATCTAAAGGCCGACGTTCACGCGGGATTTGATTTTCTCCGAAATTAAATCAGTATCTTTCGAAATTTGAAACGATTTGGTTTAAAAACGACGGTTGACATCATCGATATTCTTGAGTCTCCTCGAGTTCTGCTATTTTTCTTAGAAAAGGCAACATGTGTTTTCATCTGTCAGAAAAAGGTGCGCGTGATCTTGAGAAAGGTGAGATTTGAGATCTGGCAACTCTTCGACTCTTCAAGGATCTCAAGTCTAGGTCATGACGTCGCATTTTTTAAGTTCGCACCCACTTACATTAAAAGGAAGCTCTATTTTGTCCTAAAAGAACTAATGGAACTGGGGGGCAATTGTTGTGCGGTCTAAAATCCTATGTCAGGTCGCATGAGTAAGGTTATGTGCAACCTCCACTGTAGGAGTTACGTGCGACCTCCTCCGAATAGGTTATGTGCGACCCGAAAGAAAAGAAGACTAGTCTCTGCTTTGTCAAACGAGTAACCTACAAGGAAAGGGAAACAAAAGTTTCTCTTTCAAGTTCAACCAGTTACCCAGTTTAAGTGATTACCCAGTTATATTGTTACTCAAATTATATTACCCGATTGTATAGTTACCCATTCTCATAATTAGGAACACTGAGTTACCCTTATCTATATAAAGAGAGTTCAATGCTTCGGTGAAGGGGGACTTTTTCTAATCTTGAGAGATAGATATATGATTTTTTCTGAAGCTAGAGAAGCTAAGAAATTCTTAAGACTGTTTTATTCTTCTTTCTGGACAACACATTGTAATTTTGAGTTCTTGTGATTCTCCAGAAAATAGTGAAAAATAGTGGACATGAGCTCATCTTTTTCGGGGCTGAACCACTATAAAATCTTTGTCTCTTTATTTGCTTTGATTAATAACCCAATTTACACAAGCCACATCTCGTAATTTTTTCTAAATTTATTGTTGACAAAACCTCCATCAACACGCTCCATCTCAAACTATTGGCAATGGGCCGATCAAGTTGATTCCCCACATAACAAATGGCCAAGGCGAGCTTATTATCATCAGATTAGTTAGTGGTATTCTTTGAACATTTAAGAAGCATTGGCACTTGTCACATTTTTTTTTACATAATCCATAACATCTTTTCTCATCATTGGCTAATAATAACCTTGAAGTATGGCCTTTCGAGCCAATGGTTGTCCCCCTAAATGATTTTTACAAATCTCTTTGTAGACCTACTTTGGTATATATTGCGCTTCGTCACTATTTACATAGTAAAGTAAGGGTATAAATATCCTCATTGTTATAGTTAATCATCAAGCAGCACGTAGTGAGTTGCACGATACCTGATTCGGTGAGCTTCTTCTTTTTCATAAAAGAGATTGCCATTCTTTAGGAAAGAATATATGGGGACCATTCACGATGATCTCTTTGTTCCAACAGTAATAACTTCTTCTTGTGCCTCAAGGCTTGATTTCTTGAGGACTTCTACAAGGATAACATCGAGTGGGTCAACATCTTTGATGAAGGCTAGTTGTTGACGGAGGTTTTGTCAACAATAAATTTAGGAAAGTCGCAAAATGTGGCTTATGTGTGAAAAGGGTTAATTAACTAAAGCAAACAAAGAGACAAGAATTTTATAGTGGTTCAGCCCTAAAAAAGATGAGCCTACATCCACTATTTTTTTACTATTTTCTGGAGAATTACAAGAGCTCAAAATTACAATGTGTTGTCCGGAAGGAAGAAGCAAAAGTTTAAGAAATCCAAAAAGAATAGAAAGAAGTCCAAAAAGATCCCAGCTCCCCAATCGAAACATTGAACTCCCTTTATATAGGTGAGGATAGCTCAATATTTCCCAATTGTGAGAATGAGTAACTGTATAATCGGGCCATACAATTTGAGTAATAGTATAATTGGGTAATCACTTAAATGAGATGACTGGTCGATCTTTAAAGAGAAACTTTTGTTTCCCTTTCTTTGTAGGTTACCCATTTAACGAAACTTAGTCTAGTTTCTTTTTCATTCTGGTCGCACTTAACTCGTTCGGAGGAGGTCGCACTAAACTCATTCGGAGGGGGTCGTACTAACTTATACGGTGGAGGTCACATGTAACTCTTTCGGAAGAGGTCACACTTAATCTTACTCATGCGACCTGACACTCACTTGGTCAACTTTCCCCTTTATGGTATTGATCAACATATAGGATTTTAGACCGCACAACAATTGCCCCCCAGCTTAGTTCTTTAGGACAAAATGGAGCTTCTTTCTACTATAAGTGCGAGCTTAAAAAATGCGATGTTATGACCTAGATTTGAGATCCCTGAAGAGTCGAAGAGTCGTCAGATCTCAAATCTCACCTTTTCAAGATCACACGCACCTTTTTCTGACAGATGAAACCACATGTCACCTTTTCTAAGAAGAATAGCAAAACTCGAGGAGACTTTTCTCTTCTTTTTCTTTTTAAAACAGACACAATGATAGCGATGATACCAGTTGTTTTAAATCGAATCGTTTCAAATTTTGAAAAGATACCGATTTAATTTCAGAAAAAATCAAATCCCACGTGAACTTCGGCCTTTGGATTTGAAAATTAAATAGCTTGATCTATGGTTGTGATTTGATGATGCTCGAGGCATATATATCTGTGACATCCCCCTATCCCACACACGTACGTAAGGATATTTGTATAACTATTTAGTGAGATCGGGAGACGCAACTCCACTTAGAACTGATAAAATAACGGAAAATTAAAACTTTTGACTTTCTAGAGAGAGAAAGAAAAACTCCACTCATTTTTACATATAGTATAATTTATACATACATACATACTCCCAAAGTGGACCTCTCATAAAAATATACATAATGTACACACACTCAAAACAGATACAAAATTCTTAGTCAGGAAACCACAGCGTCAAGATGCTCATATACACAAGCCGTGGTCAAAAAGTTGGCACTCCTCCTCTTAACTCACATATGAGCAGTATCATCTGCAATGTAAGAATATTTGTGAGTATAAAACTCAGTACGTAACGAGTGCAAATACAACGTGCATATTCTAGAAAACAGATAATGGTATGATTGGGATCCCTATGTATTTTGTATTGCCTGACAAGACCATGAATCGCATACTGAGCCACTCAGATTACTAATAACTAATCATAAGCCATCGTATGGAGGTCTCGAGTCTCAAATACATTTCAAACCCCTCTGTGTACTGCAGAGGTCCTTCCCATACTGCTATCAGAGTGTTCTCGAAAGAACTAAATATTGTCCCCGAAGGAACCTAATAATGTCCCCGAAGGAACCTAATAATGTCCCCGAAGGAACCAGATAATGTTTCCAAAGGAACCATATAATTGGACACTGGCCCGCCACACCCTATTCACTAATACTCGTCAGGCAATATAAATACACCACATGTTCATGCCTCATGTATGTCGAAATAACAGATTTAGATATTTATACTTTAGGCATAACAGAATAACAAATATAACTTTTCATACCATTCAAGGATTCCATAAGTTCACAGAACAAATAATTTCTTACATTGTAGATGTAACGTTATTTATCTTGTGTCTGACAGAAAAGATAGTGAAAAGGGTCAGTATCCTCTGTGGTAAGGTGTGTGAAAGACCTGATATCAATTTCATTACTAGAATGATTACTACAATATAAAATGTTTAAAGAAAGCAACCACAAGCATAAATCACAACTTTCATAAAATCAGGAAATCTAATCACAAAATGAACCAAAATGGCACATACTTTCATAAAAACTAGTCCATTTGCTTCTAAATGGTACCATTTGGTTTTAAAAATATTTAGACAGCACCTCCCCTATTTTTAGGACATTCCCACATGATTAAAATTATGGTTTAAGATCTGCAATAACAATCAACAAGCCAATTCCCACATATACACCTCAAAAAGAATCATTTAGAACAACCTAGGTGCACTTGAATTCCTTTCGGTTTAAACAAAATTTAAAACCACTTTTACACTTATATATCATCATAACCAGCCAGTAAATAGGTGTAATCTACATAAAAGGATCAATGTCTTACACATTCCAAGTAATGAAATCAAATTACAAGTGTAGACAACTTATTCCAACAATGAAAACACTTGAATCCACAAATAGCAAACTTTGGGGCTTTAAGTCTAACTTTAATCCTCCACTTAAATTTTATGTTTCCAATCATATATAAGGTTTTCTAGGACCTTTATTTATCAAATAAAAGCTTTGATTTAAGAGCAAATGCAATAGAAATAAATTACCAATTCCAAATTCCACAAAAACCTCACCGTGACTAGTTTGAACCTTTGTTGAAGCTCTTGCCTTCTTCTTCCACAAAACTGATTTCTATGGCTTAGAAATTGATCTTAGGACTCAAGAGGACCTAGAGGAATCATTATTTAAGTGGTATCAAGTGGAGAATTGAAATAATAAAACAAAACCTAGGAAGGAGAATTAGTAGAATTACCTTGACTAGTTTGGACCTATCTTGCTTTCTTGAGCTCCAAATTGAGTTCTACCACTTGGAAACTCTTGGAAATGGTTAATGGGAGCTGAGAGACGTATAAAATTAGTGGGAGAGTTTCAGGTCGTGGATGGAGAGAAAGGAGAAGAAAATGACCAGATTTGGTCCAAAAGTGATACTTAATAACTAAGAAATGGCATAACTTAAGTTCTAAGGGGTATTTTGGGAATTTTGCACCTTACTTTCCATGTTTCCAGCTCTAAAACATCTTTAGAATACTCACCACGTTGCTGGTCCAACCTATACACCCAAGTGTAGACCAAAATGGTGAAACCTAGCTTAAGAGGTGAAAACTAGTCATACTTTGACCTATAATCCCATATGGCCAATCTTATTGTAATCTAGTGAAACCTAGCCCCATAACCAATCATTAAACATAAAAATAAGTCAATTAGACTCCAATTAATAATGCAAAAAAAGGTTCAATGCCTAATTATTAGAGTGCACAAAGATGACATTATACGATTAAGTTTAATCTAAGCTAGCTTAGTGTAATTAAACACAATTCAGTACAGTAACTGCCACCTCATGCTTACCTAAAACCAACATTTTGGAAAATTCTAGAAATGGTTTCTACACATTAAATAAAAGCTATTTGACGTGTTAAATGCATAGTGAATTTGGCTTTGAAAAGCGTGAAAAATGTATTTTACCGAAAAACTATTATTTGACCAAGTTATCAACAGATATGATTTTAATATATGTTCGTATAGTATTACTATTCATAAATGTATTATTTGTTCCTTTCACACACCAAGCTCTCTCTCTCTGAGGATACTGAGCCTTTACACTGCATGGGATCACTTCCACAAATATTAGTACAATAATATAGATCATTTAACAATCAGAATGAGTAATTTATCATGAAATTGATACTAGTTGCTTGATATGTCTATTATGAAATATGAATATATTTATTATTGGCTTATTATGTATGTGAGAATCTTGGGCATCACAATATCAAAAACAAATCCGCCTCCTCTTCAAAAAACCTATCGTCTACTATTTCTCTCGAAACCTGAAATATTCACAGAGCAACCCTTCTGGCGTCGTTCTGTTTCTCAGTTCGCACAACTTTGTCATCTTCTCTTACGAAGTTATCATCACAATCCTTCAGACGTCATCTTAGTCCCTCCGTCTTCGAAAAAAGTTAGTATATATCACTCTCTCTCTTATTTTTCAGTTTTTAATAAGAAGTCTTATTTACAGATCCTATTTCTAGAAAATAGAAATAAACCGTAGAGCCTAAATATTCTGAACATAAACCCATCCCATATCCGAATGGACTGTAAAATAGAAATTTTTAGATCCCCTTCATTGGTTTATAGAATACCTTCTTTTAGATGACTGACAGAGATGAACTCGTGAAAGAGTTTTTTTATTTTCTTTTTTAACAAACTGCTTGAACGATTTTTATGAATCCGTAGATTGATTAGAAAAAATTCGATGAGTAGCTTGTTGATGCAATCCTAGGATGAGACCCCAAAACTGCTCACATATAGCTAAGGTCCCTGATGCTCGCATAGGACTAAATCCATCTATATTTCTTTTCAGATGTCTAGTAGTGAAGATTTTAGGGAAGGGAATGCATTCTCAGGAGAATCTTCCAATACTAGTGTTAGCTCCATAAACCTCAAAGATTATCTTGAGCCAGAACCCGAAGTTGAGATAACCAGAGTCAGGCAAAGTAGTCCTCGCATAGGCGACCTTCCTTAAGACCAATGGCCCCGGCATATCAGAGATGCCCCTGCATTCGCAACGGGTTATCAATATGTAGAGGGAGACTGGTCATGTACCAATATTAGGACGAGCTGCCACGAACAAGCTCAGCAAGATCTTGCACAACTACAAGATCGCCATCCTCCTTCGCCTTCCCATGGAGTTCAATCGACCACATACACCACCTCGTGGAATTGCTTCATTCTCTAAAGCAGTTCTCAAATGCGGGGTCTATCTTCCACTTCATTCTTACATAAAATCCATCGTCGACTATTACAGAGTCGTTTCTTTTCAACTAACTCCAAATACTTATAGATATATGGTAGGTCTGTACATACTATACCATAAATTAGGCTTAGAAACCCCTACTCTAGAAGAGTTCGCTTGGTTTTACCAAGTGAAATCAAACCAGTCATTCATCAAAACAATACAGGCTTGGTCCCCTCTTATTTATATTTCTTTGCTTGCATATAGGTACGAGCTTTTATCAATGAATGAATGCTTTCTTTATTAGAAATTTATTCCTGCAAAACAATCAACACACTAAGTCGTAATATAGAAGATAATTAATTTAACCAAGTAGTCAATCACTAAGTGACTGATCGATACGCTATTACGATTTGAATCCAACACACTTAAAATGATTGTGTTAGGACAGGTTAGGTCGCTTAAGAAAACAGCAAGTATGAGTGATGCAAACTCAATACTGTTTTTCAAAAGTTCCATGGCAAAATGTAAATATAGCAATATATCGCATCGAACAATGAACATTTTGCTTAGTTACTTTGTTGTTCGAGGAGGGAAATTACGTAATACAACATGCTAAGGCATGAAGCGAGGAGAAAATCCTAGGATTTTAAGGAATTTTAGATATTTCGACGATCTAAAATTCTGACCCCTCTAAATGGACATTTTGCATATTCCCTTAGGAAGCAAGTAGGAGATAATATTCTGATCCCACTGCCCCCCGAGTCTTATGGTGTTCGAAGACTGCCATAAAACTATAAAAGGTACAAAATCAAATGATCGATGAGGAGACACCCTTATTGATGATGATGAATGATGATCAACGAATGGCGATCAACGAATGACGATTAACGAATGACGATCACTGAATGACAATCAACGAATGACGATCAACGAATGACGAATGACGATCAACAAATAACGAATGAGTAGATATCATTATTGATGAATGACAAATAATATGAAGATATACATGAAAATTTACTGATAATAGCGACGAAGTTGTTCTACATTCCAGGCATGCTCAACTTTTGTCCACCAGTGCGAGCTAACTTATATGTTCCAGGTCGAATGATGGCATTAATAACATACGGTCATTCCCAAGAGGGTCCCGAAGAACAAGGTCTTGCCGAAGAATAAGGTCACCAACTTCAAATCCTCTTCCTCTGACTTTAGAGTTCTAATATCGAGCAGTGCGCTGTTGATATAATGCGATTCAAAGCTGAGATTGCTCGCATCTTTCTTCTAAGAGATCGAGCTCAATCCTCATAAGCGCACTACTTTGATCTTTCTCATAGGTAGATTGTCGTATCTATATTGAGGCGGTGACATGATATTCGGATCAATCCCACCATATTCGAATGTTGCCATGCGAAGACATCTAGGTTAGATTTCAGAAAAGCGACCAATGAAGCTCGCACAGGTTCTTGAAGCTTCGCTCCAATCTTTAAAATCTTAGAGGACTTGTCAAATAGCAAATCCTCAAGTCTTCAATGGGTCCAGTTTCAACCTCTCCATCGATTTCTCGAGGGTTGAGGTCTTCGCTTGTCGTTTCGATTGACATTTCGCCTGACGCTTCGACTGACATTTTGCCTGACACTTTGACTGTCATTTCACCTGACACTTCTCTTTGTAGTTAGACCATCATTATGTGAGGTGTCGTATCCTTTGCTGCGAGCTTTAAAGAGTTGTTGTAACAAGTCCGCGCATCATATTGGTTTCCTCGCACTTCGCCTACTCCTTGTTGAGTCGGGAATTTCATGGCGAGATAATAGATCGATGTTACTACTCGAAGTTCCCTCAATGTCAGTCTTCCCAGTATAGCATTGAATGCAGAGGGGCAATCTACAACTAAGAATTGGGTCATTACCATTGAAACCCTAGGATAGGTTCCGACGTTGACCATTAACTCAATCATGCCCATAGGCATTATGCTGTTACCAGTGAATCCGTAGAGTGGGGTGATAGCGGGCTTCAGGTCGCTTTCTTTCAACCCCATCTTCTTAAAGGTGTCATAATACAGGATGTCAATCGCACTTCCGTTATCGACCAATATTCGCCATAATTGCGTGCTTCCACAATTGATCTTTATGACCAACGCATCATTATATGGATAATGGACCTCCCTTGTATCTTGTTCTGTGAAGGTAATATCCATATTCGGTACTCGCTGAAGCTTTCGTGGTCGCTGTTTGAGGTGCATGACGTTGGTCAATGGCTGTTGCCGAGCTTATCGTGCATACCTATCCTGCGCTCTCTTGGAATCTCCATCAACGTGCGGTCCTCCGAAAATAGTTCGCACCTCGCGCTGAATTTCTGGAGATCGCTGTCAGTTTTCTTCTCGCCTTTCATTATTTTGTTTAGAGTACTGCCACAGCCGCCCTTCTTTAATCAATCTTTCGATCTCATCTTTCAAGGAAAAGTAGTTATTGGTATCGTGTCCAATGTCATTATGATACCGACAAAACTTGTTGGGGTCGCGCCTTACTCTATCTTTTTTCATCGATTCTAGTTGACGATACCGCTCCTATTGGTTTGTGACTGCATAGATATGATCTATTAGTGCGTTCAATTCGGTATAATTATTGAACCTCATGGGAATTCTTGAAATCTCCTGTTTTTTCTGTTTGGGCTGCTTCTCAGTCGATTGGTCATTACTCCTTTTGTTTGACTTATCATTATTGTTTTTGTTTATGGTCGGATCTTTGGCAGCATCCTTTCCTCCTCCATTTGTTGTCTTATGAAGGTTTTCGCGTGAAGATTCCACCCTTAGATGTCAACCAACTCTTCAATAGAAGTCTTTAAGGGTTCTACATTCTCGCTCTAGTAACTCTTCCCAGAGTTTAATTTCTGGTCATACCCCAGCCATTATTAGAGTTAAAACTCCTCCCTCAGATGGGTTATTGACCTTCGCCAACTCTGAGGTAAAATGATTTATGTAAGATCGTAGAGTTTCTTCCGGGCCTTGCCGAATAGCAGATATACTTACCAGTGGAATAGTAAAATTCTTCGCGGCCTAGAATTGCCTCAAGAATGCAGTCTGAAGCTGTTGCCAGGACAAGATTGAACCAAACTTGAGTCTTCAGAACCACTTATTTGCCGCTCTTGTGAGAGTTACAGCAAAGCATCTACAATGTGCGAGATCATCAACACGATGAAGTTCCATCATGTCGCTGAAGTGATCCATATGGTCCTGTGGATCAGTTTTCCCATCAAAAGTGTTTATGGTGGGAAGTTTAAATCCAGCAGGTAAGGCGGCAGCTCGAACCTCCTCGCTGAATGGTGATTGACGATACCCATCAGCGAGCTCATCGTCCCAACCAGCAAGTGCATCTAAAGCAATCCTCAGATTATGAACATCGACGTTCAGAGGGAGAACATTCTCTATTACTGGTGGTAGGAGTGGTCTATGATCATTGTCACGATATAAGGCGGGTTGATTAGGTAGGGTGTGCTGCGACCTTAGTGATTCCAATTAAATAGTGCGATGAGATCGGCTTTGGTCGTCATGATTCGATGTGGATCACTCCTGACTACGTCGCTGATCCAGATGTTGTCTCAGGTCTGTAGGATTCTGTCGAGATTCCCTACTGATCCTTTCAAAGACACTCCTCGATTGACGTTTTTGCTCGTGTTCAAGATAATCATGATTGATGGTTGCTCTTCAGGAAGGTTGTCCACGATCACGATCAATGCTTGAACTTTCAGTATCAGATACTAGAGGCAAGTCTGCGACCTTGCCTTTTCCCTTAGAGATGTAATCTCCTCGACGCTCCTGCCGGGCTTTAGGTTGGTCACAGTTCCCTGTCTCCAGGATCTGAATTCCTCTCTCAGGTTGTTAAGCAGGACATTCTTTGGGACATTCGTGCTGTGGTGGAGTTAGCATCTGTCTCTCAACAAGTCATCGTAGAGAGTCATTAATCTGACTTATAATTTGCTGAAGGTTCACCAGTGCTTTCTCCATGCGATCATGTCTCTGAACAATATTTTCTGGTACGGTCACGGCAAGCTGATCCTAAGCAGGATCTACTTGTGCAGCAGCGGTACTTCGGGGATGATTTTGGCTAGTTCTGATGTTTCTGGTAGTGTTTCTGGTGTTTGCCATTGTTGAAAGAAGCGGAATGGACAAAATTTTCTGCCGGAATAGCCTTCCTTCTAGCGCCAATTATTGACTGCGGTTTTGTCAACAATAAATTTAGGAAAATCACAAGTGGCTTGTGTGTGAAAATTGTTAATTAACTAAAGCAAATAAAGAGACATGAATTTTATAGTGGTTCAGCCCCAAAAAAGATGAGCCTACGTCCACTATTTTTTTACTATTTTCTGGAGAATTATAAGATCTCAAAATTATAATGTGTTGTCCGGAAGGAAGAAGCAAAAGTTTAAAAAATCCAAAAAGATCAGAAAGAAGTCCAAAAAAGATCCCAGCTCCTCAATCGAAACATTGAACTCCTTTTATATAGGTGAGGATAGCTCAATGTTTCTCAATTGTGAGAATGGATAACTCTATAATCGGGCAATACAATTTGAGTAACAATATAACTGAGTAATCACTTAAATGAGATAACTAGTCAATCTTTAAAGAGAAACTTTTGTTTCCCTTTCTTTGTAGATTACCATTTGACGAAGCTTAGTCTAGTTTCCTTTTCATTCTGGTCGCACTTAACTCGTTTGAAGGAGGTCGCACTAAATTCGTTCGGAGAGGGTCGCACTAACTTATACGGTAGAGGTCGCACGTAATTCTTTCGGAAGAGGTCGCACTTAATCTTACTCATCGACCTAACACTCACTTGGTCAACTTTTCCCTTTATGGTATTGATCAATATATAGGATTTTAGACCGCACAATACTAGTTTTCCTAAATGATCTCTCGAGTCAGTTTTTCCCTAATACGATGTGATTTTTTGCATCTTGAAACCATATGGGAGTGGTGTATCAAGGATTTCAGGTAAGTATGGTGACTATTCGCCTTCTACCTGATATTCCTCACGAGCCGTAATACAGTTCAGTTCGTTCCTCATGCGAGCTACTTCTTGGGTAAGAAGCATATCTCTGACGAGTGTAGTTGCAGTTGACATTTTGTTGGTTATGGTCAGCGAGGCATTTTCTCTTAGCTAGTTTAGTTGATCTCATAGATCACCTCTTCGACCAAAGTTAGCAGCTTACCCAACAACCCGATTAAAAACACTTTGGTGTTTGTCCGTTCGAGCTATTTCAGCTCGTTGTTCTTGGCATGCATCGAGATTATGATCTGTTGTTGGTTATGATTTTATTTGGGACTTTAGGGCTTATGGTACGAGATCTATCGAGATTACATCGGTTTAGGTGGAACGAGCTTGAATGTTATTACCGGGACTAGCTGTTAATTGCAGCCCAACGAGTTATTCTTAACCAACTGTTTGCCCAGTAAGGTTTTCGAGCAAACCATGGATCGAGTTTATGGTAGAATGCATAGACCCAAGGATCTCTTCTTGGTGGAGCTGTCTAGCATATAGTTTGGCCAGATCTATAACTCTGTCATCTCTAGCCATTGGCTCTTTGTCGAGGCGCTACCTGATCTCCGTCGCACGAGTTCCCTCAGAGCCTAAGCTTCTGGTAGACTCTGGTAATTCTACCATTGCTATAGTAGTCGTGAGAGCGGGTAAGCAAGTCCCCAATAAAGGTAGCCTGGGCTCCAAAAATGGTATCATCTACCTGGAGTTATTCTGACATCTTGTTGCCACCATTTTTGCAAGAATATTAGCTGGATAAGGAAAGCTTTAGCTAGGATTTTTGACAGCAGAGGCCTCTTTTAGTGCCAAATTATTGATGTCAAACGCTGGTATAATAACAAGAATAATAATTTGCAATAAATCGATAATAAAGTTAGTAAATGACAATCGATTTATAGTAGTTTAGCTAAGGAATTAATTGGCTCACGTGTATTGTAGTCAATCTTATTATAATAAATAGCGTTTATAAAATATCCTAATCACTCCAGATTATAGATATGAATATAAAGACTCGAGATCCCTTTTCAATATTTTTTGCGATTTATTTATAGTTGAAAAGGTGTTATTTGCTTTTGACAAATGATTATAGGGTAAGAGGTGGTGGTTAACAATGACTTAGCATGGGTCTAAGTGTTGGTGGAATGTCTCCCATGTGCCTTGTTCAATGTGCCACACTTTCTATTAAAATATAAATTTGAATTATTCCCTAACTTAAAGTAGCTCGCATAGGCAGCATGGGAATTTATATATGCGAGCTGTTTTGATCGCTTGATCAGTTCGCCACTTTTAACCTCCTTCAACAACAACTCCATAAATCACCTCACAAGTGAGGTGACGAATTTCTCATATAACACTATATAGTCATATACTAATGTTTTTGGAGGTTTTATCAACAATAAATTTAGAAAAAATTACGAAATGTGGCTTGTGTAAATTAGGTTATTAATCAAAGCAAATAAAGAGATAAATGATTTTATAGTGGTTCAGCCCCGAAAAATATGAGCTTACGTCCACTATTTTTCACTATTTTCTGGAGAATTACAAGCACTCAAAGTTACAATGTCTTGTCTGGAAAGAAGAAGAAAACAGTATTTAGAATAATCTCTCTCTATGTTCTCCAAAGTTCCAAAAGTCCCAAAAGAGTCCTTCACTGAAACATTGAGCTCCCTTTATATAGATGAGGGTAACTCAATGTCCCTAATTGTAAAAATGGGTAACTATATAATCGGGTAATACAATTTGAGTAACAACGTAATTGGGTAACCACTTAAAATTGGGTAACTGGTCAAACTTGAAAGAGACTTTTGTTTTCCTTTCCTTGTAGGTTACCCGTTTGACGATGCAGAGACTAGTTTCCTTTTCTTTCGGATCGCACATAACTCCTGCGATAGAAGTCGCATGTAACCTGTTCAGAGGAGGTTGCACATAACTTATGCGGTGGAGGTCGCATGCAAGCCTTTCGGATGAGGTCGTACTTAATCTTACTCATGCGACCTAACATAGGATTTTAGACCGCAAAACAATTGCCCCCCAGCTCTATTAGTTCTTTAGGACAAAATAGAGTTTCCTATTAATTGTAAATGAGTGCGAACTTAAAAAATGCGATATCACGACCTAAACCTAAGATCCTTGAAGAGTCGAAGAGTCGCCAGATCTAAGATCACGCGTACCTTTTTCTGACAGACGAAAATACGTTGCCTTTTCCAAGAAAGATAGCAGAACTCGAGGAGACTCAAGGATATCATGATGCCAACTGTTGTTTTTAAACCAAATCTTTTCAATTTTCGAAAGATTCTGATTTATCTTCGGAAAAAATCAAATCCCGCGTGAACTTCGGCCTTTAGATCTGAAAATCAAATACCTTGATCTACAGCTGTGATTTAACGGTGCTCGAGGTATAAATATCTGAAATCAATCTGTCTCTGCTTCTTCATTACAGACTCTCCATCTTTCTAAAAATCCCAAGTTTTTCAGAGAATCCTACAGCACCGTTTCGTCCTTCAGCTCGCACAATTCCAGTATCTTCTCCGACGGAGTTCAGACAGTATCTCAATCCCTCCGCTTCCGAAGATAGTTTAGTTCATTTCTTCTCTCTTATTATTCTTCGTCTGTTCTCGGAAATACTCAGTTTAATTTCTAGGAATAGAAACAAATCCTATATCCGAATGAACTGAAATGGGAATCATTTTTATCCCCCTTTTCTGGTTCATAGAGTACTCACTAGATAATGGTAAAAAACAAACTCGTGAAAAGAGTTTCTTGGGTCTGATACCTTATTTTATTTTCTGATGAACTGCTCGAATAAGTTTTATGAATCCGTAGTCCTCTTAGAAAAAATCGATGAGCTTGTTTGTTATTACAATCCTAGGATGAATCCCCAAAGTTCTGGCATAATTAAAAAACCTTGATGCTCACATAGGACTAAATTCATCCGTATTTCTTTTGAGATGTCTAGTAGTGAGGATTTTAGGGAAGGGAATGTATTTTCTGGAGAATCTAACTCAAGTGTTAGCTCCATAAACCTCGAAGACTACCTTGAGCCGGAACCCGAGGTAGAAATAACAGGGGTCAGGCAAAGTAGTCCTCGCATAGGCGATCTCCCTCAAGACCAGTGGCCCCGACATATCAGGGATGCCCCTGAATTTTCATCGGGCTTTCAGTACGTAGAGGGGAATTGGTCATTTACCAATATAAGGATGAGCTGCACCTCGAACAAACTCAGTAAAATCGTGAGCAGCTATAAGATCGTCATACCTCTTTGCCTACCTATGGAACTCAACCGACCATACACTCCACCACGTGGACTTGCTTCTTTTTCTGAAGCAGTTCTCAAGTGTGGCATCCACCTCCCACTTCATCCGTACATAAAATCAATTATTGACTACTATGGGGTCGTTCCTTTCCAACTGACTCCTAATACCTATAGGTATATAGTAGGTTTGTATATACTTTACCATAAATTAGGTTTAGAGACCCCTTCTCCTAGAGAGTTCGCTTGGTTTTACCAAGTGAAATCAAACCCGTCAGATCTTGGCTTCTACTATGCGAGAAAATGGTCGAACCAGGCAATAAAAATGATCTACAGGATTCGCAACAACATGGGAAAATGGAAAAATCTATTTTTCCACTTTAGCTATGTGGATAACGGCTTCTTTCAAAATCCCGGTAGGTAGTCTCCTAATTTATCGCCTTTTTCTATTTTGTTACTTTTATACTGATCGTATTCGAATGTCATCGCAGACAACAAGGATCGGCCCGGACTTTCCAGGGAACAACTCGCAAGGGTATACAAAATCAACGAACTTCCAATTAAGGAATTTAATTGGAAGGTACTAGGTACTTCAAATAACCTGGTCGCTTGCGGTCTGCTTCCAAAGGGAGCCGCATTCCCAGACCCCCCAGTCCTTTCGTCTAGACCTTCGAGCTCGAAGAAGAAGCCAAGGAAACAGACGGAGATAGGTGTCTCGTCTTCCAGACCTAGGAAACGAAAAGCACCTGCCACCCTTCAAACCTCAGAACCTTCCTCTTCAGAGACAATGTCACCACCAGCTCCTCAACCAGCTCCTCCATAAGAAGAAGGTAATTATATATATACATTCTAATTACCTTTGTATTATATCTCCTCGCTCACTGACATATCTGTACAGAGATGGTTATCAGTAGCGGCTTGCGAGCACCACCCTCAACTCTTGGGTCCATGGCAAAAACCAAGACACCGGAGAGCACTCCGTCATCAAAAGGGAAAGAGAAGGTTGACAACTCCAACAAAAGAAAAGTTGCCTTCGAGGACTTCCCAGCAAGCTCGCCTCCACTACAGCCTCAGTCAACGAGCCATCCCGAACCACCTAAAGAGGTTGCCACTTCTTCGGAACCGATCCTGGCAGATAACGATGAAGAGCTCTTCATGCTCCTTAACCAATTACCAGAGAAGGCTGGTATGAGCGCAGCCTTCATTGATCGCTTCACATCCGAGGAAGGCTGGGAGTGGATGAAGCGACGATCTGCCAAGGTCGCTTTTGGTTCTGCGATGAGGATGCTGGCCAATGTAAGTACTTTTCTATTCTCTCCTCAAATGTGTTCTCTTGGTATTAATGATTAGATTTTTCAGACCGCAGCTGCTGCTGTCCTGATGCACGACCCGGTCCTCGAATGCTTAGAGAAGGCCGAAAAAGTTGAAGAAATAACCCAAGCATTCGAGAATTCGGAGAAAGCTCGAGAGGAGGAGAAAACTGCCTTCGTCTTGGAGAGGTAGCAGCTGCTTGAAGACCTGGCCAAGGAGAAGTTCGAGAAGGAGAACCTCGAGGAGAAAGTCAAAGAGCTCGAGAAAACCATCTCTGAGCATCCAGATCGCATGAGGGAGGTAACCACTGAGGCGGTTCACAAAGCTATTGAAGAGTTCAAGGCGACTGAAGTCAAAGAGCTCGAAGATAAAGCTAGTGATATCGCCTCGTCGACCATCATTTTCAACATTTTCTGCGAACATCCGGACTTTGATTTCTCCATCCTTGGCGAGGATGTGGTCGAGCTCGTCCAAAGTTAGAGGGAGGATACTGCCAAAGCTGGAGATAGCGGCGCGAGCCCTTCCACATAACACTTGTATTTTTTTTTAATATTTTTAGAACAATGCGAGCTTCGTCCCCCTTCCTTACTGCTTATGTACTGGTGACAATTCTTTTAATAAATATTATTTTTTCCCTGTCATGCTCCTGCAAAATAATGAAAACACAACAATAATTTTAACTAAGTAGTCAATCACTAAGTAACTGATCAGTACGCTTTTAGCGATTTGAATCCAACTAACTTAAAATGAGTTTTAAGTATTAGGATAGGTTAGGTCGCTTAAGAAAATAGCCAATACGAGTGATGCAAACTCAACTGTTTTTCAAAAGTTCCATGTCAAAATAGCAATATATCACATCAAACAATGAACGTCTGGCTTAGTTACTTTTTTGTTAGAGGAGGGAAATTGCGTAATATGACATACTGAGGCATGAAACGAGGAGAAAATCCTAGGATTTTAAGGAATTTTAGATACTTCGACGATCTAAAACTCCGTCTCCTCTAAATGGACATTTTGCATAGTCCCTTAGGAAACAAGTAGGAGATAACATTCTGATCCCACTGCCCCCCGAGTTTTATGATGTCCGAAAACAGCCATAAAACTATAAAAAGATGAACGGAAAAAAATAGGAGATAAAATTCTGATCCCACTGCCCCCCGAGTTTCATGGTGTCTGAAAACTGCCATAAAGATGAATCAAACGAAGTTGAAGTAATAGCTGAAGAAATATTATTGACGAATGACATCGAATGACAAAATAACGAAGATACAGTAGGCCATTGAAAGTACATGGAAGATAAACATAAAGATTCATTAATAATAACGACAAAGTTGTTCTACATTCCAAGCATGCTCGATCTTTTGTCCACCGATGCGAGCTAGGTTATATGTCCCAGGTCGAATAATGTTATCAATAACATAAGGCCCTTCCCAGGAAGGCCCAAATATACCAGTGCCATGTTCTTTATTATTAGGTACAACTCTTCGAAGGACAAGATCACCAACTTCAAAATGTCTACCTTTGACTTTGGAGTTATAATGTCGAGCAGTGCGTTGTTGATATGATGCAATTC
>JXTB01000085.1:112041-135734 GCA_002914805.1 Parasponia andersonii
CTGCAATAAAATCTGTGAGAGCCTGACCCTTTATGGCAGTGCGAGGTTGAAAATTGATGTCAAATTGACTCAATTCAACAGCCCACTTAAGCAGCTGTCCTAATGCCTCAGGAAGCTATAGGACCTGTTTCAACGGAAAATTCATGAAAACCCTGATGGAGTGAGCATGGAAGTAAGGTCGAAGCTTTCTTGATGCGATGATGAGCACTAGCACCAATTTTTCCATCTCTGGATATCTGGTTTCAGTATCAAGTAATCTTTTACTTACATAATAGACAGGTCGCTGAATATTTCCCTCCTCGCGAATTATTGCAGCACTCGTCGCATACTTGGAAACATCAAGATATAAGCATAATTCTTCTCCTAGGTTTGGCTTCGACAAGAGTGGAGGAGAACCCAAGTGCTTTTTCAACTCTTGGAACGCCTGCTCGCATTCTTTCGTCCACTCGAACCTCTTTGATCCTTTCAATATTTCAAAGAAAGGTTGGCATTTATCGGTTGATCTGGATACAAACCGACTCAGTGCAGCTACTCTTCCTGCTAGGCTTTGCACATCCTTTGGTTTACGAGGAGATTGCATATCAATCAATGCTTGTGTCTTCTGAGGATTTGCTTCGATTCCTTGCTGATTGACCATAAAACCCAGAAATTTTCCAGATCCTACCCCGAATGCACACTTCTGGGGATTCAGCTTCATTTAATATCTCCGGAGAATTTTGAACATCTCATCAAGGTGCTTGACGTGATCTTCGGCCTTCTCCGACTTCACCAGCATGTCGTCGACATATACCTCCATTGTCTTGCCAATTTGTTTTACAAACATCATATTGACAAGATGCTGGTAGGTCACTCCTGCATTGATAAGTCCGAAGGGCATCTTTTTATAACAGTATAATCCTCGATCAGTGATGAACGAAGTATGCTCCTCATCTAGCTTGTACATGGGGATTTGATTATATCCAGAATACGCGTCCATAAAACTTAAAAGTTCATGCCCCGATGTCGCATCTACAAGCTGGTCGATTCTCGGAAGTTGGAAGCTGTCCTTCGGGCATGCTTTGTTGAGATCGGTGAAATCGATACACGTTCTCCACTTCCCATTGGGTTTCTTCACCAAAACCGGGTTTGCAAGCCAGTCAGGGTAAAAAGATTCTCTTATAAATCCAATTTCGAGCAGCTTCTCCACATCTTCTTTTAACGCGACGTAGCATTCTGGATTCATAGCTCTTGTTTTCTGTCGTACAGGCTTTTTTGTCGGATCTATGTTAAGACGGTGGCATATGATCCTTGAATCAATCCCTACCATGTCCAAATGTCGCCATGCGAAGACATCCAANGGAAGCTGTCCTTCGGGCATGCTTTGTTGAGATCGGTGAAATCGATACACGTTCTCCACTTCCCATTGGGTTTCTTCACCAAAACCGGGTTTGCAAGCCAGTCAGGGTAAAAAGATTCTCTTATAAATCCAATTTCGAGCAGCTTCTCCACATCTTCTTTTAACGCGACGTAGCATTCTGGATTCATAGCTCTTGTTTTCTGTCGTACAGGCTTTTTTGTCGGATCTATGTTAAGACGGTGGCATATGATCCTTGAATCAATCCCTACCATGTCCAAATGTCACCATGCGAAGACATCCAAGTTAGATTTCAGAAAAGCGACCAATGAAGCTCACACAGGTTCTTGAACCTCTGTTCCAATCTTTAAAGTCTTGGAGGACATGTCGAATAATAAGTCCTCCAGATCTTCAATGGGTCCAGTTCTGACCTCTTCGTCTATTTCTCGAGGATCGAACTCTTCGCTGGTCATTTCGATTGACACTTTCACTGACAGTTCGACTGATGCTTTATCTGATGACTCGACTGACGCTTTGTCTGACAACTCGACTGGAGCTTCGACTGACGTTTTGCCTACTACTTCGACTGACGCTTTCTCTGGCAGGTGGACCATCATTGTGCGGGACGTCGCATCCTTTGCTGCGAGTTTTAGCGAGTTATTATAACAAGTCCTCGTATCATATTGGTTTCCTCGCACTTCGCCTACCCCGTGTTGGGTCGGGAACTTCATAGTGAGATGGTAGATCGAAATGACGGCTCGAAGTTCCCTCAGTGTCGGTCTTCCCAGCACAGCATTGAAAGTAGAGGGGCAATCTACCACCAAAAACTGGGTCATTATCGTTGAAACCCTAGGATAGGTTCCAACGCTGACCATCAATTCAATCATGCCCATAGGCATCAGGCTGTCACCAGTGAAACCATAGAATGGAGTGATTGTAGGCTTCAAGTCGCTCTCATTCAACCCCATCTTCTTAAAGGCGTCGAAGTACAGGATGTCCACAGCCCTCCCGTTATCAACCAATACTCGCCACAACTGTGTGCTTCCACAGTTTATTTTTATGACCAACGCGTCATTATGCGGATAATGGACTTCCCTTGCGTCCTATTCTGTGAAGGTAATGTCCATGTCCGGTACTCATTGAAGCTTGCGTGGTCGCTGCTCAAGATGCATGACGTTAGTTAATGGCTATTGTTGAGCTTCTCGTGCATACCTATCTTGAGCCCTTTTCGAATCTCCACCAACATGCGGTCCTCCGAAGATAGTTCGGACTTTGCGCTGAATTTCTGGAGGTCGTTGTTGGTTCTCTTCTCGCCTTTCGTCATTATGCCTGGTATACTGCCGCAGTCGCCCCTCTTTAATTAGCCTTTCAATTTCATCCTTCAAAGCAAAGCAATCATTGGTATCATGCCCAATATCATTGTGATATCGGCAGAACTTGTTGGGGTCGCGCTTTGTCTTGTCCCGCTTCATCGGTTCCAGTTGACGGTATCGCTCCTTCTGGTTTGTGACTGCATAGATATGATCTATGGGCACGATTAACTCAGTGTGATTGTTGAACCACATGGGAGCTCTTGAAATTTCCTACTTTTTGGGTCTAGGCTGATTCTCCATCGGCTGTTCATTATTCCTTTTGTATTTCTTATTACCATTATTGTTGGTAATGACCGCGTCTTTAGCCACATCTTTCCTTCCTTCTTTCTTTGTCTTTTGAAGATTCTCGCACAAAGATTCTACCCTCAGATGCCGACCAACCCTTCGGTAGAAGTCTTCAAGAGTTCTACATTCTCGCTCAAGTAATTCCTCCTAGAGTTTAGTTTCTGGTCACACCCCAGCCATCATGAGAGTTAGAACTCCTCCCTCAGGTGGGTTGTTAACCTTTGCTAACTCCGAAGTGAATCGATTAAGATAAGATCGTAGAGTCTCCTCTGGACCTTGTCAGATTGCAGACAAGCTAACAAGCGGAACAGTGAAATTCTTTGTAGCTTGAAACTGTCTCAAAAATGCCGTCTGAAGTTGTTGCCAAGACGAGATCGAGCCGGATTTGATTCCTCGGAACCACTTCTTTGCTGCTCCTGAGAGAGTTACAGCAAAATATCTGCAACATGCATGATCATTAACCCGATGGAGTTCCATCAAGCCGCTGAAGTGATCCATATGGTCCTGTGGATCAGTTTTCCCATCAAAAGTGTTAATGGTGGGAAGTATGAATCCAGTGGAAAGGCTGCAGCTCGAACTTCCTCGCTGAATGGCGATTGACGATACCTATCAGCGAGCTCATCGTCCCAACCAGTAAGTGCATCTAATGCGATCCTTAAATTTTGAACATCGACGTTCGGAGGGAAAGCATTATCTCTTACTGGCGGCAAGGGCGGCCTTGGATCGTTATCATGATGCATAGCGGATTGGTCAGGCAGAGTCTTCTGCGATCTGTGAGAGGAATCTAGTGAAATAGTGCGACGAGATCGGCTTTGGTCGTTATGATGTGATACGGATTGATCATGGCTACGTCGTCGCTCCAAGTATTGTCTTAGGTCTGCAGGATCTTGTCTCGACTCTCTACTGATTCCTTCGAAGACACTTCTCGATAGTCTCTTTCGTTCGCTGCTCAAGCGATCTTGATTATTAGTGGATTTACAAGAAGGTTGTCCACGATCACGGTTAGTACTTGAACTCTCCGTACCAGATTCTAGAGGCAAGTTTGCGACTTTGCCTTTTCTTTTGGAGATGCGATCTTCATGATGCTCTTGCTGAGTTCTTGGCTGGTCGTGTCTTCTTGTCTCTAGGATCTGTATTCCTTTCTCAGGTAGTTGAGCAGAACGTTCTTTAGGACGTCCGTGCTATGGTGGGGTCACCATCTGCCCTTCAGCAAGTCATCGCAAGGTGTCATTGATCTGGTTAGTGGCTTGCTGAAGGTTCATCAGTGTCTCCTCCATGCGATCCTGTCTCTGGGAAAGGTTTTCTGTTGCGGTCATAGTAGGCTGATCCTGAGCAGGGTCTACCTGTACAGGAGCAGTGCTTTGGGGTTGATTTTGGCTAGTTCTGGTGACTCTAGTAGTGTTTCTGGTGTTTGCCATTATTAAAAAAGTGAATATTGACAAACTGTTTTGCCGGAATAGCCCTCCTTCTAGCGCCAATTGTTGATGGAGGTTTTTTAACAATAAATTTAGAGAAAATTACAAGATGTGGCTTGTGTAAATTGGGTTATTAATCAAAGCAAATAAAGAGACAAAGGATTTTATAGTGGTTCAGCCCCGAAAAATATAAGCTTACATCCACTGTTTTTCACTATTTTCTGGAGAATTACAAGCACTCAAAGTTACAATATCTTGTCTGGAAAGAAGAAGAAAACAGTCTTTAGAATAATCTCTCTATGTTCTCCAAAGTTCCAAAAGTCCCAGAAGAGTCCTTCACCGAAACATTGAGCTCTCTTTATATAGATGAGGGTAACTCAATGTCCCTAATTGTAAAAATAGGTAACTATATAATCGGGTAATACAATTTGAGTAACAACATAATTGGGTAACCACTTAAAATTGGATAACTGGTCGAACTTGAAAGAGACTTTTGTTTCCCTTTCCTTGTAGGTTACCCGTTTGACGATGCAAAGACTAGTTTCCTTTTCTTTCGGGTCGCACATAACTCATGCGATGGAAATCGCACGTAACCTGTTCGGAGGAGGTCGTACATAACTTATGCGGTGGAGGTCGCACATAACTCATGTGGTGGAGGTCGTATACAACCCTTTCGGATGAGATCGCACTTAATCTTACTCATGCGACCTGACATAGGATTTTAGACTACACAACACTAATATTGTTTGAGTTTAAGTAGTTAGGTTTGGGTTATCTTACGCTACATAATTTTGTTATTAAATATTTTATATTTCACAACTCTTAGCATGTTAAAGTTCTATTTCAATATGTTTATTTAATTATTCAGATCTTTTATTAAGTTATAATTCCAATATATTTAAGCTAAATTTGGAGTTTTCAATGAAGTTAACTTTAATTTAGATTTTTTCGATGTATTTAGACTTTTAAAATATTTGGACTCATATAAGATTGTATAATTAATTCAAAATGACGATTCCAAATAAAGACCTCAATATACTATTTGTAAAATCCTAAATTTTGTAAGGGTAATTAAGTAATTTTACTTCAAGAGTATTTTGGTAATTTTGTATTTTTGGATTAATTAAATAAAAATCAGAAATAAATTGGTGTTGAATCTAGACAAGATAAAATCTAGGTACATTTAGAGCAAAAATGAAAAAGAAATTTCAAATCGGGGACAAAAGTGTAATTAAAGAGGAACTAAAGTGAAAGAATCTTTTGAAATTGTGGCCAAAAGTGGAATTTCAGAAACTTATTTTTCGGTCGAATTAGATTGCACCAAGTGTCGCACTGCTACAGTTTTTGAAAAATTGCATAAAAACCCCATATTTCTTCTTCTTCTTCTCCTCGTGAACCCCCGAAACCCCTCCTCTGTCACTATTCATCCGAGCCTCCACCGGTCACCGCCGTGCCAGACGCGCCCACCTGCGGTGACAAGAAGACGCCGACGAACCAGCGTCGATACTGCTGCCGTGAACCACCGCCTCTTGCCGGAGAAATCGGAGCCCGAAGTTCGCGCCACCGGATCGCTTTTTCATCCGCCGGCCGACGTCCGATCACCGCACCACCACCACCACCGTTGGAATCATCTCGACTCCAACTTTGATTTCCGACCACTCTTTGATTTCCGACCACTCTCGGCCTCCAACTCGGCTCCAGTGAGAAGTTGACTACTGTAGCAATATTTTAATATTTAATTTTGTCGTATTTTCGTAATTGGTTTTGAAATTGAGTTTTCGATCGAACCGTTAGATTTTAAAACTACCATCATTTTTGGAATCTACGTTGGAAATGGTGAAAAATAAGATATATATTGACTATGTTCTGGAGCAGGCTCGAAAAATGAGATCGACTGGCTCAGATTTTCCTCGATTTGCGTGCCGTGAGGCCTGAATCCAAATTTGACAAATTATATGTCTAACCTAGGGTTTTTGGGTGCTTTGAATTCAGTGGTGAAGTCCGTTTCATTATTTGAAACTCCATTTGAAAATCAAGTTTTCAAACCAAGGAACTAAAGTTTCGAAAACGACGTCCGCTCTTCCAAACGATACCCAAACGACGCCAAACTTTCTTCATAGCCTTATAATGCTAGTTGGACGCCCAATAGAGGTAGGGATTCGATTACTTGATTCTAAAATTAATTTAATTTATGAATTTTATATATTTTCAATAAATATAGAATTTCGTGAAAAAATTTATTAAAATTGTGTTTATGTCTATTTTTTATCTGAATTGATATATAAACTGCCTGGGAGACACGTCACACTGGTTAGCGTGTCATATATATTGTTTTGGATTGATTTCTACAGGAAATTAGATTTTTAGGTTTTGATAGAAAATAGTTGTTATAATGCTGAAATTTTTAAAAAATCCAAAATGGTTTAAGAACTCAGTTTTGAGGACTGGAAGTGATTTGATTAAAGAATACTGCATAATTATTTTGAGATTCTGTGGAAATAGTGAATATCCTTATTATGTCATTTATAAAACATTTGTATACATTCACACATTTACGATGCCCTACATCGGGTGATCGGACATACGATGCCCTACATCGGGTGATCGGACTTACGATGTCCCATATCGGGTGATCAGACTTACGGCGCCTCTTTAGATGGCTCGGACTTACGAGTGATCCATTAGGACACTTCGGACATCAGGATTGCATACATGGATATATGTTGGCTTGAATGGATATGTACTGGTTTTGATGAATGTTACAATGGTTTGAAATGTTTGACCATTGGACTATGACTTCTACTTGAGTTTTGTGAACTATTTTGAATGGAATACTTACCATGCAGGACCTTCAACATGAGTATATTTTATATATGTAGGAACTTGTAATTGATTCTCTAATAGGCATTAGCTCACCCCTTTCTTCCTTTCAGGTGGCACTCAGTGTAATTTGGATCAGAAGAGATAAATCGAGGCATTTGTAGAACAACTAGTTTATTTATATTTTGGTAATTTCCTACGAGACTTGTGAAATATTTTAAGTTGAGTAGGAATTTGGATTTCATTAAACTTTATAAATTAGAATATGAAATCTGGACATGGTTTGTATTACTTAAGTCTGAGTTTGAGTGTGAGATGATTTGTGATATACGAGTATTAAAACAATTGTTTTGTTTACGGTTTATGTTCAATGAGTAATGCATAACTGTGGGATTTTATTTTCGTTTAAATATTTTGTTGAGGCCAGTTTTGAAAAGTTAGAGCCCGCGGGGCAAAATTTTGAATGAATTGAGTCTTTTTATTTAGTTCTTTTTTTGGTATTTCTAATTTATGAAATACCCATTCTGCCATTTACCCCGGCCTCGGGTCATGACACTAATGGGGATATTTCAATAGGGAAACTAATTATTGATAAGGATTCCTCGAAATTACTTTGTACCAAATCTAATAGTAAATAATGTAGGGATGGTATAGTAAAATAATAATGGGAATATGAATAGTAAACACAAAACTGATCTCGCCATGCCTCATTGACATCTCTATTGTTGTGCGGTCTAAAATCCTATATGTTGGTCAATACCAAAAAGGGAAAAGTTGATCAAATGAACGTGTCAGGTCATATGAGTAAGAGTTAAGTGTGACCTCCACCATATAAGTTAGTGCGACCTCCTCCCAAAGAGTTAAGTATGACCTCCACCACATAAGTTAGTGCGATCTCCTCCGAAAGAGTTAAGTGCGACCTCCACCACATAAGTTAGTGCGACCTCCTCCGAACGAGTTAAGTGAGACCAGAATGAAAAGGAAACTAGACTAAGCTTCATCAAACAGGTAACCTACAAAGAAAGGGAAACAAAAGTTTCTCTTTAAAGATCGACCAGTCATCTCATTTAAGTTATTACCCAGTTATATTGTTACTCAAATTATATTTTCTGATTATACAGTTACCCATTCTCACAATTGGGAAATATTGAGCTATCCTCACCTATATAAAGGGAGTTCAATGTTTTAGTGGTTGGACTTTTGATCTTTAATCTTTTATCTTTTGGATCTTTTGGGAACTTTTTTAAACTCTTGCTTCTTCTTTCCGGACAACACATTGTAATTTTGAGCTCTTGTAATTCTCCAGAAAATAGTAAAAACACAGTGGATGTAGGCTCATCTTTTTGGGGGCTGAACCACTATAAAATCATTGTCTCTTTGTTTGCTTTGATTAATTAACCATCGCACACAAGCCACATTTTGTAATTTTTTCAAATTTATTGTTGACAAAACCTCTGTCAACACCTATGAACTCATGTGTCCTAATTCTCTGGTTCATACTCCATAGTAGAGGCATCCCCAATGTGGTGTCTATGACCTATCAAGTTTAAATAAATTTTTTGAAGTTTTTTCTACAAAAAAAAAAAGCTATGGAATGAGAATGAAAATTAAAAAAAAAAGGAAAAAGGGAAAAAAAAAAAAAATAGTCTAACTCATCAGGTCACAAACAGCTTACCCATCTTTTAAGGAAAAAATAATTTTATATATTTATTTAAGTATTAATTAGATTAGATTTTTTAGTAGAATTATTAATATTATTATAGCCATCAAATCAAAATCTAATAACCTAAATTATAGTAACTATCCATGAAGCAAAAGTAAAAATCTCTATTGAAATATCACCCATGATAATTTTATTTTTCATGTAGTTATTCTATACTTTCTAGCTTTGATTTTGCTATGTTTCTTTAAAAAATAAAGTTATTTCTTGTGAATTTGGTGTTATTTGGATGTTTTTTTGTTTTTTTATATAGGAGAATGAAACAATGGGAAATGATGCTAAAGAGGATCAAAAATGAGCTAAAATAAGCAATTGGACACGGAAAATAATGCCTTAATGCCGCACAAGGGTGCCAGAAGGCACCAAAATGCACCATAGACCTCGAGAGCTAGCATAGCAGTGCCAGCCAATAGTTTCGTGGCACTAGCATCTCTAAATTGTGGTGCAGCAGCGCCAGTTTGAGGATGCTGAAATTTTTTGGGGCACTGCAGTGCGCCATTCAACGCCTCAGTGCCCCCCCTCTACATCAAAGACATATTTTTGACAGCCAAATTATCTTTTGATGAACCAATGGCCAAGATTAGACCTTAGTTTATGTATGCAAGAGCCTCTTAGATAATAATTAAAAAAACCTACTCTTGGAGGTGGAGACACATATTCCAAGATAGACAACTTAGCTCATCATTTTCTTTGAGAGAGAAAATTTAAAAGAAGAGATTCTGGTAGAGAAAATACCAAAAAAATATTGTAATTTTCATTTTAATTTCTTGTTTTAAGAGAGAAAACTCATAGTAGAAATTGGAGAGTAACTCATTAGAGTTTATTATATCAATTATCGAAGGATTTCAACTCTTAATTTTGGAAGAGCATCAATCTACATCTAGTTTCATTCTCAATTTCTTATTTTTTTCTTGTTTGTTTTTATTTTTCAATGGATTCATATATGGATTTGATTATTCTTTTTATTCCTATCATGAGCTACATTTATCATGTCTAAAATTGCTATGTGAATCAACTTTGTAATATTGTGTTTGTTAATATCTTTTTTTAACATCTAATTTTCTAAATTGTTGATTTCTCGATCTTGTACTTAATGCTACTAATTACTTGGCCAATATCGAGTGTGACTTTTGGAAATACATGATAGAATGGAAACTAAATTATGTATTTAGTCTTAGATAAATAGATATACATTTAATTAGGACAATAATATTCTTAATTAGTGTGTGTAACCACTAGGGATATTTACTCTTAATGATTTCATTCAACTTTGATTCTCATAGGAGTATGGTGGGTTGGGTTGAGTGGAAATACTTGTATGATGATAGAAGAAGCTTGCAAATACATTAGCATATCCAATTAACAACAATTTGGTTAAATTAATTAAGGAGAAAGAGAGGTAAATATAGGAAGGATTGGGTAGCTAGCAATTCTAGCAGCAATTCTTAGCATTATTTTCTATTGAATTTGAACATATTTCACTTGCTTTGCCTAGTTATTATTTAAATTCATTTACTCATTTATTTGTCTAGAATATTGCTTGTGTAGATAATCTTAGAATCATTAAAACTTTAGTAATTAGCATAGAAGTAGTAGTAATCTTCGTAGGACAATACTCATCTTATCATTTTATTGCTTATTATTGACATTGTGCACTTGTAATCCCGTGGTGTTTAACATATCCATAACAAGTTTTTGCATCGTTACTGGGGATTGTGGTGCTATATCTTTGTTAATATTAATACTAAGTGATTCTAATGTTAGTTCAAACTTTAGTTTTTGATTTTAGGTACTCTTTTATTTTTGCATGCGAAGATTGTAAATCTTGGAACTTATACCTCTTGATCTGGAAATTGAGAAAACTTTTAGAAGACTTCGTAAAGAGATAGTTCAAGCTTTATCTAGTAGTTCCAATATGGTAGAGTAAGAGCAAAACATTGGAGAGCAACCAAATGGGGGTGAACTAAGGGTATTGAGAGATTATGTCGTGCCACTAATAGATGTTGTCCACTTTGGAGGTTTACCTCAAGATATACGTTCAAGTCCAATGGAGTTAGTGATGATAGCATTCGTCTTAAACTTTTCTAATTCTCACTCTAAGATAAGGTAAAGAGTTGGTTGTGCTCTCTACCATTGGGCTCCATCACCATGTGGGAAGATTTCACCCAAAAGTTTCTTGCTAAATTCTTCCTACTGGAGAAGACAGCAAAAATAAGGAATGATATTACCTCATTTGGGCAATATAATTCCGAGTCACTCTATGAGGCTTAGGAGAGGTATAAGGACTTGCATAGAAAATGTCCTCACCATGGAATTCCAAAATAGCTTCAAGTGCAAACTTTCTACAATAGTTTAAGTAGTTCTACAAGGACCACTATTGATGCCGCTACAAATGGAGCTATTATGGGGAAGTCTATTGATGATGCATACAATTTACTTGAAGAAATGGCCTCCAACAACTATAAATGGCCATCGAAAAGAATATTACCTAAGAAAACTATGAGGGTACATGATGTTGATGCCACTACAGTCATTTTTGTACAATTGGCTGCTTTGAACAAGAGGTTTGATACTTTGGGAGTGTATGCTATTCAAAGTCCACTTGTCATATATGAGCCTTATGGTGGAAATCATACTAAGAAAGGGTGTCCTAGCAACTTGGAGTCAGTCCAATTTGTTGCCAACTACAATAGATATTAAAGTAATCTACACTTAAACTTTTATAACCTAGGTTGGAAGAACCATCCCAACTTCTTATAGAGTAACAACAACTAAGGGCATTCACCTTTATCAAATAATAAGCCAATCTATCTACCAAGTGTTCCATCTCAACTGCTGATCCAAGAGAAAAAATCATCTTTGGAAGACTTGTTAGCTCAATATGTGAACAAGAGTGATTAATTCATGAGTAAGACTGAAGTTTTCTTCCAAAATCAAGCATCTTCTATTAGAAACCATGAAGTTTTAGTAAGGCAACTTGCAAATGCCATCAACAGCTATCCTCAAGGAAACTTGCCTAGTAACACCTAGCCTAGTCCAAGAAGTAATAGCAAATAGCAATTACTATTATGAGTGGAAAAGAGTTGAGCAACGATGTTGAGAAGACCACTTTGCCATATAAGCCAATTGAAGAGGAAGATATGGTTGAAAAACAAAGTGAAGAGAATGGGATAGCCAATGAAGAGAAAGTGTAAGAAACGCTTCCATCCAAGCTTTCTCCAAGTAAGGCCACTCTTTACAACCCATCTTTACCGTTTCCTCATCTTTTTTGCCCGCAAAAGCTTGATAAGCAATTCTCTAAGTTTCTTGATGTGTTCAAAAAGCTTCATATCAACATATAATTTGTAGATGCTTTAGAGAAAATGCCTAGCTATGTCAAATTTCCAAGAAGAGGAAATTATGTGATTTTAAGACTATTGCTCTAATAGAGGGATATAGTTACATTCTCCAAAAGAAACTACCTCCTAAGCTCAAGGATCCGAGAAGGTTCATTATTCCATACACCATAGGTAATTGGTTTTTTGACAAAGTTTTATATGACTTGGGTACTAGTATCAATTTGATTTCATTATCTATCTTTCGAAAAATTAGTTTGGGAGAGGCAAGACCAACAACAACAATGCTCTAATTTACAGATAGATCAATCAAGCACCCAAGGAGTATCATAGAAAATGTGCTTGTAAAGGTGGACAATTTGATTTTTCTGGCGGATTTCATTATCTTTGATATAGAAGAAGATGAAAATTTTCCAATTATCCTTAGGAGGCCATTTTTATTAACTGGGAGGACCATTATTGATGTGCATAAAGGAGAGTTTACTATGAAGGTAGAAGAGCAAAAGTTACTAGTGACACCAATGATTGCTTTAGATTTGATGCAATGAAAGAAAGTGTTGAGGACAAGCATTTAGGAGATTTTCTAATTGACACTCATGAAGCCTCTTTTGCTTATTCCTTTGATGTGGAGGCAAAGAAGGTTTTTGGTGATATTGATGTCAATTTATTGAAAGCTCCTTTATGCTTTGTTAACTCTAAATCTCTACTTGAGTTCATGGAAGTATAACTCTCTTATTCTAGTCACCACAAGCCATACAAAGAGAAGACCAAGAAGTGGTATGGTAAGAAGAAGATGACTTCAAAGCCTAACCTTGAGCTCAGTTCACAAGTCAAACTTGGTAACTCATGCTTGAATCTCTCCAAAATGGTGGGACTTTCGAGCATCACCCTACCCTCTCTATAGTGAAGAAAGAAGAAATCAAGCTAATGATGTTAAATAAGCACTTCTTGGGAAACAACCTAAGTCTTTATTGCTTTGTTTGTGCTTTGTGCAATCTAGAAGATCTAACACTACTCCCAAACATCAAGCGTCATGGCTTTAAGCCATCGAGAGGAGTATCTCTAAAATCTTCTCTTGTTCTTTAATTTCCATACATACATTATTAGTTTTTGGGAAGGTTAAACCTTATAGATTGTTTATTCGTTTTGTATTTGCATATATGTTTGTTTATACTTCTGGTTAGTTTCATTTTTGTTCTTGTATTTGTTAGTGTTCCTGATTGTGTTTGAGATATTTGTGTTTCCTTGGTAATTTCCTATGGTCCAATAATGATAAACTTGGTTGAATATGCCATATGTTGTGAAAAAATATTTACGTTAGCTTAGTCTTGTGAAGAATTCTTATGTTAGTCCCATTTTGATTGTGCAAATTTTATAATTGAGCATAATGCATTGAACTTTGAATTGTGTGTAAATCTAGAGAATGCTTATGTGAATTTGTTAGTTTGATAATCTCACAAGTATTAGAATTCATTTGATTATGTATTGAGGCGAAATCATAGATTGCATACCACCGAGGAGAGGATTTAGGTATTGTTTGGACTAGTTGAACTTTTCTAGCCAACCTTGACATATCTTATCCCTAGTACTCCTATTTTGAGCCTTATAATTCCTTTATTTATCAACTATATACACTAGCCTAGCTTAAAATAATATCCTTCAACCTGTGACTTTTGAAAATAAATGATGATGTAGAAACTAAGTTGTATATTTAGCCTTAGATAAAGAGGTATATACTCTCTCCAAGATAGTCCTATACTTAATTAGTGTGTGTAACCACTAGGGATGTTTGCTTTTAATGATTTCATTCAACTTTGATCCTCATAGGAATATAGTGGGTTGGGTTGAGTGAAAATACTTGCATGACTACGGAAGAGACTTGCAAATACATTAGTACATCCGGTTAACAACAATTTGGTTAAATTAATTAGGGGAAAAGAGAGGTAAATGGCACAATAGGAGTTGGGTAGCTGGCAATTCTAGGCTTTGCTTTCTATTGAATTTGAACATTTTTGGCTTGTTTTGCCTAGTTGTTATTTGAATTCATTTACTCATTTATTTATCTTAAATAGTGCTTATTTGGATAATCTTAAAATCATTACAATTTTAGTAATTAGCATAGAAGTAGTAGCAATCTCTGTAGGATGATATTCATCTCATCATTTTATTTCTTATATCTGACATTGTAAACTTGCAATCTCGTGGTGTTTAATAAACCCATAACAACCCATTAAACCAAGTTTTAAAAGGTAGAAGTGCCAATCCTAAACAAGTTATAGAATGCAAGAGAAATTTTCTAGTCTACCCTCATAGGTGCTTGAGAAAATTTCTGGTTTAATTTAAAATACAATGATTGCCAATATGATAGTTGTAGACCAGTATTTTTTTTTTTCTTTTGCACTGAAGAAAGATAATACTTTCATTTGGGAATAATTATGCTAATTAATCATATTGAACTCATTCAGATGCTACTAGAGAAACTTCTTGTAGTCTTTAGATTTAATAATCTTTCACGAGATGTACGTTATATTCACATAAGGATACTTCATACATGTCGGACAAGGCCTCCACCACTGTGAAGAAAATTAAACAACCAGCCACACAATCATTTAGATGCTACTGTAATAGTTGAAGACCAGTACTTCTTTTCTCTTAAAAAGACCAGCATTTTGATGATGGGATTCGTTTATGCGACTTTTATTATATATGCCAATTAAAGCTAAAACAAAGAATGTCCCAACTCTGAATTCGCATCTTCAAATGAACAAGTTCATTTTCGTATGTGGCTCTAATAATCCCAATTTCAAAAGCTAATTGTATAAATGTCTCTCATCTAATTTCTTCTGTATGCCTTTCCTTAGAAGATAAAATGAACGAAATTTTCACATATAACATACATATTTTTTTCAAATTGGAATGAAAGAGTTTTTGTAGCATCCTGCTTTTGCATGATATAATATATGTACAACCGCCAGTTGTGGTTAGCCTGAGCTAAGATGAACAGGAAATAATGATACGAAGTTGTCTAATATCACTCGCGCAGTAGTTGTGTGGTACCATTTTATCAATATCCCAACTTGGTCCCACAACTTATTTACATATCAGAAACAAGAACATACAAATACCAATGAGCTAGATGTTGGAATATTTGGTTTGATAATATTGGCCATTTAAGATTCTAGATTCTCCTTTTCCTCTTTGTTGATCGACACCATGTTACTATTTTTATCATGGGTTTGGTTAGAGATAGATGCGAATTTACAATGGGCCATGGCCACCGAAAGTAGTAAACCATATCAACATCTTCAGCTTTTCTCGTTTGGAAACCAAAAGAATAAACAAAAAGATTTGGCAACAAGAAAAAATTACTCTAAAAGGGCTCACAATCCCTCCACCTTTCTACGACAAAGCGATTGGTTTTCTTTCTGAGAGTTTAAGAGAGAAAAAGAGAGTTGAGGGAGAAATGGCGGCCACTTCGGACTACGTCGACCTCGCAAAGGTTGGAATTGAAGCCTTTGCTTTGTTGGAAGGGCATCAACGTCAGCTTAACCATGCAAGAACTCGTCAAGTTCTTCATAATCATAATCATAATTATGGTTATAACAATGGAAGAGAAGTTATTGATTGCAATCAAGCAGCCAAAAAGTATGGGGGTCTTGTTATTGTGGAACATCTTGGGAAGAAGAAGCCTGCACCACAACCCGCTATTTTCAAGCTTTATTGATTTTGAAGTACCCTGTAAGCTTATAATATCACATGTCTGTATAGGCTATAAGAAATGTCATTATGTTACGTCTACTTGTTAATAAGTACTCAGTAGTCTCTTTTTGTAATCTCTCGTTTTATGTAAAAGGTCCCACCTCACTACTTTTCTCTATATTTGCTTTTTTTTTTTTCCCGTCCTTTTTTACAGACAAAACTATGCTAATAGAGATAGGCTCAGTTCTTGGTTGGAACTACGAAATCTAAACTAAAAGCAGGTAAACAGCTGGGGATTACTCCTACTCTAATTTGTCTGAGATGTTTAAGGGCAATCATGGCAATTGCAGGGAAAATATGATCATGGAAAGAAGGCTGCCATATCCAATCTAAATGATATGAAGAAGTGACTCATCATCTATTAGAAAAAATAAATCAATCCTAAAGCACCATCACTTGATTTATAAACTAGGATTAGTGCCGATCAACATCTGTATATATAGAACTTTTGGTTCCTCATTGCTGAGTTTCTTGCAAGCAGAATGAGTTTGCATAATTAATTAGTCTTTTACAATGATGGTTGGAACTGGATTCTCTAACACCATGTCCCGTGCCATAAGCTGCTAGACCTGTTTCCAGAATCAGAGCTACCAGTCGTATGATGAGGTGAACCCCAACTAGAATCCCTCCCGGAAAATATATTTGGGAAATGTGGTAAATGCTCGCTTCCCCACCCATTAAAACGGCTTGCCAAAGGGTGTTCTGCTTCATGCACACTCCTATCTGATGAACTTTGGGGAGGAAAGATGAAAAAACCAGTACTATGATCTTGTGGCGGAGCTGTTGGTACCGTAGCTGGCAAGCTCCTGTGGCCATCAAATCTCCTGAAACTAGGAGTGCCAGGTGATGGCATGCCATGTGAACCACTGTGGTGTAGGTGATGGTGGAAGGCCTGGATCCTCTCTTGAGTTTGAGCAGCGGTGTCCGGAGAATGAGGAACAAATGAAGTCACGAATGAGCTCTCCACTCTTGGATCAGACCTATAAAGGGCAGAATACAGGCATATTAAATATTCAAATCTCTGGATCGCTCTAATCAAAGAACAACATGGAATAACCTCAAAAAAAGAATCGAATTTAATCTCACACATTTTTGTGACAAAACATGCCTTTGTTTTGTTTACCTTTGTTGAAACCATCTAAACTTCAGCTTCATGTTGAACTCATAACCTCATCACCCTCCACCCCTGTTCTAAATGGGGAGAAGGGGAAATAATGCACAAAGGAATTTGAAGTACTATGCAATTTTTCAAGCATGCCTCTCACCATTGTATTCCAAAGTCATATACCCACCACACCGTATAACACAAATTTATAGGGAGTCATATTCTGCAGTTTTATTTTATTTTTTCTCTATATGGTCCCCATGTGAGCCAAATATCAAAGTGTAATAAAACTCAAGCTGATGTTTCGTATTAAAACGCTGAAGCATTCTTAAAAATTTTATGGACAGGGTATCTCAAGATCTTTATCTAGATTATGTTTGACAAACAGAAATGGCTTAAAAGGAGCATCTGATGGTTTCTTAATATTTTTATTAAATATGCTAAATCACAATGCATCTGCACCAAAATAATAAACATGATATTAATCAGTTCTTAACCAAGCACAGTACAAAGATTGAAACGAATTTACTTGTTTATCTAAATACCGTAAATGAAAATATTAACCTTCAAAAGTCAACTTAGACTACTCACCCTTGAACTAGCCGAAAGAGGCGTGCTCTAGACCTCACTACACCATTAGATTCACTGTGCATCGACCTAACTGTTACAGATGGATTTGAAGCTGGATTCACACCATTGGCATGACTGCTGGATGGGGAGAAAGGAGAGTGATGACCCCAACTTTGATACTGGATACTAATGGCCGGAAAAATATTGGGGTAGATCTCGTTCTGTCCTCTCAAGCGATTCCAGGGATTATTTAAGTTAGAATCATCAATGCCATTCATAGATCTTGACGATGCAGGTGGAATTGGTCTGAAGTAAGCAACGTATGAAGGATGCAGAGATGATGCAGCAATCTGTTCTGCAAACATTGCATGGTGCTCCCGCGGGTCATGATCTGCATTAATGAATAACTTTCTCAAAAATTTGCAAGGGAACCTTAGAAATCTTTGAAAAGGAAAGAAATTAATGATACTTACATGCGGTTGATGGAGATTCCACTTCCCTGAAATACATTAGACATATAGTATCAACAATGATCAGACGGACAACCCAACTAATCATAATACTAACTAACTCATTAAACAAACATCTGAACAGAAGCTGCATGTTCTGTGTTCTTTGTTCCTACAAACAATCTGTTATGACATTTCCATAGAATTGATTAAATGCACATCTCAACATAGAAGGAATTATATCAGAAGCATACACTGCTACAGAATGCTAGGGTTTAGGAGTTTACAATGTTCAGAAAATTTTAGGCAACACATAGTGCCAGGTGTGCAAGCAAACATGCACTTGCAACTTAGCATAAAAATATAGTAGAAAAAACTCAAAATGAAACTACACAACAGAAATTGTGCTTACTCAAAAGATGTATGTATTTGTGCCGCTTCACCGAATGGACACCAGTGAAGTCTAAATGGCTGCAAAGTGCAGTTGAAAACCACAAAGCAGCATCATAAACATGGAAAAAAATTCCAATCATAAGTATCATGCGCACTTACACNAAAAAGAAAAAAATCTTCCCGTTTGGTTATAAAAATTGAAATCGTAAACACAATGCAGCAGACCCATTGCATAATTTTGTGCTAACGCAAAAGAGCTTGCTGCTTTTAATGTTTCCTTGAACAGAAGTCAATTAAGAAGCAATGTAAATCAAATCATTTTCTGGCGAGCTGTGCAAGTGGAAAAAGGTTTGTTTTACAATACTGAATTGTAAAAATACCAAAGTAGGAAGTAGAAGTACTTCTGTTGTACCATATCAGTATAACCCATGTCATAGGGATCCTCATCAGGAATCCAGTCATCTATGCTAAATTCAGGAAATGAGCGGGTGGATCCATTTGCATATAACCACTGACCGTTCTCAACTTTCCGACAATTTGGACATTGCATCACCCCCTTCGTGTTAAATGCTGAACCAATACAATCTGCAGAACATTTAAAATGTACATGCATATATCAGAGCTTACAAATTGCTTTTAAAATTACTACAAACTTAAAGATCAACCAAAGACAGATTCAAACCATGTAATGATTACTTTCATTAAGTAATAAAATTGATGTGAAAAAAATAAGGGAAATCATAAATCTAAATGTTAAAGGAGCAAGAACTGAAAATTAAGGATTAGATAAAAGTGCGACTACCAATTCCGTAAAAACTAATCATGACATGGCAAAGATTTTATATATTATAGACTAACCACACACTAAGAATAACTAGGCAACTGATGATAAAAACATTTTGAAATGTTAAAAATTTAGGCCATTGCATGTACTTAAACGATAAGGAGAAGTAGTTGTCAAGGGAGTTAAATGTGCAGGCATAAATCAAAGATGCCAAAGCTATCATAGACTAACAATTCTATCAACACATACAACATACTCAAAACTCATCACGTCGGATTTTGACATTTTGACTAGTGAGAAATCTAGAGCATGGGTTACATCTAAGATAAGTGAGGAAATTGGTGCGGGATTTACACTTGAATAGCTACTTGATAAAAAAGCATTACATAAAAAGCGAAATTCTGTGACTCCACGGACATCTACATTGCTAGCGTGGTTATTGATATCAAAACGTGATATTTTTCATTTCTTAGTGCCTATTAGTAGCAATTATAAAACAAGAAACTTCTAAATCAAAAGAAAATTTTCCAACTACACAGTGAATTCATTTCGTCTTCCTCCTCTTTATAATAATCACCCTAAATGGGTTCCCACTTCAAGGGTTTTTCTTCCAAGCTCAATTATACACCCCAAAACAAAATACATATCTAATTGCAGAAAAATTAAACACAAGATCGTGTCCTTACACCAACACGAAAGGATAAACATATATATATAATAACAACACAACAAGTAACCAAAGTTAAAAGAGAAAAATCCCAACATCAGATATAATCCCAAAGTCAATTCTTACAGTCCAAACGGCAATTTCTATATTTTTTTTTCTTAATTCCATTTCATTTTTAAGACAAACCCAGAAGCCAAATTGGTCAAAATCAAAGAAATTTTCCAGACCCAACAAAAAAAAAAAGCAGGGGAACATTTTTGACAAACCCAGATGGAATTCATGGCCACATTGCAGCTTAGCCCTTGATCTGCCTCCATTATCCGAAACCAAATCAAGGCAAATCGAGCATGAAACATCCCCAGAAGACGGATGATGATGATGGTGCTGCTCCAAAACACCATCTCCACCGTCCATTTGTTGATGTTGATGTTGATGATGATGGGCAGTGTTCTCTTCTGAGCTCACCATAGCCCCTTTCATTTCCTTTCCTTTCCTTTCCTTTCCTTTCCTCCAATCAAAAACCCAAAACTTACATACAATTCACCCAGAAGAAGAAATCTCTGCCTTTCTCGTCTCCTTCTCTCCCTATCTCTCTCTTCTTTCTCTCTCCGACCTGTCAGTTTACGCGGACCAGACCCTACGTGGACTGTTTTGGAAATTTTTTTTAATATAATTAGATAATCCAACTTCTTGTTGTTGGACTATGTTTTTTAACGGCTGAAAGTCCATACAACACGACATCATTGTTACCCAACGACTTGTATTTTAAGTTACCATAACCAACGTGCAATAATTTGACATTTTCTTTTGCTTTGAAATAAATTGAGGTGGGTTGTTATATAAAATACTGTTTGTTTTCAATTTTCTTTTTCTTTTTTTTCCTTATTGATTTGTTATATAAATTAGAAATCAAATCAGGTTAATGTTTCTTTCATTTAAAGTTTTTATCCTTTTTTTTTTTTGGCTTGAAAGTAAGAACAAAATTTTCCCCATACCAAAATTGTCCATAATTTCAGTTTACACTCCATTTAGAGCTGGAATTACATAAATACCCAAAACTATTTGGTATTATTAAATAATCCCCACCTAACAACCACAAACGTTTTACATCTCCTTAATCATGTGGAACGGGAAAAGAACCACTAAGTTTCGTTTTATCATGAAAATAGGATAAGGATGTTCTTTAAAATAAAAGAAGATCAATAAAATGGGTTGTGTTGTGCGGTTTAAAATCCTAAGGTCGCATGAGTATTATATGCGACCTCCTCCGTGAAGGATATATACGACCTTCTCCGAGAATGATATATGCGACATCCTCCGTGATGCTTATATGCGACCTCTTCTGCAGGTTTTTGTGCGACCTTCTCCGTCCAGTTTTCCTTAACAAACAGGAAACCTATAGGAAAAGGGAAACACGAAAACACAATAAAGGAAACCTACAAGAAGAGGGAAACAGGTAAATGCTGTGGAATAAACCTACAAGGAAAGGGAAACTGAAGACTCCTATTTGCGATTAACTAGTTATCCTTTTTGAGTAGTTATCCAATTATATTGTTACTTAATTTATGTTACCCAATTGTATAGTTACCCGTTTATACAATTAGGATCCTAGAGACATAGGGAACCTTGGGACATAAGGTCACTACAATCTATATAAAGGGGGCTCTATGTTCTGAAGAAATCATCACCAATTCTGGGCAGAAACAAGTCACAGATAATAGAAGTCAGAGCAAATACACGCTTAGGGTATTCCAAACTTTGGGTAGTCTAATTCTTTAGCATTCTTCAATAGCTTTTGAGTATTGTAACCTTGAGTATTCATCATTATAGTGAGAAAACAGTGGACGTAGGCTCATCTTTTTCGGGGCTGAACCACTATAAATCCCTCTCTCCTTATTTGCTTTGATTATTTATTTTAATTCACACAAGCCACATCTCTTAATTATTTATAAATTTATTGTTGATAAAACCTCCATCAACAATTGGCGCTAGAAGGAGGGCTATTCCGGCAGAAATATTTGTTAAATTCCACCTTTTCGATAATGGCAAATACCAGAAACACTACCAGAGCCGCCAGGACTAGCCAAAATCACCCTCAGAGTACTGCTGCTACACAGGCAGACCCCGCTCCAGAACAGCCTACTATGACGGCAACAGAGGACCTATCTCGAAGACAGGATCGCATGGAGGAAACGCTCGTGAACCTCCAGCAAGTCACTAACCAGATCAACGACACTCTGCGACGACTTGCTGAAAGGCAGATGGTGATTCCACCACAACATGAACGTCCCAAAGAACGTCATGCTCAATTACCTGCGAAGGGAATACAGATTCTCGAGACGAGAAGACGCGAACAGCCAAAAACTCAGCAGGAGCGTCATGAAGAACACACCTCGTTCATCACTGATCGAGGGTTGTATTGCTACAAAAAGATGCCCTTCAGACTTATCAATGCAGGAGCGACCTACCAACGTCTTGTCAATATGATGTTTGCAAAACAAATTGGCAAGACAATGGAGGTATACGTCGACGATATGCTGGTCAAGTCGGAGAAGGCTGAAGATCACATCAAACACCTTGAGGAGATGTTCAAAATCCTCCGGAGATACCAGATGAAGTTGAATCCCCAGAAGTGTGCATTTGGAGTAGGATCTGGAAAGTTTCTGGGATTTATGGTCAACCAGCGAGGGATCGAAGCGAATCCTCAGAAAATACAAGCGTTGATTGATATGCAGTCTCCTCGTAAACCCAAAGATGTTCAAAGTCTAGCAGGAAGAGTAGCTGCTCTCAGTCGGTTTGTATCCAGATCAACCGACAAATGCCAACCTTTCTTTGAGGTGTTGAAGGGATCGAAAAAGTTTGAGTGGACGGAGAGGTGCGAGCAGGCGTTCCAAGAGTTGAAAAAACACTTGGGTTCCCCTCCACTCTTATCGAAACCAAATCCGGGAGAAGAACTATACCTATATCTCGCTGTTTCTAAGTATGCGACGAGTGCCGCATTGATTCGCGAGGAATCAAAAATACAGCGACCAATATATTATGTGAGTAAGAGATTGCTCGACGCCGAAACCAGGTACCCGGAGATGGAAAAATTAGCGCTGGCACTCGTCATCGCGTCAAGAAAGCTTAGACCTTACTTCCATGCTCATTCCATTCGAGTTTTCACGAACTTCCCGTTGAGACAGGTCTTACAGAAGCCTGAGACATCAGGGCGACTGCTTAAGTGGGCTGTTGAATTGAGTCAATTTGACATCAATTTTCAACCTCGCACTGCAATAAAGGGGCAAGCCCTCGCAGATTTCATTGCAGAATTTACATACGACGTCAATCTTCCCGCGGAAGCACTCGAGAAGCCTACTTCAGATATGTCAAAATTGTGGAAGCTTAATGTGGACGGGTCATCGAATGAAAATGGAGCTGGTGCGGGCATAGTTTTAATCAGTCCTAAAGGGCATAATATTCATTATGCACTTCACTTCAAATTCCCAGCTTCGAATAATGAAGCCGAATACGAAGCGCTGATAGCTGGCCTAAAGCTCGCACAGGAAATGAAGGTCGAAGCAATCGAAGTGTATAGTGACTCTCAGCTGGTCGTCTGTCAGGTTAAAGGTGATTATCATGCGAGAGAAGAAAGAATGATTGCTTATCTGAAGAAGGTACAGCAGTTTTTCTTAACGTTCAGCAC
>JXTB01000085.1:139097-166647 GCA_002914805.1 Parasponia andersonii
AGAAGGATATATGCGACCTCCTCCGTGATGCTTATATGCGACCTCTTCTGCAGGTTTTTGTGCGACCTTCTCCGTCTAGTTTTCCTTAACAAACAGGAAACCTATAGGAAAAGGGAAACACGAAAACACAATAAAGGAAACCTACAAGAAGAGGGAAACAGGAAAAAACTGTGGAAGAAACCTACAAGGAAAGGGAAACTGAAAACTCCTATTTGCGATTAACTAGTTATCCAATTGTATTGTTACTTAATTTATGTTACCCAATTGTATAGTTACCCGTTTATACAATTAGGATCCTAAAGACATAGGGAACCTTGGGACATAAGGTCACTACAATCTATATAAAGGGGGCTCTATGTTCCGAAGAAAGCATCACCAATTATGGGCAGAAACAAGTCACAGAGAATAGAAGTCAGAGCAAATAAACGCTTAGGGTATTCCAAACTTTGGGTAGTCTAATTCTTTAGCATTCTTCAATAGCTTTTGAGTATTGTAACCTTGAGTATTCATCATTATAGTGAGAAAACAGTGGACGTAGGCTCATCTTTTTCGGGGCTGAACCACTATAAATCCCTCTCTCCTTATTTGCTTTGATTATTTATTTCAATTCACACAAGCCACATCTCTTAATTATTTATAAATTTATTGTTGATAAAACCTCCATCAACAGGTTGAATTCGTAAAATGCGTAAGAGAAACATGGTCACTTATCGAATATCTTAACAAAGGCAAAAGAATTACGTACAAATTTATCCAGAAAAAAAAAAAATGGCATACAGCGTAGCTTGGAACTTTCATGGATGTAAACCATAAGGTGAAGAAAAATGAAAAAAGTTCAAACCTTCCAAGCACCCCAAGAAAAGTGTTGTTAACCACAAAAAGAGAAGTACTCGTTCGTTACAGTGAGTCACTAGTGCATGTGGGACCCTTTCGTTGTCTAAGTGTAGAGTGACCAAGTACTAACCAAGCTACATGGACATGCTCTCCTTCTAGCTAGTACCAAAAATGTCTAGCTCTATGACTCTATGATACCACATGCTGCGTTTTAGACCCGTTGCGAAGTGCACTCATATTGCTACCCCACGTCTCCACCACACACAAAGGGTACTATAAAACTCCGTCGTCCATCGAAACCATCAAATTCTTTCTCGCGATATACTAAGTGAATCTTATCCGTACGATACTGATCCTATTATTAAGCCTGAAAAAAGAAAAAGCTGCACAATATTTCCAATCTTTCCCATCATACACAGCAGCTTTGATTCTCAAAGCCTCATCATTTTCACCAAGCTGATAAGGCTTAAACTACCCACTTTAATTCATCTAATTCCGGCACTGCAACGTCTTCCCTCATCAAACTAGCATAGCCCTCACCCACATGTGCGCCGGCACGTGCAAATAGCTCCACAACCGCAGGCAATTTACCATAGTACCTCCTCAAACTATGTTCCAGGGCCTCCTCTCTTTTAAGGTCCTTAACATGCCATACGTACACAGGAGGAACTATATCATCAATTGTTGCCTCCTGCCATGCATGCTGCCCATCTCTCATTTGGTGCTTGAAAGCTTGACAATTCCTTACTCTATGACCCTTAGGGCCAACTTGAACCTCTGAACAATACCCACAAGTTTGGACAGCATACTTCTCCATCAGTTTCAGTCCTCCAGATCGCAATGTCTCCCATAACTCCATGCCTCGAGTAGCAACGGCTGTGAGAACAACACAACATCATATGAGCAAACCCTTATAGGAAAAGGAATAGTAACGAAAAGTTCTGTGATTCAGTAGACAAATGTCCAACAAATAGTGCATATCTTCCAAACCGTCTTTTTGATTCTGATATGATTTTAATTTGATCTAATGTCCAGAATCTTGCACTTCGTAAATATGGTACCACAAAAGGCCCGCAGATGAATGATATGGAAAAGAAAATATATCTAGTAAAAGATAACATTAAAACGACGATGCACTACCGGTAAATATTTTTACCACAGAACCCCAATAGATGAATGATAAGAAAAGTAAAACAATCTAGTGGGGAGAAAAAAATGAAAGCCCAGGTCAAGACACAAGTTCAAGAAAAGGAGGACACAAGTTCAAGAATAGGATAAGTAAAAACAACCGATGGCAGCATTGCAATTCTAATTGTGGATATGAGTGTATCATACTAACTTTTAGCTTGTTTAAAAGGAAAAAGGACAAATAGTTCATAAATCAGAGTTAGCATACCACGTATGTCGTTGAAATGCAACTCCATAGACTTATTACAGTCTTCAGTCGACTTATTTTCCCAGAACCCATGTGCATAGATATCTTTGCCTATAGATTCTTCTTTGGGAAACCTCTTCTCAAAGTCAATAATCCTACCAGCGACGCTGTAAACAGGGCAGACCCTTCTCCTTGTGGGGTACTCAGGTATGTCCACGCCAGCTTGAATGCACAATTCTACAATTGCAGGTATCCGATCTACTTGAAGTCGCTCATTATGTGAAACGGCTCTTCCAATTCGATCATATAGATGAAATGATTCAATAAGAGGCAAGACATGTTCGACACCCCCTCTCGTCCAAGTATGCTCTTTGCTTGTTGGGCTACCTGCGACATCACACGTTCTAATTTTATGGGGTGGACAACCAACATGAACCTCTCCGCACAACCTGTACAAAAGATTCAGAAGTTGCAAAGTTAGCTGGAATTAAATACTAGTCTGCAATCTTATTCTAAAGCAAGTAACATCCTTTTCCAAACCCAACCCAACAAAAAATGTTTAGAGCCAAGTGTAATGGGAGAGCAGTTCTGTTATCTTGTTTTTGCTGAAACAGTAGTTATTTGCACTTGTTATTTCAATTCATCAGTTTAAAAAGGGCAAAAGTAGTAATAGAAAGTAAAACCCTGAAAATATAGAATATGCGTATCTGACGACACAAAAAGAAAATAAACATCAATTCCTAACACTTGGAAGATAAATACATAAATTTAGGTTTTTACCTGCATGAATATATAGCAATGCTATTGACTACCCTCGAAACACAAGAAAATAGTTCGGCTCTAGCAGCATAAACTTTATGAGCAACTGGGATTAATCCCTTAACCAGCAATCCATCATCAGGAGGATGTAGGCTAATCTCGTTCACATTCTCCCTTGCTCTCCACTTCAATCTAGCCTCACGCTTAAGTTCATTAAAACTTCTAACCATTGGCTTCCTCTCGGACTTGTTAAGCTTTCGAGCCAGCTCAGTGAGAGTGGACCCAGTTGAGTATCTACCACAAGATTGCTCACCTACACCACCCGTAAGCTTTTGAACAGAGTTTCCAGTTATTAGCTCACGTAGGTATGAGATGCTTTGAACTCGTTCACGAAACATTGCAACTCACAAGAATTGGTCCATAAACTCTAATAAGAAACATCCAAGTTCCCAGATACAAAACCGATTACCAATTTTCACTTTTAACATCTGAAAACCAACGTTTTATAATGAAGACAGACAGTAAGCATCAGTGCAATGCTCATGAAAGCTCATTTAAACATTAGGGAATGAAACAGCGACCACATTTTATATAATGAACAAGTGTGGAATTTGAAATAAAACGCAGAACTGTAACTGAAACATTTCAACAAACAGTTAGCGTGCAACTTCAGTTAAGGAACGTATATTCACATATAAATATATATATATATATATATATATATCTATATATATATACTCACACGACGCAAGTTCGTCAACATATCACGTCCTTCTCGGCCTAAAAACCTGGTTCAACTCCAGAACATGTCCGATGTTTCAGATTATATTATCCTTAGCTAACTAATAGTTTTGGTTCTTCTTCTTCGGACATGGCGGCAAGAGGTGTTAAAGGCTTTTTTATTTTATTATTATTATTTTCCTTTTTTTTTTTTGGGTGTCAAACTAAGGTCAATCCAAGAAAAGGGCAAGCCGCAAGTGGCATTCGTAGGAGTGTTTTGCTGAGCCGATAGAGACCTTCAAGTGGCTCTTTATTTTTCCGTTTGTTTTAAAAAAAAATACAATTATCCTGAGTTCATCCATTTTTAGGTTTGTGCTTTTCTCTCCATTATTAAAGATTTATCTAAAAAATAAAGGAATAATTCTATTGCAATTTTTTCTTTTTTCTTTTCGTCCTCTTTCTTAAAATTTTAAATTAAAAATATTTCTTTTCACTATTCATAAGTTTAAAAAAATGCCCATGTTTAAATATATTTGGAAACTTTCTTTATCCACCCTCTTAATACCCAATTTTTTTTTGTCATCTTTATTTCTTATGGTCTTCTTCAAGATTTTAATGTATGTTGCTTTCGTAGTTGATGAATAATAATTTAAAAAAAGAATCACTATATGTTTTGGTGCTTTCCTGACAGAATGTGTAACAGTTCGTGAAAGATTAAAATTTACTTAAGAAGAAGGGTTTATAGTAAATCTGGTTCAAAGCAATTTCTTGAATGTTATCTCTTTTATTCATTTTAGAAATTCGCTTGGCGATGAGAGTTTTTTATCAACAGCATTGTTGTTAATTTTTTTTGGGGTTAAATAATAATATATTTTATTTAGAAATATCAATTTTACTTAATGGGATGGTAAACCACAATGAATGGCCCTAAATAGGGTGCATTTTCACCATTATAAATAATATAATGTATGGAGTGGAGATTCTTCATTTAAAATTTAGCAGGATAAGGCGAGTCTGGGATTCAATACCTATATTTATTTGTCTCATTTATACATTAATTAAATATGTATTCAATTTTTCTATAATAAGAATTCAACTTGAATTTTAGATAAATAAATAAATAATAACAATTAATAGTATATAGTCATATACCAATGTTGTTTGAGTTTAAATACTTGGAATTGTGTTATCCTTTTAGATAAAGAATATGCTATATGATTTTCAGATTGAATATTTTAGATTTAGACAATCCTATTATGCTAAAACGGATATGCTATATGATTTTGAGATTGAATATTTTAGATTTGGACAATCTTATTATGCTAAAGCTTTATTTGAATTTTTATTTCAGTTATTTATATCTTTTATTCTAATATATTTGATCTAAAATTGAAGTTTCGATAAATTTGACTTCAATTTAGGGTTTTTTTCAATGTACTTAGACATTTAAAGGATTCAAACAATATAAGACTTTTTAATTGACTTAAATAACAGTTCCAAACGAGGATTCCAATATACCAAAGGAGAAACCATTCTCTGACTAGGACTCTCCAAAACTATCTCATACCAAATTAAATGATAAATTATGTTGGAATAGTTATAAAAATAATAATAATATAAATTGGGATGCTAAACATAAAATCAGTCTCATCCTGCCTCACTAAGATCCTCGTACGTACTTGGAATAAAGTAGCTCCTTCACTAGCTCATTTGTCTTTATTTACTAGTTCTACTATATAAGGGAAAGACGAGATATTGCTTGTGTCTCTAACGTTATACTTAATCATCTACTTGTAGAATAAATAGTGTATCATATTCTCATTAAAAGAAAAAATAGAAAAAAGAAAAAGAAAAACAGACGAGTAATATAAAACAAACTTTTCTATTCCTCTTTGTCACATATTTTGGGTTAAAGAAAAAATAACCCATAAATAATGTAGTATAAGCAACTATATCCATTATTTAAAAAAATGTAAAATAAAAAAACTATATTAGAATTAAAAATCATGTAGTTACAAAAGGAAAAAGTAAACCGAAAAAAAAAATAGTTTCAATAAGTGGGTACGAAATTTAAATTAAAGAAGATTGTGAGTTGCAATAGTTGATTTTAGTTTGGGCAATTGGGTAAAATGCCACTTCTTGATAGTTGCTCTTGAGAAATATACCTCATTTAAATTTTGTTGGCTAGAATAATCTTTTTTAAATAAAATCAGTGTAAAATGACATATAGGCCCTCAGTTAAAATCAATTTTTTTTTTTTTAAAAAAAAAGAAGGGATTGAGGTCTGAATTGGAAAATGGTGTAGTTAAATTATAAAAAAAAAAAAAAGAAAAGAATAAAAAAAAGAACAGAAAAACGACACCCATTTACCCGTCGGCTCCAGTGCAGTCGGCACCCATCAAAGCCAGGCTAAGCGAACTAAGACTTGGGTTCCACCACCTCGATACCAGCCTATCCAAACTGTCCTCTATAAATCTGAACAAAAATGGGGAAAAATCAACAAAAAGCCCTAAGAAAAGTAAGGGGAAAAATTCAAAATGTGCATAGGAGGAAATTGATCTCATCTCAGCGAGATTCCAAAAAGTTGAAGGAAATAAACACCCCTTCCCCATCTCATTCGAAAGAGGGAAGAGAGAATACTCTGGAAAAAGCTTTGTCTCATTCGGTTGAGGAAATAGCCAAGACTCTAGAAAAAGCACGATCGCCATCTCCAAAACCCGCGTCTGATGAGTTACCGGAGGAAAGGAAAATATCCGAGAAGATATCGGTTGATACAAGTCTAATGAAGGAACCCAATGCGTCTCCGATGAAGGAACCTGATTCATCTCCAGTGAGGGAAACAGATCCCCCTCTTATGCGTCGTGGGCCGCCGGTGAGTTTATGCTTAATAGAATATTTTGAAGAAATTTAATAAGATATTTTTGTTTGGCTCGATCATTTAGGGGTTATTAGTATGGTTGTTGTGTGAATATTAGTTCTTGAATGCTTTTGGAGGGAAATCATAAAACTAAAGGAAAATTATTCAAAATTGTTGGAAAATTAGATCGATAAAGTGTCTAGGATAGTCGAGATTTTCCTATTATGGTATTCAACTATGCTATTATGTTGTATTCTGAGATAGACACACTGTCTAGTATGGGTAAGCCTTGTCTGTTAAGATTGACCATGCTAGACATCTTGTTTATCTTAGTCTAGTGGCATATGATAAGTATATATTTGATTGAATGATTTTGATATTAGCTTTGCTAAATAATGTCTTGATATGGTTGGTATTTGCATATTCATTGTTAAATGAAAATGAATATTGTATTTTGACCTAGACTGAGATAGACACAGTGTCTAGCATGGGCGAGCACTTTCTGCTCAACTTGACCATGCTAGACAGCATATCTAGCTTAGTAAATGACATGTGACTTTGCTAAATAATTTGATGATATATTTGGTTTGGTGGTTAAATGGTTGTTAAGAGAAGTCATAAAAATAAAGGAGACTCTGTTAAAATTTTTGGAAAAATTATTGGACAAGATGTCTAGCATTGTTGTGGTGGTCAACCATGTTATGTATTTTGAGCTACATTAGGCTAGACATACTGTCTAGCAAGATCTATTATTGTCTGTTTAGGTCGACCAAGTTAGACATCATGTCTATATTAGTCTAGTGTCATATGGTAAGTTTATATTTCATTGAGATATGTTGATAATTGGAAGAAATTGTATGGTATGATAGTTCTTATTGGATAAGTAATATCTTGATATAGCTGGTGTGTTCATATTGGTTGTGTAGACTGTGCTAGACACATTGTCTAGTATGGTCAATCATTGTCTATTCAAGTTGAACATACTAGACAGCATGTCTAGCTTAGTAAATGACATGTGAGTTTGCTAAATAATCTGTTGATATGATTGGCTTGGTTAATTGTATTGCTTGATCACATTCTATGCTCTTTCTATCATAGTTAAGCTTACTCATTCTATTCAGCCTATAAAAATGACTACTTAATTTGAGCTAGATAGGATTAGACAATACTAGATAGCATAGTCTGTGCACCTCGACCATGCTAGATAGAGTGTCTACCCTAGTCTAGAAGTGTATGGTATGGTCAAAATTATTTTTAATTATATTTTTTTTTGTAGGTTTTGAAACGTGACATTCCTTCATTGACTCCCGTATTATCTGAGGAAGAGAATTTTCCTGCAAGAGTGACAGTTTTGTCTAGGATTGAATATCTAAAAGTTATAAAGGCCAACTTGAGAAAAGAAGACTTGGAGTCATTCAAAGCATCGTGTTTTAGTCACCTTGTAAGGCTAATTGGGCTTGCATAAATCAGTGGTCAATTGATCTATCATCTACTTATGAGACAGGTAAAATCTGAAAAGAGAAAAGAAATATGGTTTAATATTTATGGAAAACCGCTTAAGTTCTCAATGCATGAGTTTGCATTGATGATGGCTCTTAATTGTGACAATACTTCAAGCAACCCTAAATTTTCAGAATTGAAACTGAAGCATAGAATACAAGAAAGTTTGAGGTTCTCACTGCATGAGTTTGAGGTTTGCATTAATTTATTGTTTAGAAGAGGTCATTCTTGGACAAGACAAGAAAAGTAGAATATAAAAAAGTTACTTGAGTATTGTTGAGGATTTTGATGCCTTCAACAAATATCCATGGGGCCAAAAGTCATATTCACTGACAATGAGCTTTTTAAGGAAGGAGTTAAAGCCAAAGTCAATAAATTACTATCAGGAAAGAGAGAATAAAGACAAAAGTTCAAAATCTTCCTACACATTACAAGGCTTCCCGTATTCATTACAGGTTAGTTGTTCTTGAAAAATTCAAATATATTTAAATTACTTTTATGTTAATACGATTCATTATATTGTTGTTTGCTTTTGCAGATGTGGGCATATAAAGCAATACCCTTACTGTGAATTGTCTGCAAAACATGTAAAAGATGATGCCATATCTCGTTGCCTTAGGAGGGAGGTGATTGAAATGCCGACGTATAAAAGTATTGCTAAGAAATTATAGGAGAAAAAGAACAAGAAAGTAAGTAAATCATGTATTATTTCCATGTATTTGTCTAGTTATCTTTACAATATTGCTCTATATAATTTTGTGTTACTGGACAATGGTATTCAACCATATAGACAGCTTGTCAAACAAGTAGACATATTATCTATATGCAGTTTTATAATTTAGTGAATACATAGACAAGGTGTCTGAAATGTAGACACGTTTGTCTAATATGATAGACAATCTGTCTTAGAAGCTAGACATTATTGTCTAGAATAGAAGATAAGGTCTCTAGCCATTAACTATACTTTTTTCAAATTTAACTTATTAGAAAATTTGTGTATATTACAGATTGTAGTATGCAGTATCTTGCATGCCTCAGATGTTGAGTCGAGCCAATCTTACATGAAGAATTTTTGCATGTTGAAAGATAAAGAGGACAACTTGACCAACCTATTTGTAAGAAAACTTGAGGCAGCTGGGCCATATGAGGAGGAAAAATATGAAAAAGAGCGGAAAGAAGAGGAGAACGAATATGACGCCGGGAGGAAAAAAGAGGACAGTCATGTTCAAGATTCTCCCATGAGGAGTACGCTCCTTCTACTGATCCAAATGTTGTCCCTCAACAGTGATCAGGTGATGTCATTAAGAGATGGGTTGAGAGCCATTTTCAGAGTTTGATCGAGCGCCAAAAAACATTTGAGGAGAATGTTATAGGAGAATTAAGAAACTTAGGGTCTAAAATAGAAGATTTATTATCAATTCACATACGTTCTAGTACTCAGGGAGATGAGTAGCCCGAGGCAGCAAACAATGGAGCCAAGATTGATGATGTTAATTGTCAAGGTGCTTGGAGCTATGTCACCCCGCCCTCTTTATAATACGATAATGAATACCATCAAATCAAAAATGTTGAAAACGAAAATGACAATGATAAGGAGAAGGATGATGAAATGGTTGAGGTTACATCCTCATATCTTAGGCGCTAATTAGAACTAAAAAACATGGTCGGGTCTTAGTATCACCGTACACCGATCCTACCAAAAAGTAAAAATTTAGAAAATGAGACGAATGCGTATTTAAACCATTTCGCCCAATTGACTCCCACAAGGAAGAGACTTTTAATAAGTGGTTTGAAGAAAAAGATAAAAGGTATTTTATATTTATACATACATTATAATATTTATGTTATTATGTACTTTTATTTAATTATTTTAACTTTCATAATCAAATTACAAAATTCACTTGTACAGCTTGATTAAGTGTGGAACGAGTGACTACTCAAGAGAGTTCTTTAAGAAAATTCTCAATTCTAGACAATGACTAGAAACTCATGTAAGTTTCTCATACTTTGTTATTCATTTGTTGTTAGAAACAAAATTATTATACTGAATTCAAAGTATTTGATGGACTGTAATTTTACAAAATAGCACATGGATGAGGCATTGTATTGCTTGAGGAAAATGTCGCAAAAGTATGAGGACCTGTTTGAGCAAAAAGTTGCCATTGTCAATGACATGTTTTCTCAGTGGATTACTGGACATTGGAAGGCATTTTCTGAACTTGAAGATTACAAAAGCTATGTCTTTGAACCAGACTTTATTGACTATGTGAATGGTGTGAAGCCATTGAGAGGCAAGGCTTGGGAGAATATCCACACTATATACATACCGTTGAACATAGAGAAAAAGCATTGGATATCTATGGCTGTGCAGCTAGACAAGAGGAAGATTTTAGTGTTTGATTCCAACTTTGAGTGTATTTCTGATGATAACTTGCAGTAATACTTAGAGCCATTCATTATGATAATACCCTACTTGATGCGCCAAAGCGGCAAGTTCAGCAAGTAACTTTACAAGATACCTAAGTCGTTTGAGTATATTAGGATTCCTGTCATTCCTCAAAACTACCAAAGGTACAAAAACTTGTCAATTCGTACACGTATCTGAATTTTTCTTGAAATTAAATTTAACTTGCTTTATTTCTATGCAACAAGGACTGTGAAATCTATGCCATCAAGCATATTGAGTTCCATATGAATGGACTTGACTTATCTAGGGTTAATGATGATAATATTGGTCTATTTCGAAAGAAGATGACTTGTAAAATATATTGCAGGGATTGGGATCCATAGTATTTAGCATACAAGTTATCAGTTTTTTGCTAAGTTCAACACTAATTGCCATGTTGAACATTAACTGGGTTGTTTTCATTTGTATATTGGAAAACATGTTTTGATAATTATGGCCAAGTTTATTACCATGTATTACGGATTGTTAATTGTTTTTTTTTAAGATTTTGAGGCCAACTATGTTAAACAGGAGTTGTTAGAAATTAGGTAGACATAGTGTCTATCTCTACAGACAATGTATCTATATACCAGACAGTGCCTCTATCTGGTAGACACAGGTGTCTATCTTTCCAGGTAGTCTATCTATCCCATAGACATACGTGTCTAGGTGTACAGAGTAGTTATCTGTCTACTAGACACTCTATCTAATGCAATCACATTGTCATAAACCGAATAATAAACAATATAATTACACGAATCTAAGAGTTTTGTAAACTTGGTAACCATGTTTTTCGTTACTAGTGGAAACTTAGACAATAATTTGTGCATTACTATTGGAAACGTTCCTACTATGATAATAAAATATCATCACTACAAACTCTATGGTGTGCTCAATAACTAAGTCTAACGAATAATAAGTACATACTCTTTGCAATATTATATAGTTATTCTTAAGTTGCAACATCTTTTTTGAGGAAAAATAACTCAATAACCCATAGTTAGACATGTGTGTCGAGCCACGTGACATGTCTGTCTAGTTAATCGACGATATTATCTATCTAATAGACATATATGTCTGCCTTTCCAGACCGATTATCTATCTGGTAGACGTAGATGTCTATATTTCCAGTCTGTCTATCCTATGACATATGTGTCTAGGTATACAGAGTAGCTATCTGTCTACTAGACATGCTTGTTGAATCATTCGACGGTTCTATCTATGTAATAGATACTTATGTCTAGAAAAATGCTATAAAAAATTAGAAACATAATAAAGTTTTTGACGTAATTCAAGGCCTTATCAAACATGAAATTACAAACTCAATATAGTACAAAAAACTACAAAGAATACCATCAAACAAAGTTTCGATTAAATCATAGTAAATGAAGTCTTGCTTTGGGATATAAACCGCAGACAATTATGAAACACTAGGACCATTTGTTGTGGACATCATGGAATTTTATATGAAGTTTTGTTATGTCCATAAATTCCACAATTTGAGCATTTTCTTTTCTTTTTTGGTAGGTTTCTTTCTCTTTTCTTTTTTCTGATTCTTCAGTTGAAGCTTTTCTCTTCTTCTTTGAAAACTCTCCAATGGAACGCTTTCCTTTTGTCTTCGGTCTCCAACTTCGAGTTTTTTTATCTGGTGCATTAACAATTATAGCCCTTGTTGCTTCTGGAACTTCCCAGTCTTTTTCTCAAAGTATAGGATAAATAGATTCTGCATATGCCATCCTCTAATAGTCAGTCTTGTAAAAATCAGAGCATAGACTATATATATCTATACTTCGATGTTGACTGCAGCAATGGCATGTGCACATGGAATCTTGTCAATGTCAAACTCTCGACAACTATAACTTAGTTCTTCAATATTCATAAGCCCATCAAGTACTTCATCTTTGACATTAAACTCAAATTGATTAATGGAAATTTCCTTCATGTTGCATGACTAGACAAACTTTTGTTTCATAATTATTTCGGCTTCGATAGTAATAGGAAACTTACATTTCTCTGCTTCTGCATGACATTCATAGAACCAATAACCTAGAGTACTTCTCATATGCTCTAATAAAGCAACTATTGGCCATGCTCGGGCTTCATTGAAGGCACTATTCATTGACTCAGAATTATTGTTGGTCATAATATTGTATCGATATCTTGGAAAATGAGCCCTTGACCAACAGTCACACTTCTCGACCTCAAGGTAATATGCAATTGTAGGATGCTTATGAGAAAGCTCAACAAATAGAGTCCTAAATTCTGACACTTTATACACTCTTGTAATGTTTCAAACAAGTGTTTCAAACTAGTACTCCTAAAATCCTTCTTGATATTCTGTCCCATGTGCCACATACAAACTCCATGGTGTGCAAACACATAAGTTTTTGCAATTGCTCTTGCTATGCTTTTGTGTCAATCTGAAATAAATACTAAGTCCTTTGTATCGGGTATTTGATCTCATAATTTGATCATAAACTATTCCCAAGAATTATTATTCTCAGAATCAACAATACCAAAAGCAATAGAATAAATTTAGAAATTTCCATCTTATGCGATTGAAATAAGCATAGTACTTCCAAATTTAGTTCTCAAAAAAGTTCCATCTAAGGATATAACTTTCCTCATATAACAAAAACCTCTAATGGATACACCTAAAGACATAAATAAATATTTGAACTTCTTGTCTTCATCAAGTGTGATTCTAGTGTATGTACCCGGATTTGTCTTTCCAAGCATGTATGAGTATGATGGGAGCTTACTATAACTTGTTCTTGGATCACCCCTAATAAGCTTATGTGCATGCTTTGTTGCATGCCAAGCCTTCCAGTAAGTATACTTCACCCCCAGATCAAGATGCAAATTATTGACTAGTTGACTTGGAGTTGGACCAACTTTCATACATTCATATCTTGATTTTATATGATCTCCAATTATAGAACTACTTGCTTACTAATGATGATTCTTGCGCATTGCTAATGAACAAGTATGCTCATTTAAGTGCTTGCAAATGACAAAGAAGTTGGTGATGGATGACTTCATTGCACAAATCTGCCATTTACAATTGGGGTCAATGCAAATCAACACTAATAAAGTTTTGTCTGATTTCTTCACTTTGAATTCAAAGTTCTTTCCTATAGCAATCATGTGTAATTTACTCTTTAACTTCTTCTTATCAACAAAATATTGACCAATAGTAAAGTAATCTTCATCAATGATCAATGGTGCAATTGAGTTTGATGTGCTACCTATTTGTGTCACTCCACTACGAACAGGTTGAGCCTCTGAATTGCACATGAGAGGAAGCGCATCTGTGCCTTGTATCGGTGAGTCATGGTTTCCCTGAGCAGAATGAGATTCAAGAGCAACATTGGAAACAATATTTATATAGGCCCCATCAAAGTAATCATCATGAAATTTATTTCCATCACATGGGACTTCCTGATTTATGTTTCCAATATCTGGCTCAATAAGAAGTACAATATTCTCATCATTTCTATTTTTGTTATCGTTGTCCTCCTCTTCCTCGTCATCATTATCATCATCATCATCATCATCAACATCTTCGACGTCCTCTTCCTCTTCCTCGTCACCACCACCACCACCATAATCATTTGTGTCATCTTCCCCCATATAATGCATATCATTGTCATCTTTTCTTAGATTTGCTATATCATCAAGCCTTGAAACGAATGCTTCTTTACAAGTTATATTTCTTGACTTTCTTATCAATGTCACACATAGGGGGATATTGTCTTTCCTCAGCCAAGAAATAAAAGCCATAACATCTCTGTCATTTTCTATAGCTATTGGAACAATATCTATTGCTATATTTGGCTTGTAACTCAATTCTATATCAAAGACATCATTATCGTTTTCTGTAGTTTGATATATCTCATCTACCAGTTGCTTAAAAGTAATGTTTAGTTCAACCACAATGCATCTTGTTCTTTGTCTCTTTCCATTCCAATTCTAAGAAAAATCTTCGTTCTTTTCCCAAACACCATCATATAATATGATTATGAGTGTTGATGACATATCTGAACAAAAAATAAATTACAAATTAAAGGTAGAAATATATATTACCAAACATAAAATAATAAATTTAGTTAGGCTTCACATGTGTTAGTGGCTAGAAATGTGTTTATTATAGTTAGACATGTGTCTTTAGTTGCCAAATATGCATTTTTAGTGACTAGACATGTGTTCCTAATGGTTAGACATGTGTCTTTAGTTCCTAGATAACAGTGTCTAGACATAATTTTTTTATACACAAAATCGGCTCGACATTGCTGTCTACTCACTCGATAGACGTGTCTATACAATAGATAGTATGTCTAGAAGAGTCGAGAGAGTGTCTAGCGCCTGGATAACAATTACTTGTTTATGGCTCTACAATTATGTCTAACATTATCTATGTAGTATCGATAGTATGGATGTTCAATTGTTCAGACAAGACTTGACAATATTGTCAAATGGAGTCCATATAGTACAATTTCTTCCATTATAGACAGTTTGTCTATAAATTAGACAGACCTGTCTATCTAGATCTGTATTTCTTCTTTGAAGCTTTTTAGACAAGACTTGATAATACTCTCGAGTAGAGTCGATATTATACAATTTCTCACTTCCGAGACATGATGTCTATAAATTAGGTATATCTGTCTATCTAGAAATATGGTTTTCTTCTATACTGTTTTCCAGACAAGACTTGATAATACTCTCGAGTAAATTCGATATTGTACAATTTATTACCTTATAGACAAGATGTCTATAAATTAGACAGATCTATCTATCCAGATATATGGTTTTCTTCTATACAGTTTTTCAGACAAAACTTGACAATATTGTCTAATGGAGTCGATATTATACAATTTATCACCTTTTAGATAGTCTGTCTAGCAATTAGATAGATTTGTCTAACCAGATCTGGATTCCTTCTATGCAGTTTTTCAGACAAGCCTCGATAATACTATCGATTGGAATCAATGCTGTACAATTTCTCACCTTCTAGACAGACTGTCTAGAAATTAGACAGTCTTGTCTATCCAGATCTGGGTTTCGTCTTTGCTGCAGAACTCGCTATTTTACATTCCAATTTCTGGTTTACATGTTTTCAGGCTCAAAAATTGACTAAATACTTTCTATTTTTCACTATAGTTTCAAGTCCTAGTACAAAATAACTTCTAATCCATAAATCAAACTCATATTGGCAAAGAAAGATTAATGGTAAAGAAACTTCAAATACTTACTTCAACCTTCCAAATGGAGGACCACGTTTTTCTCTGTTAAAGTGCAAAAATCGAGACTCTAAGCTATCGGCTGAAATATCTTTTCCGATGACTCCAAAATTTTGGCAGCAATATTCTCTGTTAAAGTGCAGAAATCGAGACTCCAAGCTGTCGGCTAAAATATCTTTTCCGGTAACTCCAAAATTTTGGTAGCAATAATGTGATAATGGTGAGTGAGAGAAGAGGTACGGGAGAAGAAAAAAATGGAAATGAGGAACTAATCACAATAATAATAATACACTCTAAAATAATTTCAAAGGACATGTTGGTCTTCATAACCAAATTTTCACTACACTCCCAAAAACTATAAAGAGTGTATTTTTATAAAATCACTATGTGAAAAGAGTATTCTTCAAAGGACCCCTTTTAGTTTTTGTTTTTCAAATAAAAAAGCCAAAGGGTAACGGAAGGCTATAAAGATTAGAAAAAAAAAAATGGAGAGATTTTGTGAGAGAGAGGAGACTAGACAGACCAAGAAGAGATAAACACAGAATAAAAAGATAAAATAAAAGTATCTTAAACACAAAATTCAATGCGAAAGATAGATTTGATGTCAGTATTTAACATATAAAATTGAGGAAATTATGCAGTACACGACCTTTTTAAGAAAGTGTATCAATTACTTGGTGACATATTTTTTACATTTTCTATACAGTGTTTTTTCAGAAAAATGACACTTATTATTCTCCTCTCTTTCTCTCGCATGGATCTGAGAAACCATGGCCTTATCTCTCAAGTTTTGTCGAAGACGTTTCTCTCCCAAGCTCCATCTATGGCTGCTCTCATAGAACCTCCCTCTGTACCAAAAATTGGAAAGAAAAAAAAATACCTCCTCTTCTTCTTCTTCATCAAACCCCAAATGGGAATTGCCTGCCGCCACGTCCTGTGTTGGACTAGAGTCTCTTATACTATTGCCTGACTCGTTCTTGGCATTGCTCTTGGATCTATTGGTTCTATACAACAAGATATACATCAGGCCTCTCGTATTCTTGATTCACTTATTTCTTTCTTAGTTTAGTTTTATTTGTTTGTTTAATTTATTTATTTTTTATATATATTCCCTATAATATTTTGTGCTGCAAAAGAAAAAAAGATAAAATTACATATTATAAACATATTGTCTAATTCGCTATGCCCCATTTTTTTCTCCATTAATGCTTTTTAATGCCCAATTACAATAAATTTGTTTGATAAAATGCTTCTAAGAGGTCAAAACACAAACGTTGTGTAGATATAGTATTGATACAAATAACATTGATAGACTTGAATGACATTATTATTATTATTATTATTATTATATCTTCTGAGTACGAGTACAGGAATGATCTTTAAGTAGCTACATTTCCTTTGGCATTCTCAGAAGTTTGCACATAAAAACCTTAGTTGCTACCAAAATTTCCATGTGCAAGGAAGCTTGAAAAAATTATTCAGCTACAAATATACTTTTAGTATCTTCCAAATTTCCATGTCTTGTGCTCTAAAAGAATGAAGTTACAAGAGAACATCTGGAAGAAGTAGTATGATTCGAGGAGGCAATGCTAGTTAATTTTAAAAAAAAAATTAAAAAAAAAAAAAAGAAAAAGCAATTAAGATGAAGAACAAGTTTTTCAATTCAAGGCAATCAATGTCAGCAGACACAAATGGGGTAGCCTTGAAGAAATAGATATTATTCTCAATGAAGAAATGCTACTGCTATATAAAGAAGAAACGTGATTGGTTACTCTTATTAGGTCCAAAGTTTATGATCATGGATTTGTTTATCAATTTTTTCTTTTGTTCTTAATGATGTGCTTTTATCAGATTTTTTTTAATGTCTTTGGGGAAGAGTAGGAACTATTATTATGAGGAATAAGGTTTCACAAATTCTTATAAATTTGTTGTATAATATAAGTATCTCTTGCAAGAATATTGCTCATGGGATTTGCTTGTTGGGCTATTTCCTTTGATTCCTGAATAGTTTGAATATGTTCCATCTTCGGTGGAAGCTTAGTTTGGCTTTCCTATTGTGTGATGCTTTATAGTTAGTTAGTTAAATATATGTCTAATATAAAAGTTTCTGGTAACTAGCGGTTATAATTGATTACTAGTCACTGATTTTTTTGTAACTAGCCATATATTTGAAATCCAGTACCAATTTTTTAATAGTCATATATTTGAAAATCCTGTAATTAATATTTTAATTGATAATCAGTAACTAAATTGGTATTTGTAACCCATCTTATAAGTGATAACCAGTAACAAAATTAGTAATTAATAATCAGAGTAATTAGTAACCAAATTAATTAATGATAACTAGAAAAATCAATAACCAAATCGGTGTAGTTGGTGACCAGTAACTAGAGAAATTGGAAACTAGTAATTAAAAAAACACATAATTATAGTAATAACTGATAACTAGTAACCAAATTGGTTAGAGACTGGTTACTTGTTAGTTATCAATAACTAATTTAATTATTGGTTTCTTTGGTAATTGTATTTATTATTATTATTATTATTATTTGTGTTAAAACTAGTAACTAATATTATAGTTGATAACTTGATTAGTAACTAAAATTGATCATTTATTATAATTAGCTATCAATCTAGAAACTAATAACCAAATTAGTAAACAATAATAGTAATTATAATAACTAAACTGGTAATTTATTGGAAACTAATAACTAAATTATTTTCTTCAAAAAGAAATTAATAATTGGTAACTGTTCACCATATTTGTTACATATACTAATAATCAATTAAACTACTAACAATAACCAAATTAGTTATTAGTACCTAGAGTAATCAATAACAAATTTGTAACTAATAATTATATTAGTTATTGATAAATATAGTAATTAGAAACTAGATTAGTCTTGCATAAAATCCAGAAACCATACTAGTTAATGGTAGCTACTAGTTATCAAACCATACTAGTTAATGGTAGCTACTAGTTATCAGTTTTGTAGCTAGCCATTAGTTTTGAAACTAGTAACTAAATTATTAGTTACTTATGGAAAATAGATAATTTGGAAACAAGTAACTTAAGTGATTACTATAGTTTACGAAGTACTTGTTGTTTGTTGAAGTAATTAGTTCTGAGAAATTACTAGTTGTAATCTAACAGATTCTTAATAATATCTAGAATTATATAAATTTCATTAAAAAAATACAATAAAAAGAAAAAGAATATTATTCTGAAAAAACAAAATTATAGAAAAAGAATTAAAAAAGATGTTTTCCCATTTCTTAAAGACTAAAGGAAATTGAAAAAAAATCCTCATTAAAAAAGGAAAATGAATTAGAGAAAGAGTTAACAAAAAAAAAAAGTAAAAAAGGAATAAAAACGTTTTGAACCATTCACCTAAACCCATGATATTAATACTGGCCACTGAGCAGCTACGCAAGCATTATAAAGTAATCAATAAGTGAAAATAATAATAATAATAATAATAGACAAAAAAAAAAAAAAAGTAATGCATCTAGATTCAATTCGTGCACCTTAACGAGATGGCCAAAGGCACTTACCGTTAGGCTAGCCTAACTTATCTTATTTTTATCACGCTTTTAATATATGAAATTCTTTAGAATAAAAGTCTGTTTATTTACGATACTTGATATTGCGTTTTTTGCTTTCATTTTTTTTTTTTCAAAAATCCCAACCACATGCAATGCAGTACAGAAGCTAATTCTTTTCCAGTATTATATTTGTGTAATTCTTTAGGCTTTTTAGAGGTAAAACCCCAAAAATCCGTATAACATTTTGATAAATTAATTACAAAAGCCCAAGTTTCAAACTAAAATTCTATAAAAATATTAGTATAGATTGAAACATCAAAATATTGCACCAAATACTTATAGTAGTAATTTGACATAATTTTTAGCCACATAACTTTAAATAATATGATTGTACTTTTAAAAATGAAGTGATTGAAATTAATATCACTTCATATGACCTAAATTTTTTATGTAAGATATTGGTATCTCTAACATTATTCTAAAATAATTTTAGGTAAAGATTTCCCTCGTTCTTTTTCGTAGACTTTTCTCCATAATTATTTTTCTCCCAAAATCTAAATTTCAAACAGAGCCTACACTCTTTTGGGGTAAAAAGAAGATGAAAAATTGAAAGAAATTATCACCTCTTAGCTAAACAATTACGTGCTATTTTAATAGACAAGGTTCGTAGTTAATAAAAATTTATAGTTAAAAGTAACATTTTAGTCAAATCAGAATTAGATTAGTAGATGGAGTATCTATGTTAGTTTTTAAAATTTCAGAGATGTTAGGCTTTGTTTGGAACCAGATTTTGGGTGGGAAAAAAATGAACGGTAAAGGAAAAGAAAAAAAAAATGAAAGAAAAAGGAAAGAAAAACAAATGAAATTTTTATCATATTTGGAAGTCGAGGAAAATTTCGTAGAAAAAATGACTTTCTAAATAAATTCTTTCTCATGTTTGATAATTAGAAGAAGAAAAAAGGAAAAAAATATATAAACGTTGTCCGTTTTTTTTCCTCGACTTTTCTGTCATATATACATCTCTTGTCCATTCTCTCTTTTCCATCCTTTTTTTTTTTTTTTCTCTTTATTGTGTTGTATGCCTTCTACTAAAGACTATAAATGACCAAAGACTAGAAATAGACATTAATCTCACAATTACTCTCTGCTTTGTTTTAGTCTCTTTATCAAGAACCATGAAAATACTACTTTTTATTTGCGTCTTGTTTAACTGGAATTGTTTCTCAATGATCATGACCCAGAAAAAGTGTAACATAAACATACTACTAAGGCAGAACAAGCAACAAGTTGTACATCCATACAAGGGAAAGGAACTTATCACAAATGTTGAAATGGAGGCGTTATTGTAATCCTCATAATCCTAAGTCTATTTGCAATGCTCCGTTTCTTGTCTAATAAACGTGAACTTGTTTAGAACTTCGAATGGTCCACAAACAGTCCGTTTAAGACGAAAGAATTTTCCACCCTTTTTAATCCCAACTAACTGAGCAACAGGAAAACCACCGTTTCACTATTTTACTGCCACGGTCATCAAGAGGCAAATCACCACCAAATTTGTCTCCGAGTCCATTTCTAACAAGTACTACATGATCAGTGATTCGAGATAGTTTAAATCCAAAATTTGACATGCAAACTTTACATCAAATGCAAGCAAACCAACATACAAACAACATGTATTTGTACGAGGGTGTTACCCATACATACTCATCTGTATATTATCTATGCACATAATCAAATACATATATGAATATCTATAAGTTGCAGACTCACTTAGGGGTATCATTTGCACAGGCACATGAACACGAAATATATGCAAATCCCCCTGCTGAATTCTGAGGTTCCCGTAACAGAATTGATTTTGCTCTTTAAAACATCTTTTCCAACACATATTGTATATTCAATAATGGATTCCTCTACAATCTCTCACTACTAGCCATCACTCCTGAAATGTCACGATAACTTATCCAACCAATGTCCTGAAATCTCAAGATACATTACCCAACCAATGTGTTGGGATACCGCAGGCACTGAACTTACCACGACCCCATTCAATATACCTTAAAGAACTCACTCACCAAAACCTCTCACCATTAAAAAAATATATATATATATTAAGAAAAAAAGGAATTACCTCTAAATTTTTTATTTTTCTTTTTTAGATTATTAAACTAAATCCGATTTGTCACTCTACCCAAATCAAGCTTCTCAACCCCAAAGATTTGAACTAAGAAAATTCATCTCTTACACTCTAAACAGAAGAATTTTCCTCCAATTCGGATAAGGAATTGTCCACATAATGTCATAATGTCACATAATGTCATTAGCTCTCATTAGCTTCCATTAGCTCTCACATAATGTCATTCAAGTTGCACAAATCGTGGTACCAATTGTCCACATTTGTTTTACAAAATCAAATTACTTTCCCGATAAATTAACCAGTATTACGACAAAGAAGATTGTAGAAGAAGAATTTATTTCTTTATTCTCTTCAGCACAACTTATATACAAGAGATAAATATAAGAGCTGTCACTAGACTACCAGCTAATCAACGAAACTAACTCTAACTATATACAACTAATTATGTAACAATATCTAATACTCCCCCTCAAGATGAACAGTGAATGTCAAGAACAGTCATCTTGGAAAGAAGTGAAAAAAATGTAGCAAGAAGCAAGGCTTCAGTAAATATATCAGCCAACTGGTGATGAGAACGAACGAGCAAAAGTTTGATGAAACCTTGAGAAATCTTGTCATGGATGAAATGACAATCAAGCTCAATGTGCTTTGTGCGTTCATGAAACATAAGATTGGTAACAATATGAATAGCAGCCTGATTATCACAAAAAAGAAGAGCTAGAGCAGAGATCGGAATGTGAAAACCTTGAAGCAAATGACAGAGCCAAACAATTAACCTAGCAGTTGAGGCAAGAGCACGATACTCGGCTTCAGCAGAAGAGTGAGAGATAGTATATTATTTCTTGGCTTTCTATGATATAAGAGAATTACTAAGAAAAATACAAAAACCAGTCACTGATTTTCGAGTATCAGGACAAGAACCCCAGTCTGCATCAGAAAAGGCTTTGAGGTGAACATAGGAGGAAGCAGAAAAAAAACAAGCCTTGACCAGGACGAGATTTAAGATAACGAAGAAGATGAAAGTGTGGTGGCCGAGGGTAAGCCAAATATTGAGTAAGCCGATGATCAGCAAAAGTGATGTCGGGACGAGAAATAGTCAAATAAACGCAACCGACCAATGAGACGATGATATTGAGAAGGATCAGCAAGTAAATCACCATCATATGCACTGAGTTTGAGAATTTGGATCCATCGGAACATTGGTGGGTTGAGATGCAAGATAACCAGTGTCTTCAAGTAACTAAAGAGTGTAATAGCACTGGGGGAGCATATTACCACGGTCAGACTTAGTAATTTCAAACCCAAGGCAGTACTTTAAAGAGCCCAAATTCTTGAGATTGAATTGCTTGATAAGGAAAAGTTTGAGAGCTGAGAGCATCAATGACCTGAGAGTTGGGTCCAGTGATGACAATGTCATCTACGTAGACTAAGAGAGTAACAGAAAAACGACCAGACCCTTTCGTAAAAAGAGAATAATCTGATTTAGATTGAGAAAAACTAGCGGAAATAAGGGTATGAGAAAACTTAGAGTACCATTGACGCGAAGCCTGTTTAAGGCCATATATGGATTTGTGGAGCTTGCAAACTAGAGGCCTTCTAGTAGAAGACAATGCCCCCCTTTCGACCAAAACCAAGGGGTAAGAGAACTTTGACAGTAATTAGTTTGGCAATAGGAGAGAATGTTTCAAGAAAGTCAAGCCCTTCTTGTTGAGTACATCCTTTCGCAACCGAGCCTTGTGTCATTTAATGGTCCCATCAGACTTATATTTGATCTTGCATATCCATTTACAGCCAATTGTGTATTTGTCAGGGGGTAATGAAACAATAGGCCAAGTCTTATTAGCCTCCAATTCAGCCTGCATAGTAGCACGCCATTTAGGAAATGCAACCGCTTGATGATAAAATTATGGCTCGTAATGAGCAGAAACATTCAGAACAAGGTTTTTGTAAAATGGAGACAAGGAGCGATTGGACAAATAGCGATCCAAAGGATCTAAAGTAGAGAAAAAACTCTAGAAGACCATCAAAGAGGAGGGGTATCAACAGTGGTAGGTAATGGGGCAGATGAAACAGAATCCAAAGGAACATTACCATCACAAGTAGAGGGAGATGGAACAGGAGGATCAAGAGCTGGAGTAGGCAAAACAAGGTCAGGAAATGGATCAACTAACTTGTCTCGGGGAACCACTGTATGAAAAGGAAATAAATCTTCGTGAAAAACGACATTCCGAGAAACAAAAATCTGGTTAGAGTGTATGTCATACAACTTATAACAATTCAAGCCCGGTGGATAACCGATGAAAATACATATACGAGCTCAGGGTAGAAATTTGGTACGATGGGCAAATAGAGTTGAAGCAAAAGCTAGGCAGCCAAAAACAAGAAAGGAAGCATAGTCAACATCAGACGGATATAGCAAATCAAAAGGAGTTTTGTGACGAAGCGACGGAGAAGGTATCTTATGGATCAGAAACACAGCTGTAAGAACACATTCAGTCCAGAATTGAAGAGGAACTCTTGAGTGAAAATAAAGAGCTCGAGCAACATTAAGAATATGTCGATGTTTCCTCTCAACAAAGGAATTATGTTCTGGCCGTTCTTCACAAGATAACTGATGCAACACTCCATGAGAACTGAAAAAATCAGTAAAAGCCAGTTTTTTCGCATTATCATATCAGAACATCTTAATAGAAGCATTAAACTGAGTCTTGACCATGGTGAAGAACTTTGGAATAATAGAGGCAGCGTCAGATTTCTGTTCGAGCAAGAAAATCCAACTAAATCTACTATAATCATCCACCAAAGTCAAAAAATAATGATGGCCAGAGTGTGAAGGAATGTGATAAGGTCCCCAAATATTACAATGAACTAAATCAAAAGCATGAGCAACCATATTATTGTGGGAATCAAAAGGTAATCTTCTTTGTTTCGCCAAAGGACATATGTAACAAGGACCAGCTTTGTAAGCTCTGACAATATCACAATGTAACTAATCTTTCAATGAATCAAGGTATTTAAAAGACAAATGACCAAATCTATTAAGCCAAGTACTAGCTGGCACTTTATTACTAGGTATAAAATATGAAGAGTGAAAAACAATATCTTTAGTAGAGATATTGGCAGCATCAAGTACATAGAGACCGTCTAGCTTTTCACCCCTGCCAATCATTTTCTCAGTGCTGAGATCCTGAATAGTGAAATTGTCAGGAAGAAACTGGACAGTAAGCAGAGAATTTGTTGTAAGAGCAGTCACAGAGAAAAGATTAAAATGAAACTGGGGAACAAACAAAACATCCTTGAGAACCAATATAGAAATGATCTTGACATCACCATATAAGCTCACAGGAAGACGAGTATTGTCAGGCAAAGTGACATGAGAATTGGCGATAGTTTTCAAGGACACAAATGCATTGGTATTAGAACAAATGTGTCGTGTAGCCCCCAAGTCAACTATTCAATACTTTGTGGAAGATCAACGATACTGAAAAACAAGTACCTGTGGTAAAGGAAGTGCTGGGACAATCAAGAGTAGCATTAGCCGTATTGACAGTAGCAGCTAGATGGCTAGATAGCATGTTCTTCAGTTGTTGATACTGAGAGGTGTCTAGATTTTGTAGGAAGCTTCCAACACTTGGAGTTTCAGCAACATTTGTGGGACTGGAACAAGATTGAGCTGAAAATTGATTGAAGACCTGATTAACAGTAGCTGAATTGTTCGGAGAAACAGAGGCATCTGTTGTCTTGGTTGATAACCAGGTGGGTAGCCATGAAGCTTGTAGTAATGATCAATATTATGACCATGAAACTGACAGTGAGTGCAGAAAGGCTTTTCCTTCGTTTGCTCACAATACCCACCAGAATTACTGTTTCCTCTATTACCTCCATTGTTGATAGTACCATATTGTAAATTGGAATTCTTAGTAACTATAAGCCTGGTGGCAAAAGCCACAGTGTTAGTAGAATCAGAAAGTGGAATTCCGACTTTTCTTTGACGTTCTTCTTGAGACATAAGAGAGAAGACCTTATTTATGGGAGGCATAGGATCCATAAGCAGAGGCTGGCCACGGATCTGAGCAAAAGATGAAGACCCATGAGGAAAGACATCACATATTCCATTTCAGAGTAAGCATTCAAGGCTTTAACACCACTACAAGTACATTTTCCACATGTACAAACAGGTTTATAGTTTATTCTTCCCAAATAGTCTTCAGCTTTGTAAAATAGACACTCACAGAAGACTGTTCTTGAGAAAATTCATCAAATCTCTATGCAGCTGAAAAATTTGAGGACCATTACTTTGTTGAAAACGATCTTTAAGATGAAGCCAAATTTTATGTACAGATTCGGCATAGATGACACTGGCTGAAATTTCCTTTGAAACAGAGTTCAAAATCTAGGAAATAACAATGTTGTTATTACGAGTCCAAGCTTGAATTTGGTTCAGATCAGTACCTGTCGATCTGGGGATTGAGCCATTGACGAAGCCCAATTTGTTCTTGATAGATAATGCGATCAACATCGCGCGGCTCCAAGAGACATGACTGTCACCTGTTAAAGGTTGCGAAACCAGAACAAGGCCAGGGCTATCAGAATGGTGGAGGAAGTAAGGACTTGAAAGTTCATCAATGGCAGATTTGCCTGTGAATTGTTCCGTCTGAATCAAAGTTGCAGATCCAGGAGAAGCCATGATTGTAGAGAAAATCAACACTCAATAGATTAAAATCAAACGTAACCAAGAAGAATTGGAGTGAATCACAAGCTCAAGCGAGAAAAATCAATGGCAGAATGAGTCTTCAAAAATGGAGTTGAGCGAGGAAGGCAACGAAGTTCTGCACTGATACCATATTACAACAAAGAAGACTGTAGAAGAAGACTTTATTTCTTTATTCTGTTCAGCCCAACTTATATACAAGAGATAAATATAACAGTTGTCTAGACTGCCAGCTAATCAACGAAACTAACTCTAACTATATACAACTAATTATGTAACAATATCTAATAAACAGTAACACAATGCTCTCATTTTCTCACATATGAGACAATACTTTGGCGAAGATGAAATTGCATGTTCTTCTTCTTTCAAAAAAGATTGTCGTATCAAAGGAGGTTCCAGAAGTGGTTCACCTGAGAAGAGGGGAATCATTTGTTGTTGAAAATCAAACTCGGTATTTAGAACTCAGATCTCGACATTAATGGCGGCTTCAATGGTGGTCTGCAGAGATTAGAAAGAGGCTCGAGGAAGAAACATATACGAATAGCCCGAGCCCATAAAAAGAAAATTGGCGATTTTGTGTTTCCTCAAATTACTTTTGAGAAAATAAAAAGGGATAATATCATTTGTACGCCTTCTATTTTAAAATCAGGTCAAATTATATTTTGTATTTTAATTATTATTAAAATTTATTTGAGATTTAAAATCGGTTATAAGATTATATTTTGATATCAATTTAGAATAATTAATTTATCAATATGTATTTAAAAAATTAAAAATAAATCATAATCTAAGAATAAGTTTATTAAATCATATTCGTAAATTAATTATTCTAAATTGATATCACGTTATAAATTTGCAATAAGTATTAAATATAAGAATAACAAAAACATAAAGTACAAATTGAATAAAATATCAAAATATAGGTGTAAAAGTGATATTATTTCAAATAAAATTTCTAAATTTTTCCCTTAATTTTTTTCCTCTCCTTTTCTCTTAGTTCCAAACACTAAAAATGGCAAATCCCCCGATAAAGTTTTTTTTCCCTTCCCAGAATTCAGGTTCCAAACAGGGCCTTAATGTTAATTTTTTTTTATCCAAAGAGTATTAGTGTAATTTTGATATAAATATTAGTGTTGGTGTAATTTTTCAAAAGAAAAAACAAAAAAACAATGAAAAGATCCTTCTTCTTTTTCCTTGAACGAAGAGTACCTGTCTAAAATTTGTATCAAAATGCAACAAAAACCTTTAATTTATTGAAAGATCAAAATGCTATTGCTTTAGAACATTCATATGGTAGATATTGTTGACGTGTATGTGTGTTATCCATACACGGTTATCAAACCGTGTAATAAAATTGTAAAGAGCAATAAATGCTCTGCCAATGTGTAAGAGATATGCACTAAACATAGGCCAAAAAGTGTG
>JXTB01000085.1:168237-207326 GCA_002914805.1 Parasponia andersonii
ATCAAGTTCGAGAAAACCATTCCAGGGAAACCTCAACAGAATGGTGTTGCTGAAAGAATGAACAGAACCCTAAATGAACGTGCAAGGAGCATGAGATTGCACGCAGGGTTGCCAAAGACATTCTGGGCTGATACAGTTAACACCGCTGCATATCTTATCAACAGAGGGCCGTCAGTACCATTGGACTTCAGAATACCAGAAGAGGTCTGGAGTGGTAAAGAGGTAAACATTTCTTTCTTGAAAGTGTTTGATTGTCTATCTTATGTTCATATAGACCCTACGAATAGAAGTAAACTTGATCCCAAGTCTAAAAAATGTTTCTTTATTAGTTATGGTGATGCTGAGTTTGGTTATCGTTTCTGGGATGACCAAAATCGGAAGATCATCAGAAGCAGGGATGTCATATTCAACGAGGAGGTGATGTACAAGGACAGATTGTGCACCAGAGCTGATAGTGTATGTCCTGAAGTAAAAAAGGCTAGGGTAATACCATTGAATGACATCCCAGTAGACGGCCAGAAAGATCAAGAAGCTGTAGCACCAGCGGTAGACCCACAGACCCCAGTGGGTGAACTCAGAAGATCTTCCAGAATAATTCGACCTCCTCAGCGATATTCTCCGGCACTGCATTACATTCTACTGACTGATAAAGGCGAGCCAGAGAGTTATGAAGAAGCGGTGCGGAATGATGAATCAATCAAGTGGGAGTTAGCCATGAAAGATGAGATGGAGTCACTAGTGTCCAATCAGACATGGGAACTGGCGGAACTACCAGAAGGAAAGAAGGCATTACACAATAAGTGGGTGTACCGAATAAAAGAAGAACATAATGGTAGCAAGCAGTACAAAGCAAGACTTGTTGTCAAAGGCTTTCAACAGAAGGAAGGCATCGACTACACCGAGATTTTCTCTCCAGTGGTCAAATTGACCACTATCAGAACAGTACTTGGGTTGGTGGCTAAAGAAGACTTGCATCTAGAGCAATTAGATGTCAAGACGGCATTTCTTCATGGTGACATGGAGGAAGAAATTTACATGAAACAGCCACAAGGTTTTGAAGTACGAGGGAAGGAGAGAATGATGTGCAAACTTCAGAAAAGCCTGTATGGCCTGAAAAGGCTCCAAGACAGTGGTACAAGAAGTTTGATGCGTTTATGAGTAACAATGGTTACTTGCGGTGCCAGGTGGATCACTGCTGCTATGTGAAGAGGGTTGACAATTTTTATATTATTCTACTTCTGTATGTAGATGATATGTTGATTGCTAGAGCTAATATAGAGGAAATTAATAAGCTCAAGAAAGAATTGTCAATGGAGTTTTCTATGAAGGATTTGGGAGCTGCAAAGCAAATCCTTGGGATGCGAATTTCTAGAGACAGGGTGAATGGGAGTTTGAAGCTATCTCAGGAGGAGTATGTGAAGAAGGTGCTTAGCAGATTCAACATGGATGGTACAAAGCCTGTAAGTACTCCTTTGGCTAGTCACTTCAGACTATCCAAGGAGCAGTCACCCTCAACAGAACAAGAGCGAGCTCGCATGGCCAAGGTACCTTATTCTTCTGCTATTGGCAGTCTTATGTATGCCATGGTATGCACCAGACCGGATGTAGCACATGCAGTGGGAGTTGTGAGCCGATATATGAGTAATCAAGGAAAACAGCACTGGGAAGCAGTAAAGTGGATTCTCAGATACTTGAGAGGTACTAGTAACATGGCCCTGTGCTTCAAAAGGTCAGATTTGGGTCTACAGGGCTATGTTGATGCTGACATGGCCGGTGATGTAGATAGCAGGAAGAGTACTACCGGATATGTATTCACATTAGGTGGTACGGCAGTCAACTGGGTCTTAAAGTTACAAAAGATAGTTGCGCTCTCTACTACTGAAGCGGAGTATGTTGCTGTGACAGAAGCAAGCAAGGAGTTGATATGGTTGCAGAGTTTCCTAGAAGAACTAAGTCAGAATTATAGGAAGAGCACTTTGCATTGTGATAGTCAAAGTACTATTCATCTGGCAAAGAACCCTGTTTATCATGCTCGGATAAAGCATATACAGGTTTGGTACCATTTCATACGCTCAGCTTTGAAAGATGGAGTTATAGCTCTTGAGAAGATTCATGGTAGTCGGAATCCTGCTGATATGTTAACAAAGACGGTGACCATTGATAAACTGAAGCTATATTCGGCTTCAGTTGGCTTGCAGGAGTAACGATGAGAAGATGAGTTGCTGCATTGATCAAATGTGAAGACATGATTGAAATCAGTCTTCAAGTGGGAGATTGTTGACGTGTATGTGTGTTATCCACACACGGTTATCAAACCGTGTAATAAAATTGTAAAGAGCAATAAATGCTCTGCCAATGTGTAAGAGATATGCACTAAACATAGGCCAAAAAGTGTGTACTGATTGTGTGCTTTAAATAGCCAAAATATGCATATATATACAGATTGATATTGATTGGAAAAACCGTGTATATTTCGTGTATTAAAGAAGGAAAGCTTGGTTGGCCAAAACGTGTGAGGTTGGTGAACCTCAACTATAAATAGGGTCTCCATCTCTGATTATTTCTTATCCCAGAAAAGAGTGAAATACACCAAGTGTAAAGTGAGAGTAAAAATTGAGAGTTTTTATTCTTGAGAGTTAAGAGAAAAATACAGTTTTTCTTTTGGGTGTATTCGGGGTCTGGGGTGTGAGTTGAGAGTGTTGAGTGTAAACACTTGTAAAGGNCAGCTCCGTGGACGTAGCCAATTTGGTGAACCACGCTAAATTTGTGTGTCCTATTTATTTACTTCGGCATTATTTTTATATTTATTTTATCGCTTTCACTATTGTGTGTTTATTGGGGAGGTTATTCCCTAACAGATATATCTTTAAAAAAAAAAAAAAACAATTACATGAAACCAATGGTCACCACGAAAATTACATTTTGAATTTCTTAAGACACTTAGGGTACCTCCAAAAAAAAAAGATTCGATGCAAGCCAGTATTGGTGTGAATGAAAAAAAATAATCAACATCTAGTTATTGAAAAAGTAAATATTTTTCAGTAAATTTCTCGTAATTATCTTATAATTATTATCAATCTCGTTATGCAAATTACAAAACTCGAAAGGGAAAAGATAAATATCTTATTTAAAAGAAATATTTACTTATCTCGACAAAAATTGATATAAAATCCTATTGAAATTGGTAGCTTGACGGGTCCTTCTAGAATAATGTCAATTCTAAATTTCATACGGACTTACATATTTTATACGGAAATTCTAATCACATTCCAATCGCCACGTTACCTTACTACTAACAAAACCCAATTTTCTAGACACTTGGACGAATGAATTGAGAGAGGCGAAATTAAATCCTAACAGTTGACTTTTCATTTTATAGAGGAAAATAAAATAGGTTATTTTCAACGAATATAACCTCTTCTTTCAATATAGTCTCAACTCTCAACTCTACTTATAAAAAAAAAAAAAGAAAAAGAAAAAAAGAGAGAAACTAACTTAGGGGTGTGAGAAAAAACTGATTCACCTAATCCAATCGTAAAAAAACCGAATTCCGATGCCATGTCAACACTAAATGTTTCGATTAGTTTCGGTTTTGATTTTTCTTATAATTACAGTCCGTTTCAGTTTTTAAAATATAAGTTTCGATTAAACCAAAATCGATCAATAATATATATTACATTACGTTATTTTAAACACAAAAGGGCAATTAGTACAATGGTTGACAACTATAATGGTTGACAACTCCTAAATTCTATTTGCCTCGAGGTTCAAATCTCAATACCCTCTTCTCACTTATTTTTAAAAAAGTTATTTATTTAGTTTCTGAAAAAGAAAATGACATTAGTGGGATTCTAACCCACCCAACAACCTCACTTGTTTTTTAAAAATGTCATCTTTGGTTTTTAAAGAAAATGACAATAGTGGAATTTAAACCCCATGAACTCTAACCAAGCCCACTTAAGACAAAGATACAACCACTAAGCCACTTGTTTTGTTTAATATGTTGCATATAAAACACCGATTATATTTATTATTTCAGTTTTTTTTTTTTTCTGATGATCAGTTTCAGTTCTCAATATATTAAAACCGAGAAATTCGATTTGGTAAAAATTTTGATGAAAACTGACCGATTTTCAGTCTAGACTGACTAAATATAGCCTCACCTCACTTATTTTTAAAAATATTATTTATTTAGTTTCTGAAAAAAAAATGACATTAGCGGGATTCTAACCCACCCAACAACCTCGCCTGTTTTTTAAAAATATCATCTTTGGTTTCTAAAGAAAATGACAATGGTGGATTTTAAACCCCATGAACTCTAACCAAGCCCACTTAAGACAAAGACACAACCACTAAGCCACTTGTTTTGTTTAATATGTTGCATATAAAACACCGATTATATTTATTACTTCAGTGTTTTTTCTTTTCCGATGATCAAGTTTCAGTTCTCAATATATTAAAACCGAGAAATTTGATTTGGTAAAAATTTTGATAAAAACCGACCGATTTTCAACCTAGACTGACTAAATAAAACGTTGGCAATTTGTTAAACTCACCATGTTTACTAAATATTAGGTTCCAATTTTTTAATTAAAAAAATCTCCCTAAAAAAATAATAGACAAATAAATCTAGATGGCAACAGAACCCAAACAAGATTTGAGATTTTTCCTGAAAGCCTCTTCGGGCTCATTACCGATTTGAAAAAAAAAAAAAACAAAAAGGCGCCACCTTTCATTCATGGAAGAATGATTAAAACCAAAGCACAAAAACAAACATCAGTTAATAGCCCTGTATACAACAACCTATCACAATCAATTTTTTTACAGAAAGATCACTTTATTGTATACAGAGAAAGTAAGTTCAATCGTGTGCAATACAAACCCATTTTCTGTAACTAGCAATTACATAGCTTTAAGAAAGAACCTTTGAAATGGTGAAGTACAAATTTATTTGGCGTAAAATATTTCATCAAGCGCCATAGTCGTCTTGCTTGGTTGAATCCCTTAATGCTTAATCTTAGGCTTCTTAACGATCATCACGGAGCAGTGAGCATGATGAGCACAATAGTCACTCACGCTACCCAAAACAGCCCTGCATGGATCAATCAAAAAGCTTATCGAGTTAAGAAAACCATATCGAATTCCAATTTCCAACCAAAAGTGTTCTAAGCAGGAAACAAATCAAAAGAAAAACGAACAAAAGACTTCTAACGACTAAAAACTCTTTCTGAAAAGGTTTGAACAGAGGAAAATAGATCTTTTGTCCCTCATGTCCACACTCCTCAACATGACAACATAGTATATATTAAGTCTTCAGAGCAAGAAATAAATTAACTTTGTAGACAGAGAAATGAAGACTCCAATCAACAGATTAGGAAGGCTTTAAAGATAGAGCACCTCTTTATTGCTCCATAGCCATGACTTCCCACAACCAAGACGGATGCACGGTGCCTTTCCACAGTCTCACATAGAACATTTCTAGCATCTCCTTCCATAACCTCCACAAGGATATCATTCACCTGCACAGAACGTAGACGTTCGTAAACAACACATGGGAGCAAATTCAAATCCTTTCCAGGATCACCAAAAGGCTTTAAGGTTAAAAATGACTAGAAATAACAATGTATAGTAAGATTCAATTCAGGTATCAATACGAATAGCCGGCTGATTGATTTCCAATGTGTTTTGAGTCGAGAAATAAGAAAATATGAGAGTAGAACCTGATTGTTGAAGGGGAACCATTTGTCATATTAAGCTTCATAATTGAAACATGACAACACAATTTCCATGATCTTATTTTATTGCAAGTAAAGTCCAAAAATTTGCCACATTAAAGGTACAGTCAAATAATAAAACATACTAAGAAGTAGACTTAGTTGATATGATGGGGAAAGCTGCTCTGGGTGCTCAACAAGCTTTTATAAACTCATAATCACCAATTTCCAACTACTTAGATCAACGTATAATCTAAACCTGCTTTTCCAATGGATTCAAACAGCCAATATAAACACCTATATACAAAGAGAATGTTTGGTGAACAGGACTCCGATCCCATGTCAAAGGGAACTATTTTAACTCATGTGTAAGATGCGTTAAAATAGTTAATTTCATCCTTCCTCTTTCTTTATAATCCTTATCCTATAACCGCGTGCACTGTATCTTTTCTTTTCAACTTTTTTCTTTCTTACCCTAAGTCATTGTACATCTTACCTTTTTCATATGTATGTTTTGCTACATATTCTCCGAACAAAAAATTACACAAATATCCTTCGGTTAAGGCTAAATGCACCATTTATCTCTGAATGTCCAGAAATAGCAAATGTATTCTTTAGATTAACAAATCGATAAAAATTCTAATTTGGTCAAGTTCAAGCTGCCAAAAAGACGAAATTACCATTATTCAATTGAAGGCTATTAATCAAATATGGTATTTGGATTTAGTGCTTGGGAACAAGTTTAGTATTTTTGGTGTATTAGGAACGAAGTTCAAAATTTAGAATTCAAAATTCCAATTTATCAAAAATAAGACTGTTGTCAATTTAAACAGAAGGACTTTCATATTTTATTACTGTGGTTTAGAGACTGCTGTAACAAGGATAATTTTCCATTTAACAATAATTTCTTCTATGTAACTTTAACCAAATTAGATAGATAGTGAAATTTGTATAAATTTGATGATTAAGATGATACTTTAGTTATTTCTGAACACTTATGGATAAATATCTCGCATTTCCCCCGAACTCGAGAATATTTTCACCATTTTTCCTTCCCCATATCAAGTGGGACCCACAAATTCTTTTCCGACCTCTTTCCTGTTTTTGCCATATTTTAGTCTATAGTTCACTTCATAGTTCAAGCTAATTCAATGCAATCTTATACCAAATACTAGTCAAGTCCAAATCCACTCCTATCTACCAAAGCTAAGATGAAAAAATCTTTGAAAAAAGAAAAATACAAAAGGCTCATGAAATTGATACCGATTTCGTGGCGCAAAATTCCTTAGCCTTCTCCACAACTCGGCCAGCGATCCTCCTTAGATCCGATTCCACAAACGGCAACACCTCAGCCGCGCCTAAATATTCCACCAATCAATTAAATCTCAAGATCACTCAAATATATATATATATATATATATATATATGTATGTATGTATGTATAGTTCAGAAACACGTATAAATACGAGTAAAGACAAAAAAAAAAATACGTTACCGGGGCCGGCGAGGCCAACGGCGGAGCTGGGAGTGGGTTTGGCGTGGACGAGGATGAGCTTGAAGGGAGGGTTGGAACCAAAAGGGGCGAAGAAGTGGTCGAGAGTCCACTCCAGAGCGTAGTTGCTCTGCTCGCTGTCGTCGATTCCAACCACCATCACTGGTTTCTCAGCGGTAGCCATTGTTGGACTTTCTTCTGCTCAATCTTTTGCCCAGTTGATTTTTCTCCAGTTGTCAACTCTACAAGGAAGAGTGTCTCAATAGAATTACATGTGTATATATATATATATAGATGTACAGAATTGGGAAGCCACTAGATAAATCCTGATCCGTTGATGCTTTCAATTCTTCTAGACCACGTGCTTTTCAGAAAAAAAAAATAAAAATATTACAGAATCTCAAGGCTTATGCTTATCGGAACGGTGTCCTATCAGGGAAGATAGGTAAAAAGATCTTATTCGGTGAGCGTAAGCAGTAAGCGATGCTCGAACCGTTACTCTTTAATTTGCAGGCGATGTTCGTTTATCTATTTAATTATTTATTCTGCTTATTATTGGTGCATCACTTTTCTTTTCTTTTTTTTTTTTTTTTGAAAGAATTGGTGTATCACTTTTGTACACGTAAATTAAAGAACAAGAATGAGTGGCGTCTTTAGTACGGAAGATGAATCAACTTTCATTAACTTGAGTGGTTTTTTTAAAAAAAGAAAATAATGAAACTTAACAAAATAAATAAAAATATATAATACTACTAAATTCACGTCTCGATCTTATTAAGAATAATAAATTTTATGCTTTCTAATACAAATCTAAGATGAAATTTCAGATATTGGTATTTTTACTACTTAAGACCTTTAGTTAACTTGAGGGTTTGCTTTTACTGTTTATTAGATTTTATTTTATTATTTATTGGTTTTTTTAAAATAAAAAAGTCAAAGTTAGATGATTATGCTACGTTAAAGCCATCATTTGAAGATTGAAAATGCCTCTGGAGCAATTAGAGGGCTAGGTTAAATCTCCACCTAATAATAATTCTTAGAAAGTCTGTCTTATCTAACACATAAAATACCAACTTGTTGATTAAAATTTCCCGCTAAATAATTTTGTGATTACCTTTCTCATAATAATTTTACCTTGTTATTGTAGTTATAGTAATATACAATTTGGACTGACGTCCCCAAAACCACAGCCATGTCTAGGATTGAGACAAGCCCATTGCAATTTCCATGAACCTGGTTCGAAAACGATTGATTTGGAGTCACTTTAAATAATGTGGCCTTCAGGGCCCCTTTCCCGTGGGCTCTTCCTCAAAAGTGAAAAAAAGGTTGGAAAGTACAGGTGGCAAAATGTTGCACGTGTTTTATTACAAGAGGTTTTTTTTTGGATGAAAATTGAGCATTATCACGGAAAAAAAATCCACGTAAACTACTAAAAGCTATGGGAAATTAATGATTACTCCTCCTAAAATTCCACCAAACATTCCCATTACCCAAAATACATTTCACTAATCTCTCATCCCTCTCATCCACTTCTATATCTACTAAATAATATACCCATAGTTAAATATGTATAAGATAGGAATGAAGGAGAGTATGTTATATGTATAAGATAGGAATGAAGGAGAGTATGTTATATGTATAAGATAGGAATGAAGGAGAGTATGTTATAAGCTTAAAGAATGTAAGTGGTGAATAAAATAAAAACTCATCTCTTAGTGTGAGTAGTAAGAGAATCAATCCAACCAAGCGATTAAATTTGGCTGAAACTGAAGATTTGAAATCTACGATATAATTTATTGTCTCTCAAAATCATACATATTAGCCATTTTATCTAAGTGCATTAATTAATCTCCTACTTTAAGTGCATTAATTAATCTCCTACTTTTTTCTTTTCTTTCACTTCTCGCTTTTTCTTACCAAACACACTTAAAAAAAAAAAAAAAAAAAAAAAAAACGGTGGTTCAATTGTCACTCATGTTTTTTCTTTTCTTACTCCTTTTCTAATTAATTAATTATTTACAAATATATCTTCTTACAAATTGACAAAAATATCCTTATATAAGCATTACTCAGAAATTTCATTTCTAAACTTACCCCTCAAACATGCACTCTTACAAAAGCAAGTCATGAACCTAAGAAATCAACAATTTGATTTTCCCAAATCATGGATGAACAAATTGTCAATATTTAAGACTTTGATTATAGCACTAATTTCATAGTAATAAGTTAATTTTTTAAAATATTAACATTATAAATCTTTATTTGTTCTTACCAATATAAAATTTTTAAAAAATAAACTAGAATGAGAAATAGCATCTCATGATATGATTTTTGTGTGATTTGTACGTATACTTGCCTAAATTAGGTTTTTTTTTCCGCCCTAAAACTATACACATGTATAAATCAGTTTCTTAAATCGTGATTTTTTTTTCTCAAAATAATTGATATACCTTCTTAGAATAACATGACCTTGCAAAACAGATTCCTAAAATTTCTTGAACAATTAGTTGTCAACAAATTTATATAATTCTAATGAGTTTTGGAACTCCAAGTTGAGGTTGAGTATTTCATCATTTGAATTGCGAAGTTGGATTATGTCATGAATTCTACCCATTTCATTCAAGATATATATTTTTTATTTTACTTTATAGCAAAAATTTAAATAGAAAAATGAACAAAGGAGAAGAAGAAAAATGTACATTATGTTATTGATTTTCTTTTCTAATATTTTTTATTTATGTTTTTTAGTGGGAAAAATGTTTTTTTTTTTTTCAGTATTCACCAACTATAGAAATACACATCAAAATCTCGAAGAAGACAATGAAAATAGAGAAGACAAATAAGTTGGGTTATAAAAACTAATAAATAGTAAAGCATTAGGAGGGTGAAACAATAAATGTTTACGAAAATATTACTACCGAGCAATTTTGTACTTAATGAAAATTTAAAAAGTGTGTGAAAAGATATTTTAAAATTTTAAAATTCTATAAGGGATCTAATTAGAAAGGGGGTGGGGAAAAAAAAAAAAAAGACGTGAGAATAGAGCCACACGGAACTGAACTTGATGGAAAATCTATACCATTTCCTAAGAATAATTGTGTGCTTTCTGAATCCAGAGGGGAGAAGTTAATACCAGATTGACAAAACATGGTGGGCCTAGAAATGGTGGGTCGGTCTGAGGACTTAAACACGCTGGTTTTTGGGCCTTCCTAACTAAGCCACTGCCTAACTAAACGATCCCAATAACCAATAGTTGATCAAAATTGCCTTTTAAACATTCTCCATGGATGAGGAGGCAGATAATGGAGACCGATGTTCCCCAAAATATGAAGGAAAGGTACGTAGCCGTTTTTATATAGCAAAATTTGGATAGATTCTCGAATTTTAATTTTTATAAGTTCGTACCCGCTTTATTGGAGAAATATATACGATATATATGCTTGTATACCATAGATATACCAATATGCAAATGGGTATATATTTTATGGGAAAAGCTATAGTAGGGGCGCGCATCATAAGGTCTTCATAGGGCTCAAATTTTTCTACCGTCGGATTAGAAACAAAGGGTGATTAATTGGTTGTGCTAATTTACCAACAACACACCTAGCTACACATAATCAAAACTCCTCTCTCTCTTCACCACTGTCTTTGTCTAAAATACTCATCTTTCTTCCTCGCCTTGGTCTTCTTTTTTATAGCCAAACAAACTCATATCCTAATACTTGTGTTGTTGTTTTATACCCAAACTCATATACTTGTAGTTAGGTATATCGACTTATAGAAAGCTACAAACATCAAAGTCATACCCATAATTTCATGAATCCCTCTCAAGTCAACAAAAATAAAGTTTTTTGGGAAAGTTTTCATATTCATATAATTTCACAAGTACGGAAGACTTAAAAATCAATTTTTTTTTCTGTCTTCATTCTCTGTTCCCATGCAATTTGCAATTCCCAATTTTTGCCCTTTTTTTGTTTTTTTTTTTTTTCTGAAAGCCAGATTTAGTAATTCACCATATATATATATATATATATATAGCTTTGAATCAATTATCCATGAAAAAATAAATAAATAAACGAAAAAAATTAACAAAGCTTTGAACTTTTCATAGATTGCCACAAAATAGAGCCTGATTTAAGTTTAATCACCCAATCATCTACAATTGCAATAGATCAAAAAGGCATCTTCGAGAATTTAATTTTTTTTCGGAATATTTCATTATAGTATTGTCGAATTGATGGAGTTGCTGGAGAAGGAGAGGGAGGAGAGAAACCGTAGGATGCAGAGAAAGGTGGGGAATGGCTTGAAGAGCTGGGAACTCGGAAGGTCCAGTGTGAGTTGACTTGACGAGTAGAGGGTCGCAGGAGATGTTGAACCAGTGGCAAAGGTCATCGTTGCAGTCATTCCTGGAGGAGAGAGACTGACTTGGATCGAAGGGGCTGCACTTGACTCGGGGGAGGTAGAATCCCGCTTAGTTTAGAGATTGAGTGAAGAAAAATGGAGGAGAAGAGTAAATTGTGTATTACGCGGTCCATATTAAGAGACTTGATATATTTCTATCTAAACCATCCATTTTAAATCGAATGACTGTGTTTGGATGACCTCACTTATAGCTATATTAGATAGTCCTACTATAGACGTGGCCATATTTTATAAAAAGTTTTTGGCACCTATGTTATTCTAAGATCCGCAAAATGGTCCTTTGAGTTAATTTGTTTTGGTAATTTAGTCTTTTAATTTTAAAACTGTGGCAATTAAGTCCTTTTTGCTTGTTGGTATTAAAATTTATATGATATTAAACACATTTAAGTGAAATAAATTAGTATTTCACTAATATTGATTAGCTTAGAAGGTAAATAGAAAGAAATTTTAAGAGAAATTTTAAATTTTTGAGAATTTCTATTTTTAAAATTTTTCATATTATGTCGTTAAATTCTGTTCATTTTTAGTTATTTTCTTTCCAATTCTAACTAATGTCAATAAAATATTGATTTTGATATTCAAAAGTGACCTGAAAATACTTAATATCATCCAATATTTTAACAATTACTCGTGAAAAGGGCTGAATTGACAAAATTTTAAAATTTAAGGACTTAATTGCCAAAACTAATAACTCAAAGACCATTTTACCAATCAAGAAAAATATAATGGCTAATCATGCCAAAAATCCTTTTACAAATGTAAATATATACCGCACTTATTTTATGCCTAAAATATATACTTAAAAACAAGTAAAAATTTGATTAAGAAAAAAGGGTACATGTGCAAAAAGTTACCTAAAACAGGCATGGGGTCTAATTTCCTGAATTTAAAGAAGGCACAGAAAAATGCCCGATCAAAATCAAATGATCCTCAAACACAATCTTCAAAAAGAAAAGGCAAAGCAAAATGTTCTTCTGAAAAAAAAAATGTTCTTCTGAAAGAAGCTTTACACCCCCCCCCCCCCCCAAAAAAAAAAAAAAAAAACCCCTTTATCAAAGACAAAAACAGACTGACGTGATAGTTTTTGTTGACAATCAATGGTACGTGCTAATTGATCAGTTAAACAGAAATATCACCCCAGGGCTAAAAAGTTAAAAAGTTGTCACGTCAAACGGGAAATTACGGAATAACCTAGGTATTTTTTTTTCTTCTATTTTTGGTAATTAAAAAAGAAAAACGAGCCATTCCCATTTTCATTTAGCTCCCAAAAAATACGTGAATTCTTTTTTAATAAGACACGTAAGTAATTACCGATTAAGTGAAATATATATCATCGTTGAGCTTATTGATTAAGTGAAATATATCTCACCGTTGAGAACTTGAGGTCATCTTTTTCAATAAATTATTAGGAAATATTACAAAAAATAATTTCATCAACTTAGGTGAGCATTTTTTCAATAAATTAAAACGAAATATTACAAAAAATAATTTCATCAACTTAGGTGAAATGCTTGATTTATCCCTCTAAATTTTTTGAACTTAAAAAAAGAATATCTTCTTAAATTAACATATCAATACAAATTTCACAACTCTACCTAATTTGAACAAAATAGACATGCGAAAATTCTCAAATTTAATTGACAATGATAACGATGGTTACAAATTTAATTGATAACTATTTAAATCCCATCCTTTTATTAATTAAAAATAAAGAAAAAAGATAATTATGGCTACCAATATTATTGTATATAATGAAATGTGTGACAAAACTCTCTTTAAAAGTAATCTCCACGCGCTTTCTTGAAAGTAAATCAATGTTAATATAAGCATTATAGAAACTAAATTATAATTATTTTCTTTTTGATGGGAAGAAACTAAATATATTTTGATATAGCATATACATATTCTATATAATAATTTAAGTAAAAGAAAGTAAAATGAACTCTCTTAAATATTAAAGTAGCAAAAGACCTATGAACCTTTAATTTATTACAAAAGCTTCAAAATGAAATTAAACATCATGAGCTGCATATTGCACATTATAGCAGATACCTTATATCTTGCTTCCGAGCTATGCAGTTACCGTAAAGGAAATATTGTAGTTCATAGCCTAGCCAAAGTTAGTCTTATTCTATTAATGATGATATCTGGAAAAATTGTATTCCAGATTGTGTAGCTGGTCACGTTTATGAGGATTTTTCCTCTTTGTTTTAATAAAAAGGACCTCTTTTCCCTCAAAAAAGAAATTAAACATCGTGGGCTGCATATCGCACATTTTATTAAAAAAAAAAAAAAAAAAAGAAAAAAGCATTAGTTAGCTCGAGTTCTGTCTCATCTAATTTGTAAACTAATATAATAAACTAGTAATCCTAGCTAATTTAAAATTAAATAGAATAGCTTTACTTGATATCATATTAGAATTAAAAAAGGTAGTCCTTTGTCTAATTTGTAGTACTTTCTCCTTCTACCGATTCATTGGTGATTTTCAAAGAAGAATAAGAATATATCTCCCTTTTATTGATGCTTTACTTGACTAGCTATATATATGCATACATATATATGTGTGCGCGCGCGCTTTAAAGCAATAGGTCTCGACAACACATAGTGGGTCCTCCACTCACAGAAATGCCCTAATCTTTATTATACATTTAATTCCTGGTTTCTCATGATTGGGAATTTAAGGCAAAATGGTTGAGGGTAGACTTTCTATAAGAACTGAGAACCATCCAAATACGTCAGAACATATATTATGTAGTCAAATATTGGATCATATATACACATCACGATCGTTAAGTCGTGGATTAAACTATTCAGTACTAAAATTTCTACTTGGCCAAGTCGAAATTAAAAAAAATCCATTAAAAAAGAAAAAGAGAAAGGGAATAGAAAATAACTGTTGTTTGTGGCTACTAAAAAAGCACCACTAAATGCAGAGCCGGCATATGTGTTATTTACGTAATAAGAGCAGCCAAGGACACACGGAAACGTTATTTGGCAATCTTTCATAATTAAGTAAGCATTAGCATGACGAAAGTTCTCTCCTTTAGGTATGAATAATTGTTCCGATAAAAAGATTACGTTATCCATACCTTGGCTGATTTGAGAATTGGGATTAGTTTATTCTCATCAAATGTGCCTTTTTTTTTAAAAAAAAAAAAAAAAAAAGAAAGAAAAAGTGTTAGTGCAGCGTGACGAATAATATAAGCATAAAATATTTGACCAAAAGACCAAGGTGCATTCTTTGCGTTTTGGAAATTGCTATATGGAAGTTGAACTTGGGAATCACATTGGTGATTCTACCACTAGAGGAAAAAAGGATGTAATTGTTGGGTAGGTGAAGAGGAGAGGAGAACAAGGAGGTAATAGGACATTGGTATTCAAATAATTTCATCGCTTGAAGTTGTTTTCTTTTTGCTTTGTTAATTATATGTGTGGAATATAAACATGTGAAGTAAAGAACTTTATCTTCTCACATCCTTTAAATACTTTTTCTTTACAAAATAGAAATCAATTCATAACTACAAATTATTTTATTATGTGTTAAATTATGTAATTTGGTGGTCAATTTGAAAAGAGCTACAACGCAACCAGCCAATAATTTAAGTGCAGAACTTATATAAACGACTCATCATGGAACTTAAATCTCTATTAATATATAGTGCTAAATAAGATAGTATTTTTTTTTTTAACGTCAATGCTTGAGTACAAAATATGCATACATTAGAAACTCGTGCCTGTGACTCATGGAAAAATTAAATTAAAGCAAAAAAAGGGAAAAAATTAAATTTAGCCAAAGAGAGATGAGTTAACAAATTACATCACAATCATCTATTTATGCAAACAATCATCTATTTATATAAACATGGTGATAAATGGTAAAATCTACTTAAACGGATGGCTGATGCTTCTGACCAAAGCAGTAGAGAGCACGTACGATTCAAGAAAAAAAAAAAAATTGTAACTTTCTTCAATTCTCAAAATTTTTGGCGTATTCCTTCCCAATAAAAAAATAGAAAATAAAATAAATTTTTTCGCCTGCAGAAAACTGCAAATTGTAAAAATTTTATGGGATATTGTTTTACTGTTTTAGGGCTGGGGCCGTAGTTTCGTGGACGACAAGCAAGTTGCGAAATGCTTTGGTGCGCTCCAGTTGAGGTTTTACATGAGGTGCAAAATTGTGTAATTATATGGTAAAAGAAGGACTATTTGGATTTTAAAAAAATAAAATATCAACGCTTACGTGGCTTAGCATTTATCGTTATCGCTTTGCTTTTCGGCTTCGCCTGTGACCCACCACCACCTAGAGGTCTCAGTGGAAAGGCGTCGTCCAGCAGTTTCCTTTTCATTTCATTTCCATCCCGTGGCGTGGCACCAACTTTTGTCGGCCCAATTTCTCGTCCCATTCATATATCGTGAGATAACCAAAAAAAAAAAGAAAGAATAATCATGGTGGAATCCCTTTTGTTGTGTTTACATGTATGCAATTAGTACACCACCACGGGCTACTTCCAAGGAAAAATAAGAGGTGTAAACAAAATATATGCAATTAGTATAGTACTATACGATATTGTACTATCAACAGATGCATATTTCTTTTTTCTTTCTTCTTTTTTTTTTTTATTTCAAATAAAAAATAAGATTTATATCACTTCTAGTCTCTAATTTTTTTCCCGAGAATTAGTCCGGTCTCCAAACCCTATTTTTAAGTTTTTCAATAACCCATCTTAGATATTTGTATCATTTTAGTCTATTTTTAACTTCTTCATTCAATTCAGCTGATGTTTAACAATTTTGATATCACCGTAGGTCTTCAATCTTTACATAATATATCAATTAGGTCCATATTTTTTTTCATTTTGTTGCTTTCAATTTCTCAAACTTTTATTTTTGAAGCACTCAAATCTTTTTAAGTTAACTTTACGTTAAAATTCAATTCTAATCAAATTGTACTAAATAAATTAATAAAAACTACCAACAGAATGTTCAAGACCAATAACGTATTTTTTGAAAAAGATATAATCTAAACAATAATATTATTTTTAGTTAATTCTACTACCAAAAATATTATATGATTAAATTATGACTTCTTACTAATGGTATTAAAGTGCATTTTCTCTAATTCCATAAACTCACCAATATTTTTTTTAGTTAAAAATCATAAATAATAAAAAAAAATTTTAAAAACCTCTTAAATAATAAATAGAAATTAATTTATGAAAATTATGAATTTTGATAATAATAATAGTTAATAGCACAAAAATTTGTATTTATGAATATATACTAATCGGATACATACATAGATGTAACAAGAGAAAAAATATACTATTTAATAATGATTTATTGTCAATGGACGTAAAACTTTTTTTTTTGCAATTTTATGAGCTCACAATTGTTTAAAAAATAGTCTTAAAGTCTCCCAACTGTCAAATGGACATTAATTTATACAAAAAAAAAAATATGAGTTTTTATATGCATAATTTTGGTACGTATTCCAATGGGTATCTAATTGGGTCGTTTTAGTGTTACTTTTGAATTTGATAGATTTTATTAATTTATTTATTACAATTTGATTAGAGTTAGATTTTAACTCAAAACTAACTTAAAATAACCTAAGTGTTACAAATATGAAAGTTTGTAGAGTTAAAAACTACAAAATAAAGAACAAGAACTTAAGTAATGCATTATGTAAAGGTTGGAGACTTAAGTGATATTAAAATTGTTAAATAAAAGTTGAATTAGACGTAAAAGTTAAAAAGGGAATAAAGTTATAGGAATGTGTAAGGTTAAGATCTAAATACTAAAAAAAAAAAAAAATGAGGACCTGATCAATATTCGAAAGAAAAATTGGAGACTACATGTGATATAAACTCTAAAAAAATATGCACATGCTAATTTCGTTGAACATTTTCTTTTAAGATTCGTCGAATAGCTAATAAGATAAAACTTTATTTTTGTTTGGAACGAATATTAAACCTTTAAAATTTCATGAGCGCAGTGTGATCATATTAAATTTTAAAATTTGTTAAAAAAAAATGAATGAATGAAGAAAGAAAAAAGATAAGTGATAAGGGGCCATCTTAATTTTTCGTTACATGCTCATTCAAAAGTTGTGTGTAAAGTTTTGTCCTACTTTGAAAAACAAATAAAAAAGACAAAATATATTTTTACAAAATACGTTGTAGTTGTTTGATAATTGATTAAGAGGTGTGAACTAATTTATACAGAAAATTGGAAAGTCTATTGAAATCAAAGTCGAGAAAAATTATCATGTCCTTTTTGTTTTCAGAATTGTTTGGTAAAAAATCATAGATTTCTGGTCAAAATTGATTTATGGTCTCATCCAAATAACGACTAGGCTTACACACCACTATGTAGATCTTAGTGTGATATGTATATCTTGTCGAAACTAGTGAACAAAAAAAAGTGCTCAAACATGTTAGTGTCCAAATAGCCACATAACTAGAAATATAGAGAAATATAGAGGCACATAGTCTGGTCAACACATACAATTCCAATTATAACTCATTAACGAAAATTGAAAAGTCGATGAGATTTCACTTTATGGTCCTTATCTTTCCTATTTTGGCATTCATAAGAAAGATGCATATATGGACTTCGCATTTGGAGAACTTCTACAACATGGTTTAACAATTTCACCATATAGTTAGTTAAAAGGGTTCTACAGCACGGTATAACAATTTCACCATATTGATAAGTTAAAAGGGTTCTGATAAAATAAGAGAACTACGGGGTCCATTACAATTTTGTCAATAAATACACCACCCGATATACAATCAGCAACAAAGTTAACGACTTTAACATTATTTGCTCAAAATTTTGGGGAAGAAGATGACTAGAGACACCACGATGGTTACAGGGATCTATTGATTTTATCCCTTGCACTTTTGAATCAATCATGATTTATTTACTTCAATTTTTTTTTTTTGTTTATTTTTTCTTTTTAACTGTTTCTCTTGCTAAACTATACAATCTTTGAGAGACACAAAATTGTAGCATACTACGATGTAGATCCCATAAAAACTTGCTCCCTCTTTTAAATATTTTTTTGGTGTTTTTTATTTTCTTTTTAAAATAAATAGAAAAGAAATAATTGTCTCTGTCAAAACTGTTAAAAATAATAAAAAAGATAGCTCTATTATCACCTATCTGATTATTCTTCTCACCTTATTTCTAAAATTACGCTTTTAAATAAATTTTTAAAAATATAAACTACGAATTATACTCTAATTATTCCCAACCTAGAATTATATTTAATCTTCAGTTTATTTTCAATTTTGTCTTTTCTATTGCCATCCACTCTCCCATTTAGTATTTTGCTCACGACTCTCCCACTTATTTTCATTGTTCTTCCTTCTTTTTCTTTTTCTTTTTCTCATCTCGTGTTTCTAGAACCAAGAACTAATTAGAAATATTTACTCCCGCCTGGTTATAGTTCCACTATCCAATTCTACAAGATTTTTCCTTTTAAAATTAATCAAGGAGAATGCTTATATTTACGAATGAAAAATAAATTGTAAAGTTTGAACCAAATATAAAATTTCTCTTCCCTTAATTACTCTCTCACACACATATATATATATATATATATATATGGCACCAATCCATTAGGTATTTTTTTTTTTACCTATACATAGGTATCAATTTGACTAATGAAAATTTAACATACACATTTTTTTATTATAAAAAGTAAGAGAGNNNTTTTTTTTATTTTTCAAATTATTCAAATATATATTTTTTTAATTTTTTACCTAGCATGGGTACCCACGAACCCGTGAGGGGAATACCTAAACCCATTCGACCAACTTAAATTAGTAAATGGGGTTGGTATGGATTTAGTTTTTCTCTTTGGGTACGGGGGCAGAATAACCACACCTGCCCCAAATCCAAATCCAACCAGTTGCCATCCCTAGTTAAAGACCAATCCCATTAATTTTTATGTTTGTGAATCGCCATTTGACCATTTTATTGAAACTTAGCAATTGATCCAAATATTTCATGAAAATTTATAAATTTCCTTTACAACCACTAATTTCGTGGAAATTAAAATAATCGTTATGATTGCAATTCCTAATTCTCAAATAAATGCAATCCTTGAAACCCAAATAAATTGAAGCATCAATTATATGGTTATATGCACAAAAATGAATTTTGATAAATAAAAAAATTAATAAAATGAGGTGTAAAAAGAGCAAATAAAGGGGTGACAATAGATTCACCCATAATAAAATTAGGATAAATGACCATGTTGATCCTTAAACTTTAAATTGCGTTATTTTGGTCTTTAAACTTTGAAATGTGTCATTTTAGTCCTTGAAATATTTAAAAAGTGTCAGTATATTCTTTTTTTGTTATATGCTTTGTTTTATTCTTAATAAAAATGACATATAGGACACTTGTTATTTTGTTGTACTTATTTTATTTCATATCCAGAAGAATAATCAATCACTACGAAGATATTAGAATATAAATTGATCAACAATTTAAAAATAATTGATTGAACAAAAATTAGCTGTATATTGGATAATAATGCAACTTAGAACTATTAAAAATATGATATTTAATAATGCAACTTAGAACTATTAAAAATATGATATTTTATTGAAATCACTGATATAGAATAAGAAATGCAACTCATTAGCTTATTTTGATAAAAATCAAACAAATATATAGTAAAAATGACTAAAATAAAATATTTTTAATAATTTAAGAACCAATACAATACGATTTAAAATTTAAAGATCAAAATGAGACTTTTAGATTAATATAGTCATTTATCCGTAAAAACATATCTTTTGAGTGGGTCTCTTCTGACACCTCTATTCGCTCTTCCCACACCTCTATTCTAGTATTTTTTTTTTCCCAAAAGACCATGTATAAAATTACCTTATAGTACATAATTTGTTTTAAAAATCTCTTCACTCACAAAAGAAAAAAAAGAAAAAAACAGAGAGGATAAGTTAAGGCCATTTGAGGATTAACTGTTTATATGGATTGTAATTATCATTTGGTGAATAGATAATAAAAACAATTCGCTAGAAATATATTATTTATATACAACACCTTTAAAATATTTATCGCAAACTACTACGGAATATTGCATCTCTTATTCACATATGTGCATATATATGTATATGGGCACCAATCCAGTGGGTATTTTTTTTATTTATTTAGATGGTGATTCAATGGCTATAATGAAGTGCATGAAAAGACGTGCATCATTAATGTTATTTTGCTCTCTTATTTTTTACAATAAAAAAATGTGCATACTAAATTTTCATTGGCCAAATTGATACCTATGCATAGGTAAAAAAAAAAAATACCTACTGGATTGGTGCCCATATATATATATATATATATATATATATATATATATATATGTGAATAAGAGATGTCTTTCTCGAAGTTAACAACTGCATACACAGAAATAAGATTAATATTTCTTATCTGAAAAAAGAAAAGTGCTATGAGAGGATCCTTCAACCTATTTAGAGAGAAATCACCTTTTTTGTTTTGTTTATATCGGATGAGGTCCCCAAACTTTCTCCTATGTATTAATTAGATCTCCTTTGTTTTGTTTGTTATTTTTTTTTTATTAACTTTTAAATCCTCAACCTTGTATTTCCGTATCAAGTTAGTCCTTTTAATTAATTTCCGTCCAAATGCTCCGTTGAAAATCATGTGCCCAACACCTACTTGCTCAACTAAGAATTTAAGGAAAAAGGGTCATCTTCTTCGTTCAAATGGAATGCTAGCTAGTTCTGAAGGTCTTGTTCTTTGTTCAAAATGGAAAGAGCATGTTGCAATCAATAATAAAGAAATACTATTTGCTGAGAAAGATAGTGTTAGAGCGGTTTTCACCAGCTGTCTACGTATTTCTGAACTGCCAGTACCGTATCCTCTAACTGTCCACGTATCCTTACTATCCCAAAGAACTTTTAACTTCAGGTAAGATCAGAGAGGCGGGGGAGGTCACCTGCAAAGGCTCTCCGATGTTTAAGTCAGTTATTTATTTTTAATTCAAGGTAGTAAAGATTTTGTTTTTCTCTGTATTTGTATGAGTATATCTTTGTTTCTTGCTCGTAAACTTTTAAATACTTCTTTTTATATGCGTACATGCCTCTCTTTTGGGGACGCATGGCTCATATATATAATCCTGAAATTGTGAACCTCATGGTTTTCAATCCCAGGACCGAGTACCTTTTTCGTCAAGACTTACTCCAAAGGTCACGGGCCGAGATTACCGTGATCTCCCCTGCACCGCTGTAGCCTAGTTTCTGCCGTCTTCTATGGCTCGAGTCTGTCAGAGGCAAGATTTGGACAAATCGCCGTTCTGTCAGGATGGTTTGCCCCCTGCGCACACCTACTCAAGATCGCATTAAATGCTCTGTCTGGGTCTGGAGCTGTGAGTTGCTTTCCATTGTACTCTGGTAGAAGACCCTTGGGGCTTCCGACCCTCAGCTGTCGAGGTAAGAATTGGACTGGGCCGAGTCCATCTAAGGTCTGGGATGGACTCGGCCCTAATCTCGGACAGCCTAATGGCTTATGTGGTACCACGTCCGACTCACTTGACCTTTAACTAGTAACTCTAGACACATGTCGGATGGTGTGCCCTATTTGCGACCTGTTCTACCACTTAATCGTCCACGTGGTATATGATTTAGGAACGGGTCTCACAGATAAATCTTTTTTTTGTGTACCCTTAGATTTGGTAATTTTTTCCCTAATATAGATACCTCAAGCAAACAAGGGAATAAAATCCCTGGAAATGAGAAACAAGGTAATAATTGTGAACATTGCTTGATGCATATAACTATAATCACCAGAACACAACTTATGCATTGACGAAATGAATCTCAATGGTGCATTTTTTTTTTTAAAATGAGAATTAGAGTAGATTTCATTGAAACCAAAGCAATCAATGGTGCATTGTGGAATAGATAATAAGTCAGTTCTCTCACTCACCATTTTTCTCAATTAACATTACCTTGCTTTTCTAATCACAGTGCAAACAGTGAAGGGCCACTTATCAGAACACTGCTTTTACATTCATTTGCACTAATTTGTCCAACCTCAAAAAATACGATTATAAGTGACCTTGGCTATTCTCAATATGGCAAGTCGACAATAAAAAATTTGGGACAAGATTATGGTTGTGATATTTGAAACCCATTCATATTAAAAAATGGCTTTAGCAAACTTAAAATTATCCCTTTCAACTTTGACCAACAAAACAAAGGACCATGAACTCCATTAAACCCATATTAATAACCTTAGAAAAAAGCAATTGCTCACTATGTTATGGAGGGGGGGCTGGAACTTCACATCACCTTCAAATGCCAAAGAGGTCTGATAACAGATTCAGAAAATTTGCAGCTTAATGGTAAATTAGACTTCCAAATTCATCCAAAAATCATAAGAATTTTATCAATTTCTCAACTCGTACAACTTTGTAGACAATAACAACAAAGATTACTTCGTAAACAATCTCACATTCTACGCTAATCGGTAGAAATCCTAAATTTTTCCTGGATTGGTTCACTCCCCCTTTGAATTAAGAAGACAACCCTTTTATTTTTTTTTTATGTTTCCCTTAAATTCCCGGTTATGCCCTTGGCTGCGCAAGCAGGTGTTGGGCACGTGAGTTTTAACAGAATATTTGAACGGAAATAAATTAAAAGGACTAACTTGATACGAAAATGGAAGGCTGAGAATTCAAAAATTATATTTAAAAAAAAAAGGAAGTAGTCCGAATTAATACATGGTGGAAAGTTTGGTGACCTTACCTGATATAAACCTTTTTTTTTCCTCTCCTTCCAATAAAGAGATTCCTGTTTGTATGAAAAGCCAGAGGTATGGTTATGGGTGGAAGAAAATAAGACAGACAATAGGAATTAGTGGGGATGCAAGTGCAAAGAGAAAAAGACAATTACAATATTGAGGTACAGTATAAGAATAATAAAAGGTGTAATAAGCAATTTCAAAAAAAAAAAAAGCTGTATTAAGATTAAACTTTATATACAATTGTGATTTTAAAAATAGTGTATGAAGAGTAAATAATGGAATGACAATAAATCCACCCCTATTTTTTTATAAGATTTTTGTTTTTTCGTTTTTTTTTTGTTTTTTTTTTTTCAATTTAAAGAAAATTCTAAGACTCGGTATTCAGTGCGCTGTCGCGTTACTTGTGGCCTGGGATTTGAGTGAGTTAGTATCTCAAAACATGCGAGAAATTGACGATAAATTGGTTATTGGCGGAGATAAGATTCGGAATCAGATTTGTCCTCATGCGTATGTACTCTGAATTCTAAAGCCGTTAAAACAAAAGGCCAGTGGGACGTAAAAAACAGAGAAAAATGGCCTTGGAAAACTCCTGAAAAAAGCATCATCCCCATCACATATAGATAAACCTCAAAGGCTCAAACCAATTGTTTGGTTCTCTTTTTTATTTCTTTTATTACATTTCTCATACAGACCCATTTCAGATTCATACTCATTTGTCTCTCTATTCTCTTTCCTTTTCACTTGTCTGGTTTGATTTTCTTTTTTTTTTTTTTTGTGGAAATTATAAAGAAGAAAAAGAATATATATTAAGACGGGAGGAGTTTTGTAAGTTATTATTTGATGAAAGATGAAATTTTGCAAGAAATACCAAGAGTACATGGAAGGCCAGGAGAAAAAGCTACCTGGGGTTGGATTCAAGAAGCTCAAAAAGATTTTAAAGAAGTGTAGAAGAGATTTCCAGTCCAAGAAACACATAAATGGCGTCCTTGATGTTCAACCGTGCCCCCACCATTGCTCAGGTTATTAAAAACAAAAAAACAACTATTATTTCTTGAATTCTTTTTTTTTTTGCTTATCGATGACTTTAAATTTCTGGGTTTTGGTCGATTTGTACAGATTTCGCGGAAAGTAGCAGAATTCTTTTTAATTTCTTTTATTTTTTTTTTTATAATCTATATCATTCTCATTTCTCGCGATTAGCTTTGTGCAATTATAGGCTGAGACCTCTATTTTTTCTTTGCCTACTCTAATAGTAATAGCTGATTGTCTCTACTAATTATCAAGTCGCCAGTCCCATCTTTCATATTGATGAATCAAAAAAAATGATAACGACAATTATTATCTGGTGTCTCTTTTAAATATATTGTTAAAGATTCTAATTGTATTAAGCATCATATCTAGATTTGAAGTGTGACGTGATAGATGAGACACTTATTTATTGCCTGTAACTAAAATTTTAGCTTGTCTAACAGTGAGTGCACAGATCAACATTTTTGACTCGATAACAAGATGCTTTTAAGTATGAGAAACTGATACCTTATGTTTAAAACAGAGGATTCTGTCACTAGCATTATGAATAAATCCTAATCCTAATTTTGGGGGCTACTAGAAGTGTTCATAAAAAAGAAACACAGTATCCTTTTCTTTTCCTTTCTTTTCTTCTTCTTTTTTTTCCCCCCCTAAAAACTTTCAGTTTGGTTTTTGCAGTATGTGATGGAACCTTCTTCCCTTCCCTTCTCAAGGAAATGTCCGAAGTAGTGGGGTGCTTCAATGAGCGAGCACGGAAATTGCTTGAGCTACATTTAGCTTCTGGTTTCAGAAAGTACTTTTTCTGGTTTAAAGGCAAGCTTAAAGGTAACCACGCTGCTTTAACTCAAGAAGGCAAAGACCTTGTTACTTATGCGCTGATCAACGCCATTGCTATGCGTAAAATTCTGAAGAAATATGATAAGGTAATCTTCGTTTGTCTCAGTTCTAAGTTAATATTCACGACTATTATGCTGGGGTTCGCTTTTTAATGTGATTTTCTTGACTTTTTGTTCGGAGAACAGATTCATTACTCAAAGCAAGGACAGGCCTTCAAGTCACAAGCCCAAAGTATGCACATTGAAATCCTTCAGAGCCCATGGCTTTGTGAACTAATGGCTTTCCACATCAATTTATGGGAAACCAAGGCCAAGGCCAAGGCCATGAAGAAGCTTGGATTTTTTGAGGGATGCTCCCTCAAATTTAATGATGGGAAGCCATCCCTCACTTGTGAGCTCTTTGATTCTGTCAAGATCGATATCGATTTGACTTGTTCTATATGCTTGGTAAGTCCCTACATTTCATTTTGCTAAGACCCTTACTGGTTTCTTGATGTGTTTTTTGTGTTTTCTTTTCAATTTCCTTTTTCTTTCTTAACAGGACACAGTTTTTGATCCGGTTGCTCTGACTTGCGGTCATATATTCTGCTACATGTGTGCCTGCTCCGCTGCTTCGGTGACGATTGTAGATGGACTAAAGTCTGCAAAGCCTAAAGCAAAATGCCCTCTTTGCCGAGAGGTATAGCAATGTTATATATAATGGAATTTCTTTTTCCCTTTCCATTTTCTCATTTCATATTTTGTCTATGCAATTAGAGTTGGTGGCCATGAATGCAGTCAAGTCTCACTAAGTACTTCTAATAGTCATTAGGCAGTTGATTATAATGGTAAAACAATTAGTTCAACGGTGGTTCTTTCATTTACCCCAATAACAATTCAGTAACAATTCATGTGAAGAAAAACTACTTCAAGTGTCTGTACAATTTAAGTGAGACTTGTCCAAATCAACTAAGAATGAACAAAATTGCTGGAGAGTGCTCAAGAACGAAAGAGACACATCCAGTAAAGGTCGAGTAGAGGTATCTAATTGTCACTTGATATAATTTTTTTTTTCTTATTATATCAGGAAGGAGTGTACGAAGATGCTGTACACTTGGAGGAGCTTTGCATTTTATTAAGCCGAAGGTATGCCACTTGGTCTACTACATAAACCATTAGCATTTTGCATAGGTCTTGTTTCAGATTACTCAATCTGACGCCAATTTCTCATTCTAATTGATCATTAACTGAACAGCTGCCATGAATACTGGGAGGAGCGGCTTCAAACAGAAAGAGCTGAGAGAGTTCGACAAACCAAGGAACACTGGGAATCTCAATGTCGAGCCTTCATGGGTGTCTAATTGGAAACACTCACTCACTCTCTCTCTCTGTCTCTCTCTCTATACATTTGGTGTTCGTAAATGTTGATAGTCCCACTTAAAACTTCTTATTGTTTTGGATGTTTCGTGTTCTGTACAAACCTTACTCCAGTCTTGGAATAAAACGCTGTATATGTCTTTGCACATGGGTAGAACTGTTGCATACCGATGTAATCTCATCTTCTCCGAACTGAAATGTGATTGGCATCGCAAGAAAGTCTTGCCCTTGACTAGGCTCTTTAAACATATTGTTTTTCCCATCTTTCAGATAAGTTTCCCAAAAACATAAAATTCTAGGTGAATCACTCGGTTCGGTGCATCCGTGCATAAATAAAAACGGTGCATTTCTTAAAGTGGTGGAACTGTCGTTTCAACCTAATAATTGGTCAATGAAGAAACGATGGCGAAGATTACATTACGGGCTATGAACATGGGAGTCTAAATTTTGATCACTAGTGTCGAGTAAATAGTCCCAAAGACAAAAAAATAAAAATAAAAAATATTGGCAAATGGTTTCAGCCCACAATAATATGTCGGTCGGGAATCAATAGCAAAGTCGGTAACTGCATTTATTCCATACTTATAAAAATCAGAAACTCAACATTCAAGTATAGGCCACCTAAAAATTGAAACTGAGACAAAGTTCTCAATGCAAAACTAAAATGCCATCAAATACTATATAGTTTATGACCTCAAGACTCCAATACATTTAAGATTATCGAACTCCTACTTATCCTAGTGGTGCCACACCACCTCTCAAGACAAAGAAAGATGCTCTTTTCTCTCGCAAAATAACGACAATTCGAGGATTAATACAATTTGCCTCCGGTTCTTATGATTCAAAACTGTGAAGTTAAATCATATGGGGCAAACATCATTATCAACCAAGAATACAAGAAAGATAATATTATTGTTCAAAAGGGGCCCCAAATGTCGTGCCACTCAGAACTCGCCATTCTCAATTGGACAATATCAATGGGTTTTTATCTTTATACATACGATATCTTATGCATAGTTTCTCCAGGGTTGCGATCGAATGCTGCAGTGAGTTCAGTTTTCTATCCATGTACATACCCTGCCAAACAACCAAAAGTTCGAGTGAGACACTCAAAGAAATCAAAGAATCTCAAACTCCATTCAGAATTCTTCTTTCTAACCTGATAATTGTCCCCATATTTTTCAACAAGTTGACCAATGTGGAGCCGTTGGATGGCAGTCAATGGTTGTGGAGGCGCAGATTTCCCATCTCTTCGTTTCTTTCCCAAAGCGGATTTCAAATCTATGTTATCGAAAGAAAAAAGACATTTAATCAACAAAATGAAAATAATAATAATAATAATAATAATAATAATAATAAGAACATCAGGAAGTATCAAATTAACTCAAAAGATCCCCTATCCATCAAGTTAAAATGGAAATTTCACTTCTTTTAAGTGCAATTAAGCTTCTTTACACATGACATACCATAGAATTTTACACTCTGAAGTAGCTGACTATTAGGTTAACACTAAAGCTAAGAACCGAAAGAATCATGGGTCCTATAGAATTTGCACCCTCTATTCTCAGCTCATAACCCTTTGCCACGCTTATCGATTCAAATCGAAAATGGGAATTATCCTCTACTATCAGCTCACAAACCATTTGACCCCTTAAACCCTAACCCAGAAAATAATATTCTAACCAACTGCCTTTTGAGAACAAGAAACCGACCGTCTTCTTCGAGGTCGCTTCCGGTATCAATGGGGTCATCGAGGTCGGCATCTTCACCGGACTGCGACGAATTCGGAGTGGGGAGGACTTGGAGAGAATCGAGCTGGACCATGTGAGGTGTGCGGGATCGAACGCTGAGCAGGTTAGGGTTGGAAACGACGCCGAAAGACCTGTAGTTCTGGATAACACTGGCCTGGTCGTCCCATATGGGGGCAGAAGGAGCAGAGGAAGAAGAGGAGGAGGTTTGTTGGAGCAAGGAGCGAAGCTTGGGAGGGACATTGAAGGCGGGCTTGAAGACGTTGGGGTTCTTCCTGGGCAGCCCCACGCGTACCTTCAGCCTCGATCTCTTGTACTTTCTTCGCGACCCTCCCATATCTCTGATCTCTCTCTACCCTTAATCTGGCTGAGCTTTCTAGGGCAAAATTGGGGAAGAGATGGGTTTTAGACCTTGGGGTTTTAGGGCTCACTGCTCGCTCGGTCTGCTCAGATCAACTAAACGGTGCGTTTTGTTTGAGAGAGCCTAAATATTAATATCACGGGTCCCTAACATTTCACTTGTTTTGCATATTGGTCCTTTTTCGTTTTGTTTTGGCATTCAAGTCCTCATCTTTTTAATTTATTGGCATCTGTTAGGCCCAATGCCTTTTCCATCTTAAATTCCATTAGAGACCATTTGAAGGGGATCAATTTTGTATCATTAATACCTAATTTTATTATTATTATTATTATTATTATTATTATTATTATTATTATTATTATTATCTGAGAAAACTTAAAGTTCTTTGTCTGTCATAGAAAGAAAAACGAACAAAAAAATCCTAATACTCAAATGCTAAATTTAATATATTTATTTTTTCTGGTTCTCAGAGCAACAAAAGAGAAATTTACAAGCAAAATCTCTCTCTCTCTATATATATATATATATATATATATATTAAAGATATACTAGGAAACCCTAATCCTAAAATCAGAAATCTAAATCCAAAAAGAATATCGTATCAAGAAATTATTCTTAAACTAAGACTAAGAAGATCAATTCATATTCAAATCTATATGGTTCACGGGTGATCAAGGGAAGATAATTGGAGATGGTATAAATTGGATATAACCACACAACCACAGGAATCATCACCACTTTTTATTGAGAAAGCTTCAGAGGAGAGACAAAAATACGGTTTTTTTTTTTTAATGTCAAACAAAATCTCTCGTATTGTATAAAAATTATATTTTCTGTTAATCAGTACAATGCAAGACTGGTGCAAACATATATTGTATCTGGCTATTACAATATGGAGCTTTAATCCAGATTTGCCTTATCTCATTATTTAAAAAGTAAACTTTAGTAAAAGATGATACGCCTTAATGGTATCATTTTCCCAATTCGTCATTATTCCTCACAAACCCCTTTATTTCAACTAAATAATTTTTTTTTTAAAAAAAATCACTTGACTTAATAATACCTCTCGTATTGTATTTAAATTATATTTTGTATTATTTAGAACAATACAAGAGTGGTGCTAAACATATATTATATCTGGCTATTACAATATGAAGCTTTAATCTAGGCTGGTCTTACCTCTTCGGTAAAAATGACACACCTTAATGATATCATTTTCCCAATCCGTCCTTATTCCTCACAAAACTCTTTATTTCAGCTAAATAATTGACTTAGTATTCTTTTTTTTTTTTTTTAAATATCACTTGACTTGATAATGGGAATTGTAATTACTCTTTCAATGTATTTCATTGAGATTTATCTATAGACCTGAAATCACTTTTACGTCATATTTATCTTTTTAAAACAAATTTTTTCTTAAATTGAATTGAATAGCACATAAAATATTATACTCGTAGCATTTAGAAGTTGCTAAGTTTAATTCTTTTTTAAAATTAGAGCGTTAATTTCAAACTTGCAATGTGGCTTTTTATGTTTCCCTCCACTTCTCATCCAATTCTTCGATGCTATCACTAATACTAAATTAATTATAACAGTTACGTAAATAATATAATTATAATATTGGCAAGTAGATTTCGAAATATTACAAAGTTGCACAATTTGAGGAAAATGGCTGATGCTTTTTCTCTTCGCCCCTCTGCAAGTTAAATTATTTAGAAAGCAAATACTTGCCAAGCTGATTAGACTAACTACGGGTCGGCCAAAAAAAAAGGTTTATTACAGTCCTGATGAACGGTTGGCATACTCTTGAACCAACGCCCCAAAGAGCGATGGCCTCTCGATCAACCGCGACGGTTTGTCAAATTCTTTCGCTCGCCCTGTCGTCGTATAAGAAAAGAAAATCAGGCAAAATAGTTTAAACGGCATACGGACCAACCAAACGACAACTAAAAACAAGACAGTTTTACTATTCGAGAACAAGAAACGACAGCTAACCTGCGTCGACGACCAAAACTCTGTCGCAGTCCATGACTGTGGGGATTCTATGGGCGATGCTGATGATGGTACACGAGGCGAAGTCCTCTCGGATGATCCTCTGGATTACGGCGTCGGTCTGGGAATCGACGGAGGCCGTGGCCTCGTCCATGAACAACAATCGGCTGCGCTTGAGCATCACTCGCCCCAGGCAGAGAAGCTGTCTTTGTCCGACGCTCCAGTTGTCTCCATTGTCGACCACTGCGGCGTGTTACAAGTATTGAAATTTCATTTGTTTAGAAGATAGGAGTGTGAGACATTTGAAAAAAGAAAGTTACTGTGGGAAATGAATGAAGTACTTTACCTGGAGCATCAAGTTTGTCTGGTTTTGCAGCCACCACGTCCTTAAGTTGGCAACGTTCAAGGCTCTACAGACACGATACAGATTGATTAAAACACAACAATTTAAATAAATAAAATAAAAAGCACTCTCAACATGAAAAACGACAGACACAAACAATTTGACGACAATAAACTTTCAAAACCATACTGTGTAGAACGACGCCCGTCTCAACTTGAAAAAACTACAAAATGCTAAAGACACAAAAGAGTAAACGACAATATCTAATCAAATGATGAAAAACCTTATAAACGACGGAAGCACATGAAAACGACAAATACTTTATAAACGTTGAGAAACGACAACAACATAGAAAACGACATAATCTTCGTAAAAGGAAAAGTTGGACAACCTGAGAAAAACCATCTGGATTCTGGGTATAGATGATTAAATATAGGAGAATGCTCGGTCAGTAAGCAAGGAAGCAAGTGTTTCCAGCCAAAAAAAAAAAAAAAAAAAAAGGAAAAAAAAGAGAAGAAAAGAGCAGGTGAGGAAGCGTAAATTGTTCAAGTATATCTAATACCTTCCAAATCTCTTCATCGGAATAATCTCCAACTGGGTCGATGTTGCTCCGAACAGTGCCCTCAAAAAGGACAGGTTCTTGAGGTATAATCCCAAACCGAGACCTGAGATCATGAAGCCCCAACACGCTTATATCGATGTCATCGATGATTATTCTCCCTCCCGAAGGCTCCACCAGCCTAAAGAACACTTGTATCAACGTCGATTTCCCACTACCCGTTCGTCCAACCACGCCGATCTTCTCTCCGCCATTGATGCTCAAAGTTATGCCTTTAAGAACCAAAGGCGTGTTCGGACGATATCGTACCTAATCGATCAGAAAAAGAAACAAAAAGTTTTTATCCGAACCCAGTATTCTCAGACTCGGAAGTCGGAAAGAAATTGACCCTTTTGGTGAGAAAGTATACCTGCAAGTCTTTGAGGTGGACGTTGCCTTGGGCAGGCCAGTTTGGAGGAGGAAGACGGTCTCTGATTCTCCATTCGGCTTCGGATGGAATTTTAGTGAACTGTTTCACTCTCTCTACGGACACCATTCTGTTCTCCACGAAGCAGCTCATGTATATGGCCCAGAACAAGACGCCATTGAGGGACAACCCGTACGAGAGAGATAGACCAACGTTCTCTGTTTGTAATTTTAGAAGAATCCCAGTTAGGATTTGAGTTATTATTTAGGTAAAGAAAAAAAAAAGTTTTGAGAGTTGAAATTATTATGGGATTGGTGTTAGTACCTGGTTTTATGATACTGCTTGGTAGTAAGATCATGAAGAGAGTAGACAAACACAAGATGAAGCTTCCAAGAAGTTCTAATCGGAAACCCAACCACTCGTTCGATCCGTTGTTGTGGAAGTCCATCCGGAGATTGGCGTTTACCCTTCTGAGGTTTTCGTCACAGAAGCTCCCCTGTTTTCGGAAAGAGCGAATCGTCATGACCCCGGATATGCTCTCGGAGAAATGGTGGATAACAGGTGCTTTTGTGATTGAATCTAGGCGTGTCAATTCGCGAGATGATGCGAGGTAATAGCCCTGCAAACCACAGCATGTGTTTTTTTTTTTTTTTTTAAGAAATTAGATTCTGCATTGAGAAGTTTTATCTTTGAAAAGGACTAGAAAGAGAGAAAGAGAGAAAGAGAGAGAGTTCGTACCCGATACCAGACGTTCAGCCAAGCTAGGGGAATTAGTAAGAATATTGTTGGCCAGGCATATTGACATGTGATAATGAAGATGCTGAGAAGTGTTACGTACATGGCTACTGTAAGACTCAGAATGAAGGGAAGGAAAATATCGATGTTTGTCTGATCACTCGAAGCCTATCAATCAGAACAGAAGAAGTTCCATTATTAAGCTGATTGTTGAAATAGAGATGGGAATGAATCATGTTACAATGATCTTTGTAGAGTTCTTACCCGACTCAGAATTCTTCCCGAAGGTGTAGTGTCGAAAAACGACATGGGAGCGTGTAAAATGCTGTGAAGAATTTGGGAGAAGAAAACCTGAGCTGTCTTAAGCCCCACAATAGTAGTTGACAAGGCTCTCATTGTTACCAACACAATGGAAATGACAGCGATAATGGCATAAACGGAAATGAAAAGGGAAGGATTAAAGGACGTGGCACGCTCCTCTGAGGTTTCATAAGCCAGCCAGTAATCACCGGCCATTAACGATGCTTGCCACACAATAGAGAGCAGCAACACCACAATTACACCCCACCATCCGTAAGCCTCAGTGCAGTAAACTTTGTAAACATGAAGGCTCACTTTGCCGGTTTCTCTCTCCTCATCTTTGATGAGCTTGGAATTCTCCTTATCGGGTTTTGGTTGGTCAGAAGTGTTGTTTTCACCATTGGCCTCCCCGTGGTTGGAAGAGGATCGAGGAGACTTAAGTGGTTTTGGGGAATTTTCAACCTCTGTCGTGGCACCGACTTCTACGAGCTCCATAGAGGTTTCGTGGGCTGCTACTAGTGCTCCAAAATCCAAGCCGGATTCTAGCAGATCATGGTACTTTCCCGATTGAACTATCATGCCATCTCTCATAACCTGATAGCATATTTATGTATAAGGAGGCGAGAGCTTAGTGAAAAACTGAATGAAGGCATATATACAAAGAAAATAGGAAAAGGACTCACCATGATAAGATCAACATTGTGCAAGAAGTCTACTTGATGAGTTACAAGTACGATAGTCTTGTTCTTGAGCGCTCCCCTAACACATTCCTGTGAATTGAATGTAAATATTCGGGTATGACATATGTTAGTTCTGTGTATAGAAGATAGTGTAGTAGTCCGAGTGCTGTAATAAAAAAAATAATAATCAAAATATAATTTTGAAGAAAGTGTACAAGTGACGTTACCTTAAAAATATCAGAACCAGTATGAGCATCAACAGCACTGAAGACATCATCAAGAAGATAGATATCACAGTCCTGATATACAGCCCTAGCAAGCTGTATCCTCTGCTTTTGGCCACCACTGAGGTTGATCCCACGTTCTCCTATCTCGGTTTGATCTCCGTACTCCATCATTTCCAAGTCCTTCTCCAAACAACAAACCTTAATCACTTCATTATATCTCCTTCTGTCCATTGGCAAACCAAATAAGATGTTCTCTTCAATGGTTCCATTCTGAATCCACGATGTTTGAGCTACATATGCAGTTATCCCACAAACTCGTACCTGTCATAAAATCATAGAATATGAATTTTCATGTATAGAGGAATAAATGAAAGGGTCTATAACAGGACAACCACAAAGTAAGAGAATGTTCATTTTGTGGCAGAAATTTATACCTTTCCAGAGATTTTATGCATTTCACCAAGAATTGAAGCCAGGAGTGAAGACTTCCCAGATCCCACTGTCCCAACTATAGCAGTCAACTCCCCTTTGTTGATACTCACGTTTATATTCTTTAAAACCTCTTCTCCATTCTCATCATCCCAGCTAAATACTCCATCTTTAATCTCCACAGCAGTTCTACCATCACAACCTTCCTCTCTCTCAACACAATCTTCCACCAGTTCCCTGCTAACCATATACCGATCCAATCTCCCAAGCGAGATCATGGCCTGCGAAAGCGATATCATCGATTGTGGGAAAGTCCTGATTGGCTCCTGCAATATCTTGAAGATGGTAGTGGTTGTGAACACCGTTCCTGCATCAAGCGGGGTTCCTAGGAGAATTGCAGTACCGAACGTGAGAGTTGAGATTAACAAAGGAGTACTCCACATGACTATAACGTTGCCAGAAATCGAGTACATGAACTTGCTCAGCCATCCAAACTCTGAATCTCGAAAAGACTGAATCCTCTTATTGAAGTGTTCTTCCCAAGCCTGGAACTTAATCACCCTCATGTAATTCAACATCTCATTCGTCGCCTTCATTCGAGAATCGCGGTTTTTCATCACATTGAACTGAAACCTGTTGTTTCTTCTGGTACCAAAGATGACAAACACCATAACGCCAGCAATTCCAATTATGGCAGTGACCACTGAAGCTCCAATGTAGTTGTACAGTAGAACTAAGGCAACGCAGACCTGCAATGGAGTCAGCCAAATTGAATGCAGCTGCAGCATCATGTCAGAGAGCTGTTGCGCATCAACGGCCATGTAATTCACGATCTGTCCAACGCCATGAGCCTGCCGAGCCGAGCAGGTCAATCTAAGGCCCTTCTTATACAATGAAGTGATGAGAGTCGAACGAATGAGCATTCCAAGCTTTTGAGAGTTAAAATTGAATTGATGAGTGGTCAAAACCTCGAAAAATTTCGCAACAAGAAGAATCAATACTAAGTAGTATCCTTCATATGGAGAGCTTCTTTTTCCTGAGGTGAAATCGACAAAGCTCTGGATTAGAACCGGTCCAACGTACATGACACAGAGACGGATTACAGCAAGGAAAGCCGTGAAGGCTACTTCCTTCCAGAAGCAACGGAGGAGTGTGGTTCGAACCGGGTGATTCGATTTCTCCTGTGGTTTAGGCCACTTTGATTCGAAGAGCTTTGACATTACTTCGGCTCTGTGCTGTGGAGAAAGAGATGGGACTTCGTCGATTTTCAAAGGCGATTTGTAGCCTTTACTAAGAAGTGGATTCATCCAAATCCAAAACGCCTTGGAAACTATGGAAGCCGAAGCGAAACCACTCACGTTGGTTGCTTTGTTAAAAAGGGGTTCGTATAATTCTGGTTCCACGTCCATTCCTGGCTCTGATTCTCTGTTCACTGAAATCCCAGTTGACCCTTTAATGGCGGAAATGAAGAGAAAAATCCACAAAGGGAAAGATACTATCGAAAGCACATCGTCCAATCGCAAATCTGGAACCTGAGCACCTTCAACAGAGGTCAAACGAAAAATCCCAGATGCAGAAAACAACAAAACGACGATGAAGCTTACGAACCAGTAGATTCTAAGCGATAAAGGGTGTGTGAAAGCTTGAAACCTCTTCTCATGGAGTATTAAGATTGCGATGACGACTTGAGTTATGGCTTGTACTAACCAGAACACACCATCAAACACCTTCCATGGCGAGTGTCTACTCTTGGTAAATGATAAAATGCATAGAACAGCATAACAAAGCGATAATAAACCAGTCACAGAGAGAGAAAGCTTGAACCAGAGACCAGTTCTGAGATGAGCTCTGTTACTCGTTACGAGAGGCTTGCTGAGGTTCGAACTGGGTTGGCCATGGGAGATGAACCTTAAAAAGAGCTTTTGGATTGCGAATACCAAAAGGGTCAGCAAAAAAAGCAGATTTAGTGACGATGACAGAGCTCTCTGAGGACATGGAGAGAGGAAAATGAATCTAAACCATTGAAATATAGTCCAGACGGTGTCCTCTGAGGATTGAATCACAGAAGACGAACATGAAACTGATGTGATCCAAGATGACGAAGAAGAGGACATGGTGTAACGACTTGAAATTCAATGGCTACAGATCATTTAAATCTTATGCTTGATTTCTCATCGATATTTTCTCTTTCTTTATTTCCTTCTTCTGCCCCGAAAAAGATTCACCAGAAGATTACGTTTGGAAGAAATGGTTCAAAACTATCAACAAAAACAAAAATAAGATAAAATAAATTGATGAATATGATAACGGAAATTTATTATGTACTTTAAAAAAAAAAAAAAACTTCTAGAGCTGGAGAATACTAAAATATTTTACAAAAAATAAAAAATAGAAAATAGATATAAATAAAAGTGAGGAATTTTTACTCACATGTATTCATGAACAAGATGACATATTCAAATTTATGGTAAGATAAGAAAAATTAAGGGGAAAAAAGAAAAGGCCGTTGAAGGCAGAGCCGAGGAGTAAGGCGGAAAATGATAATGCTGACAACTGTTCTGACCTTATTTTTAGTGTTTTTCTCCTAATATTTATGGCCTTCTTGAGCTGAATCCAGGGATGCCCAGAATGCAAAATAGGCAGAAAAAAGAGCACCAAAGGTTTTTGGAGCTCAGTTTTCTCTGGTTTGGAGGCTATGAGAATCCATGTCTTTCATGAAAGAAAAAACAAAAAGATAAGATGTAGCCAATAAGTAACAAAGACTACTGGGTTACTGTTAACCACTATAGACAATTCTTGTCAAAGGAAACTGCCAAGAAAATTAGTGGATTAGTATAATAATAATTATGTTGAATGAATCTATCAGAGAATTTGACAAGGATGTGAAGAGGAGAAAAACAAGACGAGTTGTTTAAAAGTACTGGTGGTGTAAAGTATCTATCATATATGGTTAAACTTGTGAATATCATTATGACACAGGCCAGACTTGATGGCCATAATTATTATATAACTTTTCATTAAAAAAATTACTATAGAAAACAGAATATAATAATGTTTAACTATCTAAAGCTTGGCCTAAATGGTTGGACTGGATTGAAACAGATGCACAGAAAGATAAAATCAAATCACAAAATAATTATTAAAAAAGAAAAGTGCTGAGCGGAAAGTACTTAAATGAAAAGAAAGAAGAAAGTGATGAACTGGTAAAACAAAGTAATGAAATCGGCAAGAATTAGTGCAATAATTGACCGGAACTGTACTGATTACTGAACCATGTAAAAGGCCGATCTTCGGAAAGAGCAAAGCCTTTTTTTTTTCTTTTTTTGTTTAATAAAAAAAGATCATCGGGCCTTTTTTTTTTTTTTCCTGGAATAGAAACGGCCCTTTCCTTTAGAGCTGCATTATACAGTATATGCGGTTGCACCGCACACACTAATTACCATAGCTATCATTAACTTTAACATTTTAAAATGCACATAGAAATATGATAGAAAGGTAAGAGAGTTTCTTTCTAGGATTAATGAGTCTTGTCGCTCGGTATCGTGTACCATATAAATTACTCCTGGACCAAATTTAATAGCCTTGGAAAACTATACGTGGAGATTTGGTAATCAGCAGTGAATAGAGCTTGGAAAAAGAGGGATGTTTCTGTCCTTTAATATATAGTTTTAAATTTATTAGATTTCTTTTATTCAATTTTATGAACTGGAACCATTATTTTATTTTTACTATCTCTAGTAATATATAACCAATAAATTGAATAAATAAGATGGTCACTAAGATCATATTTTGAAGGAAAATTATCATTTTTATATTTTGTATTTTAACACTTGGTTATTATCAACATCAATCTAAATATTTAAAATTTGTTATAAATTTATATTCTAATATTAATTTAGAATTGTTAATTTATCAAGATATACGTTTAAAAAAATAAATTATATAAAAACTAATCCAATAATAAGTTTATTAAATCATCTTAGTATAAATTGAACAATATGTCAAAATACAAGATATAAAGTGATATTATTCCTATTTCAAACTCGACTAGTTTAATTAACATATTGACCAACCCAATTAATTGGCTTTTTAGTTAGAATACATCATAAAATATTAAATAATTATTAATAAAGAGCTAATTTATTAATTAAGTAATGATTAAAAAAAACATAAAAATAAAGAGCTAAATCGAATTAGTAAAGCAAAGGTAAATTAGAAAATCAAGTAAAATAAAAATCATATTATTTATAACTACGATACATCGGTTTGAATGAAATGATTTATTATACAACACAAATTTTGTTAACCCTTAATATCATTCAAACTTTGAAGTCATCCATTATTTTGAAAAAAAGAAAAATTATTGTTATGAGATTATAATATATTGAAACTATACATAATAGAGAAATATGAAATAAATAGCAACATAAAAATTAATGTGAGAAAATTTATCTATTTCTTACTTTTAAAAAAAAAATCTATTTGATTCAACTTATGTTTGCTCGTGTCTATGCTTTATAACTGAACGTCCTTTTATATGCCTTGGGGTGAGATTTGCGAGTAACAAATTGGGAGATCATGCCCTTAGTGTAAAAACTAGCGACTTATATTAACCTATGCAGAAAAGTTACCAAGGCACGCACTCAAATTTTAATCAA